>JADQWA010000794.1:0-17304 GCA_018344505.1 Nebria ingens riversi
GTGTATGATTAAAGAAGTAATATGGTAATTTATGTTTTTATTAATTTATTTAAGTGAAACTTGATTTTAAAAGAAAACAAGAAAGTGGTTGTTGCATTACCAATGCAAGCGCAAGTCGATTAATAATATAAACTCAGCTGGTAAAAGCACATGACATCGTCAGGCTCTAAAAGCTTTTAGGTTAGGTGCACTGAAATATATATATATATATATATATATATTTCAGTGGCTAGGCGTCACCGGACGCTAAATCATATGAGGCCGTGTCGTAGGTTCTAAATCATGCAAACGTAGCTCTGTACTCTTGTACCAATTTAGAATAAATTGAGTTAGCTGCAACCAAACTAGTTGAGCTGCAGCACCACTGTTATTAAATGCAAATATAAACGGAGTATGGAGCGCAGCCCTAGTAATTCATTTAGTGCAATATTTTCATAAATAATTTAGCCAACATTGATGCAACTGTTGATAGTGAACTATTTTCTTGATATGTTTGAAGTTACCAAGTAAACTCTTACAACAATGAAAATATAAGAAATTTTGTTTACAACAATGATAGATAACAATTTTACTTATTGTTACATATTTGTTTTAGAATGTGTGATGCGCAATATACAATATTCTATTGGTATATCAACGTTAGAAACATTAACGTCTAAATATGTTAATATATTCAATATTCATATAAACTATCTGTTCATTTTCATAAATTAATTCCAATGTGTGTTAATAAGTTCATATTACTGATTATGAAACAAATAAAATAAAATATAATATATGATAAGTAAAAGAGTGGTAACAATCTGCGCATGAAAATTATAAAGGAACCACATTATATCCGCTTTCATAGTTATTTTATTAGGGATGAAACAATCTAATCATAAATCATTGTAATTTAAGGTACTTGTTACATATTATTAATAAATGTAATGGATATTAATTTTGCTTCTTTTATGGGTGAACACTACTAATAACAACATTAGCACTCATTGCTTATTAAGCTATAATCGTACTAAATAATTTTACATGATTCTTTTGTTCTTACTAAATTCGAAATAACATTTTTAACACGTTCACTGTCCATAATCACATGAAGCATATGCGATTTATTAAATTTAAAAAATATCTGCTGTCTTGCTTTTCTTATACGTAGTAGATATATATTGTTTAGATAAGAAGGGTAATAAAATATAAATGTTTAAACAATTAAGAAAATTTAATTATTCATTATACTATATATGAATTATTATGGAACAGATTTTTTTTTTAATTTCAAAACCACGCACGTACACTTTCGTATATGAAAGTTATACAATTATACAATTATGTTTTGTGAAACATCTCGAAGCATTCTAGACAAAGTGCTTTCTTATATGTTGAACATTCTGTATTCACTTGTTTCGTTTGTTTTGCCGCAATTGTAGATTCGTTTTCATGTTTCATTTCTTATAACATTCGTGGCATCGTTTACGGACTAGTCTACTGTTTTATTTTCAATGTATTGTCGAAATAAAGTGTGTGCCAGGTGGGGATGATTTGTCCTCGATAACAAATTTGCACTTCATGATTCTCATGTGAACAAGTAATTGTAAGGGTGGAAATGGGGTTTATTGCTTATAAAAATATATAGACAATCTAAAAATATTTAAAAAAGCATTGATAAATGCTGTGAACGTGTGGGGATGGATTTCAAATATTGTTCGGACTGTGAACGTGTTAAAATTATAAATAGTGTTTAGACCTAAATTGATAGGTTTTCTCATATTTCAATTATCTTTAATTATATACACGTTCCGCGATGAAACAGTCAAATATAAAAATCATTTTACATGTTCTCAATTCTAACCAAATTATTGATACTTCAAGTTTAGCTATGATAATAAGTAGTACAACAATTCGAGTCAATCGAAATCCTGCAATGCTGAACCCACCGGTCGACGAAAACTCTTTTGATATATATGAAATATAGCAGTGAGGGATTTGCACATTTGATTCTTTAGCGTTATTCTATTTTGGAACATTACGCGATATTCTAAAATCGAGGATTTAGTTCATGTACATCACGTATTTTTGAAGTTTCTTTCTCCTCGGGGACCATATGTAAATTCAGCTCTGCGAATGTGTAACCATGGCTCACATGATAAACTGAACTACATAATATAATAACCGAACAAGTTCTCTTAGAAAACAAGGTCATGGAAGAGGCGATGACCACTTTGAGTAATTATTTTACTAATTACCTAAATAATACTTGTAAAGCAACAAATTTGATTTTCTTGTCATTATCACGAACGATTTGAAATATTTATAACTTGATTATTATAAGGAATAGCTAAATTGCTACTCTTTATAATAACGTTCTATAAATGTACATGTAATTTTGAGCTCGGTTCGCGGAATTATATTTATTTTTATGTTTGACATCTGAAGAAAATGTTGTATAACTTAAAAGTTGGAATGTAGCTTGTGAATGCTCTTTATAAAATATTTCTTTGATTGTAAATTTTCAATCTATTTATGAATAAAATTTTTTAAAAACTAACTGGAAACATTCAAATTCATAAAGGAAGTAGACATAGATAAAGCTCTGAAGAAGTTTGTGCGGCAAAATGTTGGTGAATAAAGAAAAGCGAAGTAGTTATGTTTGCCCACCACATCTTTACATGATATGTTCATAGCTGTCCCCAGGTAGAGCTGAGAAAAATGACAGTTACACTTCTTGTTTAGTTTTTCTTCTACAAATACCTACTGCACTATATCATAATTCACTTATAAAATATTAGCCATGTTGGCATAAACCCATAGTTGAAAAACAGAAGAATATGTATATAAGTAATTGGTAATGATGGATCGAATTTGGCTTCTTTTTGGCTCGAGTGAGATCTCGAGAGTCTCAATCTCAAGCATACATCTGTTATCCAGCTATTTGTTAATTTTCTTTTGTAAATTATTGTACTAAGGGCCGGTATTTCCATCTCCGGATAAAGCCGCAGATAGGCTATCTCGTCGTTAGTTCAATTGTTTACATGTAAATATCCTATGCTTAACAGTTAGATAACTATCTGGAATTTATCTGAAGATGGAAATGCCGGGCCTAAGACTAAAGTAAGTTACACAAAATCTGTATCTATATTTAATGCACACATTTGATATTCTTAAACGAGATGTAAAAGCTTATTTTACAATCCTTTAGAAAAATTAACTGTGACGATGTAATAATTATTATCAATAGTATTTATTATTGACGTTTATTAATATATATATATAATATATATATATATATATATATATATATATATATATATATATATATATATATATATATATATATATAATATATATATATATAATATATATATATATATATATATATATATATACATATATATACATATAAATATTATAATTATGAAAGAAAAGAAAAAAATACATCAAATGCTACTCGGATGACTACAACCGCAAAATCGCCGAATATTTACTATTTATTTCATATGTCACAGTCCGTACGCAGACACAAGTTGTCTATTTTAAAAATGTATCTAGTATTGAATTTCTCAAGTTCACACTATGGATACAAACCATTAGCTTTAGTTCCTGTTTTTTTTTGCATAGACGGCGCCACCATTCAATCAGGTGTTATTCATAAATCTTAGAACCGCGAATTGCTATCATAATCAGAAATATGCTATTTTTAAGATACAATAAAAAAGTATTTCATTAAATAAATCTGAAAAGGAATTTCAATCACATTGGTACCATACTTGTGGTCTTAAAACCATAAAACTACCCAAACAATCTAATTGGCTATATCTCCATCCAGCACCCGTTTTTTTTTTTTTAATATATTTTAATGTGTAATTGTATAAAGAATGTCTGGTAAAAATATCATTTTATTCTAATTGTTGTTTTCGGAGATAAAAAATGAAAACCACCAAAAAGGCACTTTTTCATAGTTTTTAGTTTTTTTCTCCCAATAAAAACAAATAGAAATAATTGAAATTTTTACCAGACATTTTTTATGCAAATACACATCGAATGCATATTTAAAAAAAAAAGGCGGGTCTATGCTTTTATACGAGCTTGATGGTTCACCTTAAACTCTACCCACACAATATCGTAATTTAGTTCAATCTAAAGTCCTTGTGGAGACCATAGATTTATTTCTAGGTGTTCTTGCTGCCTACATTTAAAATATATCTATAAATAATGCTCAAGCTTGATTATTGCAATTTTTTTTTCGGGCTACAGTTAGCTTATTGGATGTTTGTACTTAATAATGATTGATCTTTTTGAACATTTTAGAGATATTTGACAAAATTTAGAAAAAATATATATATATATATATATATATATATATATATATTGTATGGGTCAGCATTTTATAAACAAATATTCAAGTCAACTATAATTTTGTACTCTTCGGCTCCTTATAAATTCCAATTCTTTCTCCGAAAAGACACCACTGTATACATACGTAAACACATCTGATCATTATCCACATTAAACCAACAACAGTGCGTGTGTTTCTGATGGGAATAGGGATGCAGTTATTTATGTAGGTATGTTTTGTTTACAAATAATATTAATCTTTTATACAAAAACAATTATATTTTAAATAATTAATAACACATTTACATTTAAAAAAATAATTTTCTGATAAATAAAATATGAATATCTGTAGAGAAACTAATAGTTATCTATTTATTACATAATTGTCGCATAATTAAATCCAATTTGATACAAATATCTATTAATATATCTATTAATATTACTGCGATCCACTTCCTCTCATCTGACAACCAACAGATCTAGAATTACCACTGAACGAATAAGTGAAAAAAATAATAAATACAGCAAATTTATTTCCATATACAAACGACGGATATTGAAAGTTTATTGTTTCCACAAACTACTAAAATTTATGAAATATACTGAAAAATTTAATAATTTTTCATTTTGTTAAACAGATATCGGTTAAGAGGCAGCGTGCTGAATCACATATTTCAATAAAACAGTTTAATTTAACGATTCTCATTTATCATACAGTTAATAATAATTATATTGAAAAACAAAAATGTTATACATTTACAAAAGTTTATATAGCAATAGTATTTACACAATAAAGAAATATAGGTAAGATATTTTTCATTTATTACAGTCTTGTCAAGTATTTTGCACGAGTTGCACTTTTCTTAAGACAATTTTAATTCATGAATAAATTAATATGCATTGGAGAAATATGCGAATTATTGTCAGAAGTTCTTTGTTTCAAAATATGAAGCAAAATAAAGTCCGATCAAAATAAATATTTTATCTTTGAAAAGAAGAACTATTGAATTTTATTAAACAAAAGAAAGTTTACAAGAAACCATGGCAACGATGTTATTATTTTCGTACTTTGGAGACTATCACAACAAAGGTCTTTTGCAAATTTTTGATTATATTGTATTCTAGTTCTATACATTTCAGTTTATTATATACATTTAGCGATACGAAAAGATGTCTTTTTTACAGATGCTATTCTTATTTATATAAGCAGTTGGAAACACGTTAAAAAATGTATAGCTGATCACTACGTCATAAATTACTATAACCATTTTAAAAATTATATTATTCTTATTTTAGATATTTCATAAAATAGCTAATAGCTAAAAAAAATAAACACCAAATGACACAAATAATCAAACTGATCAAGTTATGAAACATTTTTAAGAAATCAACCTAATGCTCTTTGATGATTCAGTGTTGCTTAGAAAACATTTAAATGTGTCATAGCAGTGTGAAACGACGAGACAATTCCTTAGTACAGAAAATACCCGCTTGGCATACATCCGTCAACCAATTTCCGTACTTTACTTTTTGTAGCTCTCTGTTTGTACGAAAGTACTTAGATCTACGTGACCCTACATTGTTCAACCACGTCAAATTACGTTATTGCTACACAAAACACCGTTCTTTTCACGTATATCCAGTTAGCGTAAGAATGCTTGTGATCGTAATCCTACTTATTAATTTCGTATTTGTATTACACGATAAGACAGTGGTTTCATTTCGCAGAGCTTTATCCATGAAGTGCGTTTCATATAAACTTTTACGATTCAATCGACGTCAATAGCCGACGGCATACTAGTATACCGTAGATACCATATTGGTTCTATATACCACTGCAATTTAATTGTTTTAATTGAATTTGTTTTGTTGAATACAACATTTCGTAATAGGATCTCTTGAAGTATTGCCTTAATGATCTTTGTGTTTATGGAGTTATTCGCAATATTTATATAAACAAGCATGTAGTTACGCGATATAATTCGTTGTATCGTTAAAAGTATTTTCTGCCTAATTTAAACGATAATAAATAGAATTTTCCGTTTGATATTTTCTTCTTCTCTAGAATCACAAGATATTCGATACCAAATTGGAAGCACGATTGAAGATACCAAAACAGATGTTCATAAGTGGGTTCCAAAGGAATTTATTTCGGATGCCATAACTTCGAATTACTAGTTTGCGTATACAGCTGAAAACTGTTTTTGATTGTGATTGTGAGATACGGTACTTGATATAAGTAATTATATAAAATTGTATTTTTAGTACAGTTCAGACAGAGAAAAGTGACTACTTCCATTATGTCTCATTTCTAAAGATCAAAGCCAGCACTCGCGCCAAAAAAAATAAAATTGATATATTAAATATCAGAATATTTTTTATGTGTGCTGCAGAGCCATGAATCAATTGTAGTTAGGTCAGGCTTCGCCTAAATACTGTTTCCGAACCATCATATAGTTTGCTTGTAATTTTTTTTTGTTAAAATCTGTACTTGAGTAAATATCATGTATTCAATATATATAACAAACTGGGAGTAAGGACAGAGGAAGAAAAGTTGTGAAGTACACCCACAGTGTTAAAAAGAAGACCTACGGCGTAATCGATTCAGAGAATAAGAAATTAGATTTAAACGTTTCGTTCGGTAAAGATATTTCTCATAAGACAGCTGGAAAGAACGCACTTTTCATTTAATTTAAATATACTAAGGTATGTTGAAAGTAGCTAGGCCTGTTGTGGATGTTGATGCGGAAAAGTGGTAGAAAATTTGTCTTAATTCCACAAAGATCCAAAGATTTAAAACGTTGTGGTATTTAGACTTTTTCTACCACTTTTATACAAACTGACCAGATCTTTATTAACATAATATTGTGTTATAATAAATATGGACTAGCTAAAATTAAACTATGTTCAGCATATTTCTGAACTACTAAAAGAATGTTTTCGAGAAGAGGAGAGATTGAAACATTGTACATTACAAGGATCGTTTATTGGATGGATAAATTATATTTTTTATGCAATATAAGTTGCGAGCAATGCAAATACGTTTAAAATTCAGTAACTGGTATAACTAAACTAAAATATAATTTTGGTTACAATTATCTGTTTGATTTCAGAATGCTAAGGAGATTTCTGAAGAGCAAATAACGGAAAAAGCTGTTATAAGTAATAAAGTTTCATGATAACGTTCAAATTAAAAAAACATTGTGGTTGTATTTATTCAACAGATGATAGTTTTTGATTAATTTTCCACATTTAAGTTTTTTACCAAATGCGATTGTTTAATTATGTATGTTAATAATGGAGACTCCTTCATTATATCTAATTTTATTTCACTTAATAGCTTTCATCTGTTTTATAGCTTTATTTAGTTTGTTCGTCAAGTATGCTCAAGCTTTGTTGTACGTAATTCGCAGTGTGTAATTGCAATCTCTTAAGATCCTTTCATATTCAGTGATGTATGTACATAAATATCTTAACAATATACAAGTTCACGAATATTTGCTTTTAAATGTTTAGCTGCTGGCAGTAATTTGGTAATGTTAAATACATTTGAATACATTTTGAATAATGACATTGATCACGCAAATGAGTTAAAAAAGGGATAATTTTTAAAACAGTTAAAATAAATTAATACGCGGTCAAAATGTTTAGCTAATTCACAATAAAAACTTTAGAGAATTTTATTAGTTATAGTATATATTCTTATTACTCAGCAAGAATTGCACAATTGTGTAATAAGGAAATTTGGTTAATATTACAATGTAACAATGCAATGTGTGTAAGGTTAGTGATATAATGTTGTATGCATAGAAAATTAATAATTGTTAATCTAGGGTTTCGACCTACAAAGGACCACGTGCTGGTTGTTTTACAAATATTTCAATTTAGAGAAGAGAGAGTCCCTTGCTAATTATAGATCCAGGGCAATCTAACGCGGCCTTTGCCATATTAGATATATATATGATATAGTTAAATTAAATGGAACTATTAAGTACTGTTGGGTTATATTACTATTATTACAGAAGAGATGTATGTACTAGACAATATATTTGGGTTTATATTATGTTGCATTTTTTAAAATGTTTTAGTTGTTACAAACTTGCTGATAGAGCATTGAAAGTGTTTCTCTTTAATGTCTTAACTATAAGTATTGCAATCATATTTCAACATATTTTATAAAGGTGTGCTTTTGTAGATTTTGAATTATTTAATAATATGATCAACATAATTTTTATTTTTCTAAATACAGTCGTATCTTATACATCGCCAATCAAACATTTCTTATTATATTTATTGTTTGATATTTAGATTTGTAATTGAAATGAAAATATCAATGGAAAAAGACTAACATAATAACATCAGCTGCCGTTATATAGAATTAAATTACTCATGTAATAGGGGCCGTAAATTAGTGTTTTTTTTCAATTTTAAACGAATAAGATATTTTTTAAATATATGATCACATCTGGAGTCGGCATCATAGCAGGGCCGCTGTAAACATACTACAATTGTAGCTCTATCATAAATTAAGTTTGAAAATGATTTAGAAGCTAACGATGTATTCCACTGTTCATATGATGGTAAGCGACAGAAGTTCTAAGTTGAAGCACACGCATTGAGTAAATAATTAAAAAATAATATTTATTTGAGTCTATTTTACATAACTACATAAACATGCACACAAGAAATAAATTTAAAATTAACGAATGGGCGTACACCATATAATTTTAAGTCCTTCCAACAAGAATTACTGCTACTATATCGAGCTACTCTGAACAAGTCTTCTCTCCATTTACCTAATGTTAAATTATTTGAATTTCATTATCTTTATTATTATTATTTTAAAGCTACTTTAACAAAAAATAGCTTTAGTTCTTTTTTGTGACTACAATCGAAATTATTTATGAAGATTTTATAATATTTGGAAAGGTTTTGCATTGCAAATCAAACAATTATTGAATTTAGTTGCTTAGAATCGCATAATTGAAATGAAATACATTTATTAGATGTTAAGCGAGTTTTACACATTAATTAAATTCATTTTTTATATATTGTTCAACATTCACAAATGTAATATAACGACCGAACTAAAATTTCTTACTTTACTGGAAGGCAATTGTAGCCTAGGTTTTCGCACTGTTACAACTTTTCACCGCTTAGACTCAACATATTGTAATATGAATGATCAGGAAAACGTTCTAATTCAATATAGTCTGTTTCGGTCAATAACAATTTTTCCAATAACTCAATACATTCCGTAAATCCAGGTCGTTCATTAGGTTCCTTATCCCAGCAATAGTACATGATATTGTACAGCTCTCTGCGGCAGTGTTCTGGTTTGTCAAGTCGATGACCATCTCGGACCTGAAAACAAAAAACAAATTAAAATACTAAGACTTCAAAATAAATTTGTGTACGTTTATAAAAGAAATTTCCAGAGCCATTTTGTTTTTGCAGAAAATGCTTACTGGATTAATTTCTGGAAAATATTACACTAATTGAGTATTCACATTTATGGCAAAAATAACACTGATTATGCAAGGAGTGTTATAGTCCAGTCAACCATGTAATCGTATTCCATTTGTTTTGGTAACGCTTACAATTTTAGTTTTGCGTTTGGCTAAGATCAGTTCCCTAATAAATAAAGATATATAGAATTTATTCAAAGAAAAAAAGTAGCGTGATATTTTACTATTGAGTTTAAATACAAAGAACTTTGATGTAAATAAAAGTGAGAAAAATAATAAAGTTTTGTATATTTTGTGCAAAATATAAATATTTTATTGATATTTATGTTGGTTATACTACCAAATATTTTCACTTCAAATAGCATTTCTCGTTTCTTAAAGCAAAAAGTCGGCTTTTGCGGTATATCAACTTTTATTTCCAATTTAATTTTCATTTCCATATAGTATTTAATTTTTGAAACAGAGCGTGTTGTCTCAAGAATTTTATTTATATCATAATAATTATATCAGAATTGTTGAAATAGCTATTTCTCGCGATTGTTTCAATTGCTTAAATAGTCAAAAAATATTAAAAAATTTGAAAAATTAATACCTAATATCGACCTAGCTCGGTATTTTGACTATGGAAAATTATTTTCACCGCGATCGAAGACAATCTTCTTTTTGCTTCAGACGATGTTTTTTAGGACATCCAATATTGTTTATCAAACTTTAAACAATAAAAACCAAAAACTGGCTGCAGACATAAAGTTGCTCGTTTTAGGAAATCATGGGTAGGTGCTTGTTAATACGAAAATAAATTTTCTGCCAAATTTTTATCAGCGATTAAGTCCAAATAATAGCCGGAATAATAGCTTGCACATGCTCCAGCAACTGTTCGTTTATCTATTGTTTCTAACGCTGTTGTATTTAAACAATATATATATTTCCACAAACCACTCGGTTTTTTATACAGTTGCGATGTAATGCTACTTTAAATAGAAAACATTGTGAAGCTCACGTACATACCATATACTACACGTCAAAATGATAACAATAAAAAAGATATGCGTGGACAAATTTAGATACAAGGTTGTATACAAATTAAACTACATTCTATATCTAGAAAAGTGCACGTTATATATATATATATATATATATATATATATATATATATATATCATATATATATATATATTATATATATATATATATATATATATATATATATATATATGTATGTATGTATGTATGTATATACTTTTTCTTATAGGTCGAACAGCAGCATTTGCCGTGGTTAACTGGGATTTTTTTTAGATGTCAAGAACAAAATATAAATAGTTATAAATAATAATTTAGTTAATAGGATGCCGAAATGTATGAGCAGACAGTAAAAGTAGTTAAAGTAAAGAGAAGCATGACAAAGGTTTTCTAGTATACCAAAATATTCGGTTGTATTGTCCATTAAGTCCAATGCGATTGTCTTTATACTTAGCAGACAGAAATTAACTTGGCGAAAAGACAAACCGGAGAAGCTGTAATAGGAAAGATGATGTACTAGACCTCGTTTGTGCATCGGAAACAGAATAATGATGTCACTCTTGAAAGACTAGAAAACTAATTAAAAACGTTGAATAGAGAGACTTGAACAATGTTATTTAGAAAAGAAGAACGAATTGCAATAAAGAAGCATTTAAAAAAGTGAACGAGTATATTTAGGTTGACTTAGCAAAATGGGTATCAAAAAGAAAGTTTTGATTTTACTGTAAAAAGCATATAATTATATGCAGTAAACATATGTGAGTGGATAGAGCAATCAAAGATAGAAAGTAAATATGTGCTACGAATTTAAGATTTGGAAGTACAAACAACAAAGAAAATAAACGATTCAAATTAAGTATAGAAACAGGTAAGAGAGCAACTAGAATACATACAGCAACGAAAACACTGCAAGAATTTTGGAAAGGAGTAAATAAGTTCAAAAAAGCGACGGAAGAATACAACAGAAAAGGAGTTGGTAATAGAAATGAAGAAGTTTTGAAAGAAACAGAAAGGTTACGACACATATAGGAAGCAGAAAAAGGTAAGAATACAATATCTTGGAAATATCAATCGAAAGAGACCGAAGCAACCAGAAAGAAAACATAGCAATACAATTTAAACTTCGAACTACAACAAAAAATATAAATACATAAGTACAGATGATGTTCCGCAAAATACACGAGGAATATCACCTATCGTCAGAATTCGATGTGAGAATGAAGATATATGAAATAGAACAAGTAAAATTACTGAAAGAGTGAATTATACAAAAAAGAAAAAAGAAAAGCTGGCACATATGCTGAGAGTGTTACATGTATGAAAGGAGTAGAGTGAGGTTGCAAGATATCTAAGTAGTTGATGGGTTTGTATAGGTTAACCGAGAAACGAAAAGTATCTATGGTCATTCATATAATATATTAAATGTGAATGTAAAGTTAATGTAAATTTGAAAGGTGAAAGGAAATAAGTAAAACTATTTACTACTTTTAAAGTGGTGCATGAAATTATTTGATTTCAAAGGAACGAGCTAAGTTTGCATCAGGGAATCGTGTTTATACATCCAAATCAATAGGTCGGGTTTCAACCAACTTCTAAATGAATAAATGTATTTCGTTAACCGGGGATTTCAATTTTTGGAAACCAGTAAAACTGTTGCCCCTAATTTATGAGCCGTATTTTATATTTATTTTTGCTCTATTAATTATATAATAAAACATTGAAATTAAGAGTATAATTAAAAATGTAGGTATAATTAGTGTTACTAAATTAGAGTAGATGCACCTAATAATAATTATTCAATCAAATGTTCAAACATTAGGCTATTATAAGACACCATTTATTAAATATTTAAAAATTGTCACTCCTATAATGTAGGTGTATATTAATTATAATTTAAAAGTATATATTAATCCTTGACGATCGCGCAAATTTGAAGGTAGTATTTCGATCTACGAAGCTACGAAAAGAAGCAATATTCAAGCGATTTCAACCAAGTTATTCAATGGTTTTAAGGCTATAACATAAATAATCAATATATTCGTAGCGGAAGTGCTATTGTGTGGAAATATGTGAGTAAATAAATTCAAATGGGATCAGTAAAATGTCAAAATGTGTTTACAAAAAGCAATTGGCTATATAAAATCAAATAAAATATTCTTTGTACACGCATTCAGGCACATATTTGCAAATCTTCAGATTTGAATCGTACAAGAAGGAATCATTTTTGATTTACACAACGATTATATATATATATATATATATAAATATATATATATATATATATATATATATATATAAATATATAAGGGCGATATGAAACGAATTACTTCTAAAGAATTTTTTGATTTTAAGAATGTTACAGACGAATATTTAAGCTCTTTTTCATACGTATGACAATATGTAATTTTTATTCTCTTTGCACAGTTTGTTTGAACAAAATATCATATTTTCTTGTTCAGTCATTTCTGAAAGGCGCTCGATTTGTGAGAAACATTATTTTGGGACATTGGACTATAATCCACAATTGCAATGGATTTAGATTGTTATTATGTCATATTTTCTACTCACTAAACACGTTCAAATATTTTTATTTTTTTCAGTTAGAATTAATTTGACTCAGAAAAGATATCGATCGTAAAGAGTATGTATGAGAACGTATATCCAGAATAATCCAAAGAATCTATACAAATGCTTATATAAAGTGTTAACGATTAATAAAGCTTAACCAGAGACATCGATATAACCAAAGCACCTCTTATAAATTGCATTGGAAAACATTTAAAACCTGTTGGTCAATTTTAAAAGCACATCTCTTAATATCCTTATAACAAATTGGCTAACTTTATTTTTCTAATGTCAAATAATATAAATGTTAATCATTCTTATAGTTAACTTTTACTGCAAGATCCTTTAAATCTTTTTTAATGAATACGAACGTTTATCATGGATGAAAAGAATATATTTAGAGACACCAATAAAGTGCGCCTAGCCTCAAGTATTGTATTTATTTCCAATTAAAGATGCCGATGTAATGTAGATTTCACTCTGTGTGAAGCTGTATACTACAAAAGAAGCACTCTATCTTCAATAAAGCCAGGCGTATTTCTTTAGAGAACTAACAATAACAGGTCTCAGTCGTGCTGCAGAACAAACTAGACAGTATAGACACGCAATAAAGACACTCTAGTCAACAAACACTATACTAAAATTATTGATGTCGGCGAATAATACGGCAGCTTATATTTAAAGAAATGCCTTGCGTAAAGCAAAACATCGGCCATGTATTGGCCCTAAACTTTCTTTTACGTAGTCAGTATATTTTGATTTGATAGTATATAAATTAAAATATAAAATGTTTAAATTTAAAAGAAAATAATTTTATTCATTATGTCCGGTAAAATTGTAAAGTTAGATTATTGTCAGATTTCTAAAAAAACATATGTATTATTAGATTTAAAATGTTCGATTCTATAGTAATATACAGAAAATATAATAATTCATTACACATTATTAAAAATTATTATGGCTGGACATTTTTTAGTTTTCAAATGAACTTTAAACCTTACAAAATATTTTCATATAATATTTTAAATTATTTACTGACCCTTGTAACGTTTTTTTCACTAAACTTTTTTGCGATACTGACAATTAATGTTAAATGTCAAAATATTTGAATATATAAAACAATTGACATGCATAGTACATGCGATTTATTATATATAATTTCCCATACCTACGTAACTATGGCAATATCAATAAGACAAGATCTCATAACTGGTACACTTTTTTGAAGAAATGTTTCAAACAAAAGTTGTGCAGAATACTAATATCTTTCAATGTTATTCTAACTATTTTTACTGCAAGTATAGCCGTTTCAGAGATATTGCAGAAATTGCAAAAAAGTCTTAAGTAAACATGCACTTCCGGTTTGAATATGTTTTTCAAAAATAGGAGGTTTTCGCCCCAGGCATATACAAATCTTAAGTTTAAAGTTTCATAACTTTTATCTTTAACGGTGTAGGCTGTAGAGCGCATAAACACACACACACACAGACGTCATTCCAAAAATAGTCAGACTCGATTCAGGGAAGGTCAAAAGGTGTATTTCCGTTAAAATTTCGAGATTTTTTTTTTTCATGATTACAATACTTGCTTATTACTTCGTAAAAGAAAGTAAAAATGGCAATACGTATAACCCAATCGCAAATAAGATCTAAATTCACTAATACCGTTGATTGAATAATTATTATGCAATCAACGCTAATACTCAATGTTAAGACATCCGCTGTATGTATAGTACAATTAGTACCTATGTATATCGCATAGTTGACTCACGTATTTAATCATTTGCATAAATAGCTTTTAACGTAGGGTCCTAATGCAGTTTTTTGATCGCCGTAAGTAGAAGGAGCTTAAATATATGGCCGTGTATCTTTCTCAGAATAAAAATTCTGTTGCAAAAATTTGTTTCGTATAGTCATGATATTGAAAATGTATATAAACATCGGCCATGTATTGGTCCTAAACTTTCTTTTACGTAGTCAGTATATTTAGATTTGATAGTATATTAATAAAAAGTTTAAATTTCAAGAACATATTTTCATTCATTGTCCAATAAAAGTGTCAAGTTAGTTTATTGTCAGATTTCCAAAGAAAACATACGATATGTAATTCAGATTTTTAAATGTTGGATTTTATAGTAGTATAAAGAAAATATTATTATTCATTACATATTATTAAAAATTATTATGGCCGGGCATTTTTTTAGTTTCAAATTAACTTTAAACCAGAGAAAATATTTATATATAATATTTTAAATTATTTACTAACCTTTGTAACGGTTTTTCACTAAACTTATTTGTGACACTGACAATAAATGTTAAATGTCAAAATATTGGAATATTTAAAACAATTGACATGCATAGTAGATGCGATTTAATATGTATGATTTCCCATACCTACGTAACTATGGCAATATCAATAAGATTAGATCTTGGAACTGGTACTTTTTGAAGAAATGTTTCAAACAAAAGTTGTGCAGAATACTAATATCTTTCAATGCTATTTTAACTATTTTTTACTGCAAGTATAGCCGTTTCAGAGATATTGCAGAAAATTGCAAAAAAAGTCTTAAGTAAACATGCACTTCCGGTTTGAATATGCTTTTCAAAAATGGGAGGTTTTCGCCCCAGGCATATACAAATCTTAAGTTTAAAGTTTCATAATTTTATCTTCAACGGTGTAGGCTGTAGAGCGCATACACACAGACACACACACAGACACAGACACACACACAGACGTCATTCCAAAAATAGTCAGACTCGATTCAGGGAAGGTCAAAAGGTGTATTTCCGTAAAAATTTTGAGAATTTTTTTTTTCGTGATTACAATACTTACTTATTACTTCGTAAAAGAAAGTAAAAATATTTGATGTATAATATAGTTGGTTTAAAAATTGTAAAAAATAATTATTTTAAAAATCATAAATACCTAAATTAGCTATATAAAACAAAAAAAAAGTTTTCGCCACTTATATTGGACTGCTATAAATTAGAAATATAAACTCCATTGAAATATTTTATTATATTATACTTTGATTGTTTGCAAGAATGAAAGGCTTGCATCTTCGAAATGCTTTATATGAGCTGTTAATATCTCTATAGCAACCAAAGAAAACTAAGTGAACTAAATTTCATTTAGTTGTATATATTGGTAATATTATATTTCTTATTGCTCAAACGTTTTTTGGTAGGTTTTAGGTTTCCTGTTATGTTTTAGTTAATACAGATTTAAAATACAAATATCTTGATATATACGAATACTCTCTTGCTTCGTAAAGTCGTGTAAAATAGTAATATACATTAGTCTAAACATGTGATTTGCATAGGTATGTGTTTAATGTAGACCATTTAGATTTTTTATGATGATTATAGATTGCCATCATATATAAAACACTCCTGGTTATCCGCTTTGCACGAATAGAAATTTCATATACTGACAACAAAATAAATACTAAACAAACACCATTTTCGATGGGGTTTCTTTAGTAGGTATACTAATAATAACATTGGTTTTAAAAAACTGTAACTTGATAAAAATAGTTAGGTATATAAAATACGCCTCTTATTAGTTTAATCATTGAATAATAAAACTTAAATGTCACCCTTCTAAATGTATTTATAACTTTAATTTGTATAATGCCGGGATTGTTAATATTTAATTACATAACATATATAACTTTTGAAATGTGCTGGTTGTTTTAGATAAATATATAATTACACTTTTCTCCAAATTGAAGCTTGTAAGTTTCAGTAGTTTGACATAATTATGTTTAACCTATCACGTGCGTTATTAGATATATATTATAGACACCCTTATTATTTTTTTATACGAAGTAATAAGTAAGTATTGTAATCAAGAAAAAAAATCGATCTCGATATTTTAACGGAAATACACCTTTTACCCTTCCATGAATGGAGTCTGACTA
>JADQWA010000796.1:0-50316 GCA_018344505.1 Nebria ingens riversi
TATATATATATATATATATATACACATGCACTAATCATTTTTTTGTTATCTTATCACAGACAACAGTTACATATTAATGATGCCAACTTCACAGCAGCAACAAGAGTTGCACCAAATAAAAAAATTCTTTAACTATAATGTATAGCAACAGGGTGGTGTATTTTTTAATTTTTAATGTGGATGTCATTAACTATAAAACTACAGAAATTATGCGCATTACTATGAATTGCGCAAAAAGAAACGAACCATAGCTACTAATAATAATATAGTGTTCTATGCCACCAGATGGGAGAACATGTTTTTTTTTTATTTACCTATTTCTATATATAAACTTACTCGCTTACTAAGGCAAATTACTGGCCACAATGAACAGCCTAATGTGCAACAGCAGCATATACAGCCGCAAAAGAGCCATTTGACGTTGACAGGTAAGGTTTTTTTCAGAATTCCATTTATTCGAGACAAGGTCTCTATGAATTCTTCCGGTGCAACACGAGATACTAGTCCACTTGGAAACTCTGTGTTAAATTTATTACTTAATCCAAAGCTGTAAGAGAAAAAGAATGCTCACAAGATATTATTTAGGACAACATTCGATCCATAGTCATAACCTACACTGTCATATTCCCAGCACCCCTAATAATAATTGGGTCTGCAACTAATGTCATCGTTGCAATGTCTCTATTCTCCTCATTTTCCTCCTCTTCTTCATAAATAGCATCAAAATCGGCCATGATCTTTAGTTTAATTCTGATTTGAAACCATTCGTAGAATACATTTATATTTAAATATTAACCCTGTCTTCGCGATTTGATAGATTTAGGTATCGCTTCTGAATTACACTCTGACACACAAACCATTAGAACGCATCACAAACACAATACGCTGGTCGCATAATGCAAGAAGGGATATTGCGAATGACTTCAAACACAGCCACAAATTTATCTCGATATATCTGTAATTAAAATATCATTCGTTGAAGGATAACCTACAAAAGGTCTAACTCTACATAACAATAAGTACCATAAACCCTCGCTTTAAATCACTTATTTAAAATAGATCACCAACATCGCCGAAAAGCGAAAATCAAGATCACGAGCATCAAACAGACAACGAAACACAGGCCAGCGCAGAGTACTACACTCAATAGTTCTCCCCAATTATCCCGCTTTACACTCAACAGGCGCTACTGTACTAATGTATAAAAGAGATGCTTGCCAATGGTGATCTCACGGCGGGCGCGAAATACAATTGCGGTGCTCGAATGTAAATTGCTAAATAATCCCACTAAAAAATTTTTTATAGCATATTGACTACTGGCATCTTAAGTGCCAATTATTAAAAAAAACGGGGTACATCTTTAATTACGGATTTATTGCTATTTAAAAAAAAAACACCTTATAATTAATTAATAATAAAATATGTGTTCTGACACTTGTTTTGGATAAATTAATATTTAATATGTGATTCAAAGTCAAAATACCTTAAGAAAACATCTGAAGTATCTTGCACTGGAATTTCTTATTCGTAATATATATGTATTTTGTTTAGAAAGGAAGGATGTTAAGATACAAAATTTTAAACATTCCATAAATGCAGACAACCCGAAAGTAGCTTCAACAGCAGTACTGAATATCTATACAAATGGGTCGAAAACCAATTTCGGCTCTGATTCAGGAATGTACATCCCGGAGACGAATGTCAAAGTTAATATGTCATTAGGTCAATATACTACCATCTTCCAAGCGGAAGTGATGGGAGTATTAGAGGCTGTAAATCAACTAAACAATACTAGCGACTATATTTTGAGACAGTAAATCAATCATTTAGGCTCCTTAGTGTCACCAGGCATTGATGGCGGTATAGAAAAATAATGACATCTTGATTGTATGGCTGAAGGGGCATCACGGCAATGAAATGGCGAAGCTCTAAAAGCAAACACTCCCGGCTGTAGGCATAAAAAAACACTTAGTCTTTTTCATTTCAAAGCAAATATGAATATACCAAGATACTCGAGATATTTCGATGAATTCTTATTTTATTTATCTTCATAAAAGAAGAAGCAAAATATCAGTTATTGCACGGTGCAGGAACTCTGCTGTCTAATTGTTATTGTATAGTTAAAGGGGGTGCTCATAACATGTTTATATACGTAGCTTATTCATTCGAACGAATGTTACACAATAAAGCAATGAGAACATCTTTTCAATCGACCATGCATCACAAGCCTCAAAGTTTCACGAATTCATTTAAGCGATTATATATATATATGTATTTACATTTGCATAGTTATGTGTTTTCTGTAAATGAAACTATATCCTTTACAAATACAAATTTAATGGGTTTTAACACATTCTGAATCATTATTTTAGTTAATTTAACGTCACTACTTGACGGTTTATTAAATTAATGAATAAAAATGCTTGGTTTTAAACTATGGTGTGAGCCATATTGCTTGTTTTTTCTTGGTCGACTTCAGAAGTTCGAATAATATTTGAACCACCAGGATTAAGATAGTTGTTATGAAAAAACGTCTGATTTCCACAACGTTCAATTAGTCCGAAAATTATTTCGAATCTGAAATAAATTGAACGTTGTTGAAATAAGACGTTTGCTTTTAATATTTCATTTACAAGTAATTTCCAAGGTTCCAACCGAATACGCTTTTCTGCAGGCAACCAAGAACAACCAATCGGAAACAATATTAGTATGAGCTAAAATACCTATCTTCTTGAAGTGGCATACATTTGATATAAGAAAAATTTAAAAAATCTTACACTCAATATAGCATTCCTACAAGTTTCGTTTAACGCTTCTTTGATTATAAAAACTAAAACAGTAATACAGGTCTAGTAGATAAGCAATTAAGAAGCTTTAGTTCTGAAAAAATTAACAATATGATTCAATTCTGATGATAGTTTCACTTCTTTTTCGATTTTGGCGAAGTAGACTGAAACACGCTCGAAGCAGACATCAAATTCTCTATGTATTGGCCCAGTACTTGATTTTCAGATCTAAGTTTTAAATTTTCTTCTTTCACACTATCAACTCGTTGAGATAAATCTAACAATCAAACAAAATATTTCGTACATAAATTATTCGACTCCATGTTTTATTTAATTTAAAACAATTTAATCTTATTGTCACTACAGAAATAACAATGGACAAAGAACTAAAAAAGTCTAAAAACTTTTATAAAGTCGCGCCAAGCCACCAAATATATGTTATCTAAGCCACTCTGAAGTTAAGTCTTTACCCGAGAATACACTATATTTCGCGATTACCCCCTTGGGCTATTAAAAATGTCTAATGCCTAGTTGCGCAAATTTCTCTAAGTCACCTTGTGCAAAATGTAAGAATCATATAGACATTTATATCAATGAAAACTTTGCAAGGTGAATTTTAGAATGAAATTCAAAGAGGTGTTCATTCCTAAGTGCTCACTGTCACCCATATTACCATCTAAAGTGTTTTGTAGTTCCAATACTTGAGATATAAGCCGCGCTTTCTCCTCTTGTTCATCAATATTGACATCAGTTTCAAAACAATGATGGCCAAGAGACATATGTTGAGGACTTGAGCTTCCATTTGTAAACGTCGACTGTATGGAATCCATACTTCTTCCGTGAATCATACTAGATGCATTACAATCCGAAAGAGACGGTAATTCAGTATCATCATGGATTATCACTTTTAAAGAAACAAACTTATTTTACCAATTTTTTTTATTAACAAATATATATATATATATATATATATATATATATATATATATATATATATATATTTACCTTGCGGATCATCATCGGCTAATGGAATGTTGTTAATGTCGTCTTGTAATTTACTATTTCCGGTTGCCGTCATCTGAAAACAATGACAACCATATAAAAGCGTAATAGGTGAATAAAAACAAACATACATTTGTACTTATCCGGGTATTAAATTTATTCAAAATGTTGATACCTTGATAAGTACAACTACATTGATTTTTTTTCGATTATGAATCGGTCTGCATTATAGAAAAAACAATAAAACTAATAATTCAATACTAGCTTATACTGCAGTAAAACAATATTTCCATTCGTATTACAGCTTACCTTTTTTGCTTTTGAGTTGACACTTGACAGCTACTATAACAAAATAATCGACAGGAGAACGAGTTGACACGTGATATTAGACCATTAGAACACAAAAGACAATTTTTAGTCATTTAACCAGGTTACATGTAGTTATAAAGTAAACAAATATTATTGAGGAAATAAGACGTCACAGACTAACAAGTTATCAAGTAACCCTGCTCCCAAGCAGACTTCGATGAGTAGTTTCGCTATCCCTTTCTCGAATTAAAGTAGCCATAAGGATATTTTTATAAGTATAACATCAACTAGTAATAATCAGTACTAGATATACAAAAATAACATTGATGAAAATACCAACATATTTAAATTATAAACCATATATGTAACCTAGGGAATAAATAAGGTAAAAAACAGAATAACCACTCTCGAATAACCCGCCACTCGAATGGACGAGTTACAGAAAACACCAACCGGGTTAGTTGTGGTTGGTACACAATAAGATAACTATAGTGAGCATAGAAATACGATTAACTTAATATTGGTATCACTGTTCGTGATATTTAAATATATATATATTTTTAGTAAGCAATACAATAACTTTGGTGTTTTCCCCTTTCTGTGGCACATTTTATTAGTCAAGATATTTTCGAAATTGATTTTGATATGTATATATATATATATAGTATTTTTAAACTATATATATTATTAAAATGTTATGTCAGAAAATTATGATTACTTTTTTCTAGAATGGCAACGCTGGTTGAGTGCGTGACGTGCTTGGTCAAAAGATGGCGTCCGTGAAGGAGGATAACAAACCACGAAGTGATAGATCCTCTGATATTCAGGAAGGAAAACATTTACTAATGGCTTACAAGGTGAAATTTTAACTTAGTGATCATATAATATTATTTCGATTTCCAATTTCTCAATGTTTATGTGAATAAGTGTAACATTAATGTGAATAGTTCTCCGCCATGTTACGTACATTCACGGGATGTGAGTTTATGGCATTGTTTTTCAATATTTTATTTACTTCGCTGTATATATTTTATATATATATACATAAATTTATCTATATATATATATATACATATATATATATATATATATACATATATATATATATATTAATATATATATATATATATATATATATATATACATACATATATATATATATATATCTATATATATATATATATATATATATATATATATATATATATATATATATATATTTAAAAAAATATAAATATTTATTTATATATATGTCATGTGCATTGTGTCTCATAAATGTTACACAAAATAAATCTACTACTAGAGCTGTTGCCTTAATGGTAGGCGTAACAATATATTGCAATATATTGTTTGTTTAGTTTTTGTATATTGAAAACACATTCTACTACCTAAGCGAAAAAGGTGTTAAATATCTAAATTATATAAAATACTTGATCGTATGATAGAGACACCAATGTGTTACTTTTATCTGTGATTGTGATTTGTTTTTAAAATTGAAAGAAGATACGGTGGTTTTCGTATCCTTTAATTTAAACAAAGTATTGTGTTACCTGTAACGTGCAATTGTTTGTGCTAATAGACAATTGCTTTGATGAGTGTTTTAAAGTGCGTGTTTATTTATGGTTCATGCTCCTTAACACAAGTGTCAATTAACATAAATTTGACTATGATTTTTTTGATGTGACATTAACATTGTTGTCAACACATATTTCAGGATAGGATAAGGCATCGGTAAAGATAGTTTTGACTTTCTTTACTTTACAATAGCATATAAATTGAAAATGGATAGGAAATATTGTGTTTGTTAATTAATTAATTAGTTAGTTAGTTTTACGGAGGATTCAACGGCATTGAGTCTGACATCAGGATTGAAACCCGTATGTGGGATGAAGGTTTGAATTGAACTGATTCATTCAGGTTCCACATTTAGTAGGACATAGGACTGGAATGAGAGACTGATTTGTATATTGTATTCTGTTATGTGAACAACCAAAACTTATGTGAGACATGCGCAGTGTTTATGTTTTAATATGAGGACACTGTGATTTTTAATATTTCTCCGTGATACCTATCTACTGAAGTTTTCTATCAACTGAATAGCTGATTTTTCTCTATTACTATTAGTAGCGAGTATACAAACGCAGCTTTTTAATCAAATTTATGACTACATTGGCAACACTGGGGCATAAAATTATAGTGGGGAGAGGGACTATAACTCTAGTAAGAAATATTCAAATTTCTAAACTGAATAAATATTAAACTCGATACCTGATGCATGTTTGGGTATTCTACAATATCTCCAAAACGGCTGCACTTACAGAAAATATACTAGTATTCAAAATAAAACATATTAATATTATGCACAACTTTTGTTCGAAATTTTTGTTCAAAAAGTGTACTGATTTCTAATATACAACAATGAATCAAAATATTTTCTTGAAATTAATAAGTTTTATTTTTTGTTTAAAATATACCTACTACGTATAAGATAGTTTTTTTTTATGGCTCAGAAATGAAATGCTGCATATTTACGTAATCTAAAAAATAAAATATCAAAATGTTGGATTGCAAAAAAATGGCATTTGGACATACGACCTTAGCGCACATAATTACGAAATTTATAATTACTTATCTTTCTAATAATTTGTCTGTTTAATATACCTAATAATTAAATTAAATAATTATTAAAAGTTAATATATCTTCAATAACACCGTGTTTTTACCAGTGGTTTACTTCGGTAAAGTTGTACAGAACTCCAGTTCTCCTGTCTAGGAAACACAGACACACACACACACACATGTGACGCGATAATTTCAAAATCAGGGCTCGGCCAGGTTAGCTTAGGAACATTAACCACGGCAAATATCGGTCACTCATACCGTCATTACACAAATAACACCTGTCCATCAAATTAAATAAATCATCTAATAATATTTTAGATGAAACATAAAATTTGTTTTAACTATTCTATTTAGTTATAATATCTATTTACTTTAGACATAGAAACTAATTGAGTTTTCTAAACTAAATTATGGAATTAAATAATTACCTAAATCTTCGAAAAGATAGTTTAACGAATTATAGTTAGACAATCAGTATAAACAAAATATACCTAGTTACGTATAAGAAAGTCCAGTGCAATACACTGCAGATGTGTTAATCTATATTATAAGTATAAACATATTTACAAAAATCATGAAATTAGTCTATTGGGCACGAATGTGGCTTTTTGGTTGGGAGAGGGATGCAGATCAACTGTTTTCTCTTCGTATGTTAATCTATGGTAGTGTAGTACGTAAAAGTTCATGGTGCATTTTGAAGGAATATGTTATGGTGTGAGTGGTGTTTTATGCTGATAATAGTGGGAGTGATGGTGATATAACTGTAGCTTATGCAGATGCTGTCGTGGTTTTTAGTGAATCAAAAGTGTAGAATGATAAACTCAGAATATAACCGCTATCGATAAGGATATGAGTTTTGAACCGAATGTAACTAAATTAAAAGTTATGGTGTAAATAAATATGCAATAATGCCCATTATTCGAGGTGTCCTGGTACTACCAGCAAGGGATCAACCGTTGGAACTAAGAAAATATGCACGTTGTTATTTTATAATTCCGTTTATTACTGAACTTTATAAATTTATAAGAAACGCATTAAAATTGGACTTTAATAATTTCTCCAGATTTTTTTAATTTTCGTTTTTCCTTACAATCCATTTTGAAAAATAATCATCAAGTGCCAGAAAATATGTACCTTTATATCCCATTACAACATCCATTTTCTCAAATGGTACTTCTGGTATTTTCTTTTCTTTTGGAATTATTATATTTTTAACACTTCGCATTTTAGCACGTGATTATTACTTAAACCTACTCAATAAAATGAATGTGGTACAGATCTTAATCATGATTTAGCGATACCATTAAGATTCTCATCAACGAGCAACAGGATTGTTTTTCGTAATCCATTACGATCTACAATTCTATTATTAAAAAGGGACATAATAGTAAATGATTTATTATGTACATTTCATTTTAAAAAAAATCTGTTTTATAATAAAGGAATAAGAAATGTTTTCCTCGGTAAAAAAAGTTCAAATAGACACCACCAGACGCACGAATGTTACACGTAGTTTTTATTCGAAAAATCGATCATTAGCATAAAAATGTGATTTTTGTTTGTTTTTCTTATTACCTGTGTTATTTTAATAATTTTCTGTACTAACATTTTTTTTTAACAAAATTACGAATTTTGTATGGTGAAATTTATTGGCGAAAGTATATAACTGAAAAATGTTTACTTGGCAGCAAACGAGATGCAAGCCATAATTTGGGGCAGAAGCGTTTTTTATTTATTTGTAATTTATTATATGTATATTTTTGTTTTTTTTGTTTTCAGTGCACTCAATAAAATAATTTTGTTCAAATATTTTGAAACGGAATCAGTGTTATATTTCGTAATATTGAAACATTTATCGTATCCGTATTTACATATATATATTCTATCAGTTACGTATGACAACATACTATCATAATGGTTCGTTAATATTCCTTAATATTTGCATTAGAAAATTAAAATTTGTAATTATATTTCAATTGTATCTATTGTTGTAATGTTATGATTTTGTTAGCATTGACTGACGCTATATCATTTCTTTTCAGCGACTTGAAGAAATATTAACCGACAAAACTATTCCTTTCGAACATAAAATACCAACATTAGTGACTGTTTGGCAACGACTGCAAGAACTTATACATAATTCACAGTCAAAATCGTTGGATAAAATTATAGAATGGGCTCAGAGGCATACATTAAATTTGGTTCTACATGGAGACTGGGCATCGCAAACAGAAGCACTAAAAACGACTTTATATGTAGTAGTAGTCGACTTTGATACTGCACTAGCTGTCTGTGAGAAGCTTACAACACGAAGATGCAAGAAACTTATAGAAGTAGTCAAAGATCCATGGGGTGATAAGACATTATGTAAAATACTAAACGATCCTGATCGCTGTACAAAAGAAGAAGGTTAGTGTAGAACAATTACTGCAATATTGTCATGAAAAGTGATTAAATACGTTTTTAACAAAGTTGTGTTATTGAAATCATCGCCCTTTGCAACTTTGCCCAACACTATAAACAAGATGATTGTTAGACAAGAACACAATTAACGCAGCGTATTATAATCATTTTTTCAATAATCATTATGCTATTTACAGTATTTGGTATATACATTTATATTTGTTACATGTAGCTATCTAAAAAAAAAAATTTGCCTTGAGATTAAACTCAAGACTAAATTTCGGTGAATATTAATTTTTACCAAAATTTCGAACCGAAATTATCCAAATCTCATCTCAGTTTTGGTTTCTCGGCCTGGCTCTAGTTTACAGCCCTTTGGTCCCTCACCTTGCTGAATAGACTGTAGGTTGACTTTCAATTTATAGTTTTGTGTTATTAAGCTGTGTTCACAATGAAAAAGATATTAAATTCAATTTAACGTTGATATGAGAGAATTCGGTAAGGCGTTCACTACGAGAAAATTAAGCACTTTTACGTTATCGGTATACGTAGAACCTATATATTAAGAGAAACGATATCGTATATTTGCGCATGCGTAGTTATATTTAACTTGAAGTGAAGTGAATCAAAAATATTGAGATTATAATATAAGCCGCAGTGATATTATTAGCCGATTATAAATATTGGTTTTTAAAAGAACATTAAAAAAAAAAGAAATGATATTGAATTGAACATAATGAGTATTTGACATTTATCTATAAAAATCTATACTATGGGCAATCGATATATATATATATATATATATATATAGTATATATATATATATATATAAATATATATATATATATATATATATATATATATATATATATAAATAAATAAACATGTTTGAAGTCTATGTTGTGGCTGTAGGTTTGAACTAGTTAGTATTTCTCTTCGGAAATCTTAACATTTCCACAGAAATTCCATCTATACCAGCAGCTTTACCACATTTCATTCTTAACAGGGACTCATATACATCTTCACTAATAACGCATTCATCAACTGCCGCTAGATCAACATCGGGCGCGCCATTAGATCCACCATATAATCTTTTAAAATACTCACACCATCTAGCTCTTACATGTTTCATTCCAAAGTAATTCACCACAACTGGAATTGATACCATCTTTCAATTTCTTCACACTCGACTAAAACAATTTTTTATTTGTACTAAAATCAGACATCAACTTTTCATTCAATACTTTCTCCATGTTTATCTTGCTTTCATTCCCAATCCATTTCGTGTCTCTTTTCATCAATGTACATTCAGTCAAGGAAGCATCATGAACATCGCCCGGAATATCCTTGACATTTAAATTACTAAGGTATGCTTCATTCTTTTTATTTACAGCCTCTTTTAGCCTTTCATTCCACCAACCACTCTGGATACGTGCATCCACCCTGGAAACATCATTCCAAATCGCATTTACATTGCAATCGTAATTTGGAACAAACGTTGACAAAGCAACATTCAATTTACATGCATATTCTTCACTAACTGACTCACACTGTAAACGAGCAGAGAGTGTACTCGAATCATACACACTTAGTCTATTTTGCTCTTTTGCACCAACCTTGTGCTAAATTCATATGCGAAACAACTAAATAATGATCATTTGTACTTAGCTCAGCTCAACGTCTCACTCTTGTATCGGCAATCAAACTTCGTAAACGTGCATCACAAATTATCAAATCAATCACACTTCTCTGATTTAGAGTTACATTCTCCCATGCATAAATGAAATGGATATTTTTTCCCCCACACAATGGTACAGCTAATGATAAAGAGCTCGTCGTGGGTAGTGTTGACTCCTTTTAAAATGAGCAACGGAAGAGTAACACAGACAACCAAGCGCGCGCATGTTTTTCTGCGCCTAATTACAAAGACCAACTCTGTTTTTAAAATCGTCCCCGTTTAATTCTTGTGTGATAAGGATGAAACTTATGTTTTCTAAGAATTCTTGACGCAGAATTACGGTATAATCCGAAGTTGAACCAAAATAACTGCGCTCGCTGTTATGGTTATTTTGTGGTTGCTTTGGTTTCCTAAAATGTCTGTTATATTTCGGAACAATCGCCGGTTACGAATGTCGGTAAATCAGAAGAAAATTGCGTTTTCCTCCCTTTTCCATGGAAAACATGCCGACGTTTCGTCGAGAATCGACTTTCATTTCAAGAAATCCTAGTCGATGTTACGTCAATATGTCAACGTTTATTTCTCGACGTCAAAACTACGTAATACTTGTGGATGATCTACTTATTATTGACGTATAGTCGACCATGATGTTGAATGATTCATTATAAATTTGGGGAGAATTCAAGCAAGGACTCCGATAGCGAATCCGAAGATGTTTAATTGTATAACTTACTATCATATTTTAATCTTTGTTTTTAAACTTAAATTTATTTAAGGGGCTCGTCTATGTGTAGCGGAAGTTCAGTATTGTCCGTGCATTTAGAAGTGTAACTTTATCTTATATAGTTTATCTATAGGTACTGAAACAGAGTGATAAGTATGGATGCATTTTGGAAAATGATCACTGTTACTTTCATAGTAAAAGAACAATCTAAATAATCATGTTAATGAATTTATTGTTTTTATTTTTTTTAATTTTATACTTATTTTGTATACTTTTATGTTTTTGATTATCATTTTTAAAGAATAAAATGCCTGAATTCTAACGAAAATTTTATTATTTTTATTTAATCTGTTTATTCTATAAATACCCAATATTAAAAATACTAAACTCTTTAAGATTTTGCATAATTAGTATTGTTCTATTTTATAATTTAATGAATAAATGCTAAATAAAATGTTAAATGAACTACATTTGAACTGCATTTAACAAGATGGGCCTCCGTCCATCTTGGTTCATATGGTGTATGTTTGACCTTGGAGTGACTTCCAAAAATTATACTGTATGTTCTGTTCTTCTAAATTTTTCATATTTGTGTATCAGATTAGTTGAAAGTGTGGTTGGCACTTGATGAAACATTAAAGTAAAAAATACTTAGTTGGTTTCACATATATTTGTCTTTTATTTTCGACGCGTTTCGACTTTTACCTAATTATAGTAGTCCTGAAGATGGTCATAACGAATGGCTCCAGCAATCTCTTTTCATGATGTCTGTACATATTACGCCAATAGTTAAAAACCATTTCAAACTGTATAACCGTTCGTTTTCCACGTACTAATTCTTAACCAATTTAAGCAGAGTACGGTACAACATCTTACGTCGATTTATTATATCCATTGTTTGTTTTTCGAGGTTGGAGTGCATCGGTTTATCAGTGTGACTTTATTGCATAAGTAGCTTTCTTCTATAAGCAATTCTATGTAAATTTTATATCGAAAAATGGTCTCGCATTTTCGTATTTTCTACAATGCAATACACTATTCGAGTTTTATTTTTCTTGTGTAAATCACTCAGTAGGTTCTCTACTTCTGCATAACTTTTTAGGAATTATTTTCATTTTTATACTTCTTAAATTAATTTATAAATATATTTTTTTTATATAAAAGTGTGTGGAATCTCGTTAAGTTGAGACACTCAAAATAGGGATCCTGGATCATAAAAAATGTTGATCAAATTTCGGAATAATCAAATAAATTTTCTACGAATGTTTAAAATGTTCTATAATTTTTAAGACATATGTCCAGAAAGTACATTGTGGTTCCCATATTCAACCAACATTGAACGCAAAGAATGTTCAATTTCCGTTATATTTTTATGTGTAAAATGTGTATGTTCAGTTCGTGCAGAAGCCTGCGTTGGTTGTCAATTGTAAGTGTTATTATTGAGCAAATAAAGGTAAGTGCAATTTATAATTTTATTTCTTACTTTTTGATAATTATAATTAAAGAAATGTTAAACAATATTAGCTAATTGTTTTGGAATTGGTAAATTGTTAAAACATTAATTTGGAGTCTGGCTGTTGATTTAAATAATAGTAATAATATGAATCTTTTACCGCAAAGCAAAGAATAATTAAATATGAATAATAGGATCTTGAAAGAATTGTTTGTGATCTGAAAAGTATTTGAATTTCTATTTTCAGATTTCATCCTTGACGCCTTAGAACCAGCAAAAGCAGTCTATTTTTTATATGAATTTATATGGCACATGATTAATTTGTATATGTATACTTACATAAATAAAGTATTATTAAATTTCATGAATGTTGCTTATATGGTACATATACCCATATTATATTTGCATGTCACTTAAATGCGATTGAGCTCAGTTCGATCATAACGTGTTATATATAAATACATTAAAAATTATAACAAATCATTGCTGGGTTAATGATTCCCTATAATTTTTAATAAAATATTAGTTTACATCAATATTATCTTAATTTAACGATATACAAATTCGCTAAAATTTTGATATGATAGGGATTTTTGAGGGCCACCCAGTTTATAGAACGCTTAGAAGGTTAACCTAGTCTATTCATATTCGTGATATTTCATGTTACGTTGGTAACAACAAATAAACATAATTATAGTTTATTCGTTTGTAGCACACAAACAATATCCTATCTAAATGGTACTTGCAGCAGGTATTACGTCGATATTTATATAAGAACTGTATACCATTTATAGGTACAGCACTGTTAAATAAACAAATTTAACGCATTTATTTGGCTTTGTTTATATTTACTCCATTTTAAAAACGAATATACTATATAAATATATACTTATTTATTTATATATATTTATATACGTATTGCATTATTAAAGAAGCGAATGTTTTTATTTTTCATTATTTCAGAACTGAAATATTTTTCATCCGAGCATGGTTACTTAGTAGCGATGCGATTAAAAAAATTATGTGATTCGCATTGCGAAGACTTGGCTCTTCGTTTTGCAAATGCATGTTTGCGATGTCTTCGACTACCTGAAAGTCAAAATTTCCTAGTTATCACTACCGAAGACCAAAAGCGATATATCTTAGATATATACATAGCTCTTTTACATAAATACAAACGTACGCATGATATTATAAATGAGGTAATTACATATTTTAATTTTATTTTTTAATATATTTTCTCAAAAATATGAGTTACGTTCGAATTCATGTATGTATACATATTATATTATGAATTTAAAGCATGCATGATGAAACCTCAAGTGCAATAGAGCATTTCTTCAACAGTTGTTCTCAAAGCAGCCAATTTTATATGAACCGTTTCTTAAAATAATCTTCTCATGACAAAGTACGGCTGTTTTGAATACCGGCTCTATTAAGGTGATTATATTGACATTATGATTGTCTTGTTGAAAAAATAAATTATTTATATATATATATATATATATATAAATAAAAATAATTAATGACAGCAAGGGAATAACATTCAATATCACAAACATAAAGAATATCTTTTCGATGCAATCACTAAGTTTTAAATATCAAACATAAAATACCAGATAATCTTCTTGTAAAAAAATTAAATGACTATATCATTGTCACTTTTTGCATACAATTTATATGTTTGTGTTTATTATTCCTTCGAAGATCGCCAGTATCATTCAGTAACACTAATAATGTACATTTGTCTTCATAATTACTTGAATTCGAACGCATCTGTTTTGTTCCAGCAATCTATACAGAATTAATATATATTTCTCTCCATTCTTTCATTTATAATTAACATCCTCTTAGTAAGCCCTACTATAGAGCGCCGTTTTACCTCATATTTATGACAACAACAATTTACAGATATTTTCAAAGCTAATCTTAATTTTATTTAAATTTAAATATGTCGATTCATGTTCAATACATACCAAAACTTTTAATAATAATTAAAAGTATCATGAATTTTTTGAAAATTTCCTAAACTCTTTTGCTCATAGCTCAAATTAAATATTTCATATGTATTTAAAAATATGATTGATATATTGAGGATCTATTTTTCAATTCATATCTTTAAATGTAAAAAATGTGTTCATTCATTTATGAGAAAAGAATAAAATATGAATCTCAATATGCAAACCATAAATTTAAAAATGGCTTGTACTGAAATAAATCCTGCTCAATGCTTATCAGCCATAACACCAATCGGTCTACCTTCGGACCGGTGGTGCTGCACCTCTTAATTCGTTTATTAAATAAATTAATTTATTTATAAAACTACAAATAGTGTTTTCTTTTATATTATGAAACGGGCTCTCCAATATTAATTCGCAAACAAAGCGTTTCCGAGCATTTTTATTTAGTTTGAGACCACTCAAGAGTAGTCTCTTAAAATTGGGATAAACTGTATATATTTAAAAAGTAGATAATATTGGAGGGGTAGCAAATCAATTAGGGCTGCCTGAAGATTTATCGGATAATAATTGAAGACTTTTTATGGGTGCCACCTCACATTAATGTATGTGCCAATGAGACCCCAATACTAAATGAAGCAAAAAAAAGTTTGTAAGGATAGAGTTGAGTGACGAAAGATTGTCAAGATGTGAATGGTTTTCTGCCACCCCATTTGATGGGAACAGACATGAAGTTATGCATGTATGTATAAATTTTATATACGAGACCAAAAACGTATCTCACACCTCAGCGGTTGCCATGGCGAAAATCCACGAATTACGGTTTGAACTGCTTGACCATCCGCCTTACTCACCAAGCGACTTCTTTTTGTTCCCTCATCTAAAAATTGCGCTCGGAGAACAGAGATTTTCGTCAAATGAAGAGGCAATCACCTTCGTGAACAATTATTTTACAGAGAAAAACGCCGAGTACTATTTGGACGGGTTACAGAGATGGGAGCATCGCTGGGAGAAGTGTGTAGAGTTACAAGGAGACTATGTTAAAAAATAAAAATATAAATTCTGAAAAAATGTCTTGTATCTTTGTTAGGCCGGAAACTTTTCAGACCACCCTCGTATATATTACAAACTGCATTTCATCTCTATCCTTGCAAACTTCTCTTGCTTCATTCAAATTCGACACTTGGGGCTGTGTGATCTTCATCGTGACTTCTTGTTCTACAGTTGGGACTTCATTTTCGTTAGGATCTTCAACAACTGTTCTGTTCGAGTTTGATTGCCTTTTTTCCTTGTTAATCGGTGTCCCCTATAATCTCTGACGTGGTGAGAATCTGGATAAGGATTTATTTTGGTAACTTGTTCTGGTTACCAGTCTACTCCTTTTTGTAGTAGAACTGCTTATCATATGGTTCATTTTGCTAGTGTTGTTTTTTTATTTTTTCATAATATTTCTTATTATTTTGGTTTTGTTTTAGGCGTTAGATAATTTCTATTAAATTTTGCGTGCGTGGACCTAACTCTGATTTAAATTTGATCTCAGTACACGTCCCAATTTCGAATGGTGCTGGTAAGTGTTCTTTGGGCTTTGTATGAAAGTTATTAAGTATGAATCTTTTTCAGACTTTTTTAGGAGTGCTTCTTTGGTTTGGATGCATTTTTCGGTCATACCTTTAGACTGAGAAAATAATGGACTGGAAGATTTATGTTGTATCTCCTATGATTTTAGAAAATTTGCGAATTCGTAAGATTCAAATAGAGGTTCGTTATCTGAGTGGAGTATAACAGGTATACCATGATTTTAACAGTGGTATTATTGTTTGTAAGGTTTTTGATTGTGAAGGAATTAGTTCAATAAATTTTGAATAGTTATTAGGTAATGTTTTCTACGTACTTGTAAGAAGTCTGCTCCTATTTCCGATCAAGGTAGTTAGTTAATTTGGTAGGATCTTTGTGGCCAATCAATAATTCCCTTCCACCAGATACACAGTTCATAGTGCGTTTTGCACAGATTACCATATGATTTGTTTCGCCCAAATACCTCCATTGGCTCTGTAATGGGCAATTTCTACAAGCAAATAATCTTTGTCGTTCGGAGTGGTTCTATCAGAAAAATGAACATTTTTAATTAGATCAATAATATATTCGATTGCTTCAAGCTGTTCTTCTTTAGTCAAATAGCAACCTTGAGCCTTTGGATCTAACAGACAAACTGCTGTGTATAGATTTAGGAGCATATTTTCTTTCTAAATATTTGTCCATAAAAGATGAGAGCGGAAAATTATCTTCGAAACATTTTCTGATATCACTGAATACCATACAAGATAAATGTATCGTATTTTCATTGCTTTTTTATTTTAAAACCCAATAAAGCTCCATAAGTTTTTTGATGATGCCTATACGTACCCAGAATATCTGGTTCCCACCTACATTTACCACCAGTGTGTGTAAGCTTCCTATGCATACTAATATCTGGTCTTCCAGGATTTTCTCCTTACTTTCCCTTTCTATTCTAATAGTTTCCACTTTCTTCATTTACCGTCCGTGTTGTAAGCTATCTTTACATACCAACGCAAGCAAATGAGAACCCCAGCAGTTGTTAACTGTACAACTAAATCTTTCGTAAATTTTTTGGATTTCTTAAATATTACAAAACCTAATACTTCGGAATATCTTATACATTTAATTATATCTTTGATTTGCTATCGATGGACATTTTAATAATAACCAAGTGCAATCTATACGTTAAACATTCAATGTTTGCATTATGTGGACATATCTCGTTTACAGCAGCTGTAGCTTTTTGCATATTTGTTACATTTTCCGTAATTATTGCTATACACTTTTTTATTATTGTATTGATTAACGACTTTTACTATTTTTGCCGCAATATAATCAGATGTATGACGTTGTTCCTTTGTTTCTAAACTTTTAATATAAAAAGGTTTTTGGTCTGAGGTAGTCATAATAACATTTATTATTCGTTCCGAGCTTATATTATACCATCCATCCATCTATCCAGCCATCCATCAATCCAACTGCAAACTTACATGTTCGGGCTAGGCTACAGTCATTTCCACATCTTGGTTTACTTTATTGTAGTCTAATAGTGTGATTGAAAATGTCTTTCATGTTGGCAAGTCCAAATTTGTTGTTCTACAATAGACAGTGGCGTTTCTGATGAAAATATTACTTTAGCAAATAGTTAGTTAGCTTATTCCTGAAAGCGAAAAAACAGTTCCCAGGCACTTTATTTTTTCTGATGTATCAAGGTGATCAAAAAAGCTCATAATACCTCTTAGTTGGGTTTGCGGCAATGGCGATGTGAAACATGGTGTTTTTATGACGTAACATTCCAACATGTACGATGGCAATGTTGTGAAAAATAAAAACGGCTCTATAAGTGAAGTAAATGTATTCAAATGAAACATTTCCCAATAATTGACTTTTTATATGATACATTTCGAATTAACATATGAACTTTAAATAAATAAAATTAGTTACACTGAATTATAATCGTGACTACTACTAAAAATAGCATAGCATTTACTGCTTTTGAACATTTTAGCCAATTGCAATATAAATTTGAAATAGAAAGAGATAAATTTAAAGCCGATTTTATTTAAAGATAATTAATATAATTCACCAGTAGTAAAATATATTTGTAGAAAATTACATCAGGTGAACATCACATAATTAGTGGTATTTTTGTTGTTGATCATATTCTACATCATTTATAAAAGAAACTCCACTTACTATCTATTATACACATTTATACGTTTAGTTGCTGGAACAAAACTTAATAAGAATAGAAAATAATTACTCTTCTTAATAACTCTTTTTTTTTTTTTATCATAACTCTCAGTAATGCAGATAAAATTAAATTATATATTATTGCAGTTGAAACATCTGACATTGGAAGAAGGTTTACAGTTAGTGCATCGTTTTACGAATAAAAGAGTAGAATTGTCACGTGTGTGGAAACACTGTTCGCGCATTGCTGAACTTGCTGCTCAATTTTTTCTGACTGCTGCAATGACAAAACCTGTGCTAGAAATTGGTCAAGTACTTACGGAGCTTTTGGCAGCTTGGATTTCATTGAATGATAAATTGGAAGGTCTCGATGCTATACCAACGATCATCAGAAGAATTATTCAAACCGCTGATTCGGCTGCTCATATTTACATTTGCTGTGACGTCTTGGACAAAAAGGTAATTCTTTAGAAAGAAACACACTCACACATATATATTATTTTTCAATAAGTTTCAACCAAAAATCACTTTTATCACGTATGGAAAACATCTTAAACTGTCATTATGTCTATATCATATAGTATATTATATATCATATAACATATGATATAACTGAAACTAATATCATCTCTTCTAATTTAAATAATATTCTGTTACAGTTTGGTGAAAAAATGAAGCCGTTCAATATCGAACTTTACATCCGAGCTCTTACCACTGATATGAACGAAATGGAAAAACAAAAGACACATTCTGAAATTGGCAACGTACAGGAAACATCAAAAAGATTATCAGAAGGATTTCTTTCATTAGCTGATTTACTTCAAGATCATGTAGGTGTAAGTCGCGAATGTGTTCTTACATCATTCAGCTTGAATCCGACTCGTCATTGCATGGAACGTATTGAAAAGTTTGCAACATCTTGTCCTAAATCATCCGATCATAGCTTAACGGATCAGAAATCTGTAGATGCGAACATTCACACAACTGAAGGTGTTAACAGTGCCGTCGCATACAAGATAAGTGGTATACATGAAATATCGTCAATTGTATGTAGTGATATATCGATACTTGACACTGGGCAATCATCTACATCCAGTATTGATATTGTCACAGCGATAACTAAAGATCGTACGTTAGATAAAGAAATGGAATCGAAGAATATATTGTCTGGATCTAATCAAGTATTGGACACAGAAACATTAGGCTTGTCAGCACAATTGTGTGATGATCTAGCTGTAGTATTATCTAGTCCTCGTTATCAGTATCTCAGCTGGATGTTAGAATGGAATGAGCTGAAAACAGCATGCGAAACGTACCTCCTGAATGCAGAAGGGTCGCGAACTACTATTAAAGAATTAAAATACCTCAACATCGACTACAATCAGTTTAAAGATTGGCCAAGTGACGATGAAACAAAAAAATATGGTGGTATTGAAAAAGGTTATGAACAGTGGGCAGACGAGGAAAATAGTAGTAATTCAAGTGCAATTTCAGACTATCCCCCCCTAATATTATATAATCAGTCGAATGACTCCGATTGTAGTAATTCAACAGTGCGGTATCGGCGCAGACGTAAAACACCACGACGAATATATAGTTCAGAGTCGGAGTATGAGTCAGTTGAACGTAAAGTGGATAGTCATGGATCGGATGTAGATACAGCGTCACAAGATGCGGATAGTTTAGGTAGTGATGGTTTACTGCATATTTCAAAAAAGAAAAGTAAACGAAAAGGGACTAGTTTATCGCATTTTGCTATGATTATGAATGCACATAATCAAGCAAATACGATATCACATTTTAACAGTGACGATGTTCTATCAATATTCACCCGTTTGGATGATCCTCAAAAACAACAACTTACAATATCAAAACCATCATTTGCCAATCCACCGTTTTTGTTGCCTGTAAAAAGATCAAGTGATCCGCAAGTGTTAAAAAGCCTCCGAATGTATAGATCTAAAAAAAGAGATACTGACAACACGAGAACATTAAAGATCACGAACAATGGTGATATGATATCATCCGATAGTGATATAATTAAATTATCCTGTTTGCCACATATGAATCCGAAAGTATTACTTGACCGATATGATTTTAATTCATTTATTAATAAACAAAAATCAAAACCAATTAGTAAACCAAAAAAAGACAGCTTAGAGAATAAACCTATCAAATATAATCATAGTTTAAATAAATTAAATATGATTCCACGTGTAGTATTAGATAGATACGAAGATATACAAAATATATATAAAACTAATAAGCATTCCCTAAATAAAAAAGCATTACTATCTCATAAATTAAGAGATAGGAAACGAAGAAAACTGGACGTACTAGCAGACATTCCAGGTTTAAACACATTGGAATTGATACGTCCTGCTATTATAGAACCAAGTGTTCATGTGGTACAAATATCCAACAATCAAATTGAAAACCAACAATTAAAAACAGTTAAGACCCAATCGAGCAGCTCAACGGTGACTAGTACTACACTAAGCAGTTTCATTACTAGTACACCCGTAACTGCTCATATACAGAGAGTTGGACAACCACGATCTCTTGAAAACAAAATGTCGTCACGGTCACCAGAAGAAGTAGAAACGGAGACTATACAAGGTACCATTAGTTGTAGTAATAACGCGCAAACATCAACATCGAACACAACAACATTGAATGCAATAACACCGGATGTGCCCGTAACCGACTTCGTAATAAAAACAACTTCAACTACCCAAACTAGCCAATCAACTCCTACTTTAGTCAATATTCTCTCCCAGCAAATAATTCGACCTGCACAAGTGACGACAACTACATCTCGCAGTCCAACGCTTATTAACATCCTTTCTCAGCAGATAATTAGACCGCCTTTATCCACTCAATCCACAATTCCAATGATATGTGTTTCTACTTCTGGTGTACCGAGCAGCACACCTACAAATACAACATCGGTGACAACAACTATAACTCAAGCACAGAATAGTCTGAAATTGGTTACTACAAGCAGCTCGCAACATCAATTGATTCAACAAATATTCAGTTCCCAAAATAAAAACAATAATCAGTTAATAAAAAACGTAAATCTCGCAACTGGCATCGCAAACACACAAACCACGACTGACACATCTAGATTAGTACAGTTTTTATGTAAAACTGATGGAAAAATGATACAGCTAACACCATATTCGCCCAGCTCAAATATGAAACTTCAAACACTGGATCCAATTAAATTAGTGAAACCAGTAACTAGTACTGTGTCTGTTGGAAAACTAATAACAACCCCATCTGTTACTGCATCTCCTGTATCACCTCCCATATCGGTCAGGTCCGGTTACGAAGAGAATTATGCGAAATTCATTCAAACATCTGGGAAAACATTACTGTCAAAAAATACGCCAAAAGAAACAACAAGTTCTAGTGGCGAATGCACGAGCGAACAAGTGAATTCGTTACCAAAATTTCAACAAGCTTTTGGCAGAACCGTTTATCAAAATACCAGTACTACAACAGGCGATCAAAATACGATTGCACCATTTGCTGGTATAAATAATACTAGTAATGGTAATTTACAATGCAAAATTGTTACAGCGACTCAAACAACAGTAACGACGTCAAGCGCAAATTTTACATCTGCAAATAAAAGCATTTCACACGTTAATGTAACGGTACAGGCTAAAAATCCAAACACTACTGTAATGCCAACGACTGCAACTGTCACTGTAGTTCCTGTTGTTAGTGCAACTAAATCAACTGCGGCAATAATACCATCACTTGGTATGCAAACAATGCAAGGCAGTGTAATTTACACTAGACAAGTTCCAGTATCATTAGCTGTATCTGCAGGACAAACTATAAATCTAATATCAACTACATCGGTTGCACAGTCGACAGTAGGCAGAAATCAAGTATTTAGAATTACATCGGCGTCAGGTGATCAAATGAATTTGGTGAAGGACACTGTAATCCGAAGTAAAATGACTGCTTTACTAGCCGCTGCACTTCAATCCGGTGTACCGAATCGTTCTGCTGCATCCAGTATTATACCAGGCATTACATCAATGACCACAGCAAATAGTTCGTCATCAGCTGCTGAATCCAATAGTACATTTAATCAAAGTCAACCGGAAACGGACATTGAATCGGAAGTCTGTGAAGTAGACAGCAGTTCAAATGATAGCTGTAATACTAGTACAACCAGCAATACAGCAACAGCAATAAGAACAACAACAAATTCAGCCTGCACACTATTAACACCGATGCGAATAACTTTGCCAATGATGCAAAAAATACCAGCATCAAATGGTGGTACACAGAGTACGAGAATTGTGAGACCTGTACTTCAAATACCAAGCAAAATAATCAGAGGAACAACGTCAGTTCGACAGCAAGTGGTTTTTGCCTCGACACAATCTGTGGCCAGTACAAATGCACGAACTCCACAAACTGTTTCAATGAGCAACAACTTGATACCAAATAACAGCATCGATCCGCTGGTTAGTTCGACGACACTTGAGCAACTAAGAGAATTTGATCTCGTACTGGAACAAGTTAAAGAACGCAGTACTGTTCAGCCTACTATCGACCAAGTTCCAATACGAACAGCTCAAGTTGTACCAACTCAAGTGACAACAGTAGAGAAACAAACGGCCAATGTATTGAACCAAACATCAGAATTACAAGAAGGCATACCGAGTGTAAGTGTTTCTTATGTGAATCAAGGTCAAGTGGGACAAAAAATATCGTCGTGTGCATCAGTTGTAGTTGTGACGAGTTATTGCAATATTCAACCAGCCGCATCTCCTGCATTAAGTGTTACTTCACAAAGTAGCTCGAGTCCTTGTGTAACACCTGCACCATCATCAAGTGGCTCAATTGGCAAAACGGTTCTGAAGGCGTCTACAAAGAGTCCCAAATCAAAGACGATCAAAACAACAATACATGCATCCAAAGCTTCGCCGGTTCCAAAACCACAACAGAAACCTCAAGAAGATGAGCAAACCACACAGCGAATTTTTGATATACTCGCAGAATATGCAGAGCAACTACGAAATTCTCCGGATTTAAATAATAAACCAGCACCAAGACGTAGATCAAACCCACCGACAAATCCTAGTCAAAATTCGAAGAGAAAAAAAAGCGCTGGCATGAAGAAAACCGTAAACAATCATTCTAATATGTCTATGTCATCAGATCTGAGTCCTGGTGCGGACGACCCTCGTACAATTGGCAGTGAAGATAGTTCTTGTGGTGTTGTTCAGGTATCTGTACAAGATTCTCCGTCACAAGGTGCTCCTAGTACGGAAGACCATCAATCAACGCAAGGCTCTTCCGATTTCTCTAGTATTCGAACTCATCAGACTGAATCAAATGATACAACCACCGAAGTAATAGAAAACCGAATACCTACCTCTGGTAGACAGTTCATTTTTACGGATTCAAATACAAATCAACCACGGAATGTGATCATTGCTGATGCTTCCGTGAATGAAACATTGGGCAAATTTTCAAATAATGCTGCAGTCATTTTCCCCGCAAATTATATAGCCGTTGTATCAGGAAATAGTAAAATATTAGCCACGGTTCCGGCACGTTCAGGTTCAAATATGTTACTTTTTCAAAGCTTTGTAAATCAGACACGTAAACCTTTTTCTGCACAACAAAATGTAAAATCAATCAAATACTCTACGTTACAACCAATACAAGGTATAAATTCTCAGAATTTGACATGTGTCAGTGCTCAATCTGCGACCGTGATGCCATCGGATACGGATAAAACAATGTTAACGCAAAGATTAACTATTAAAACGTCTAACAGTGATAATTTAACTATAAATGAAAGTGAAATGATGACGAACACAACTTGTGATTTATTAATGAACGCTAGTACATCAAATAACAATATTTCACCGAAGTCAACACATTTGTCAAATGTAGCGCTGTGTAATATGACGAAAGAAATGGACGAATCGGCAAATAGTAGTAATATTTTACGTCTAAATAATCCTCATCTCGGACATTGTGTAAAATCAGTGGGCACACAGTTAGAAAATAATATTGAAGTGTTACCATTATGTTCGGAATCAATCTTTCGTGGCGAAACGGAAGAAATTGAAAAACCTCATCAAAGCAGTCTAATTTCGCAAAACTCTACATTCACGTTAAAATTTGCTTCTAAACAAACGCCAATAGTTTCGGTACTTAATCAATCTGTAACAACGCGATCTCCAGTTATCGAAGAAGCCGTAAGCAGTATTCAAGATGAAAGCTCTCAAAAAAAATTCAACACTTCTGGTCTTCCGCTACTTGATGAAAAATCTCAACATTCCATTATTCGATCAGTGATCGAAAATCAATCGGCTAGTACTACTATTGATGATATTTCGTTCACACAAATGGTCAGCTCGCCGCCTGTAGATCATTTCTCGAAAGGTATTTTACTTTTAATAATAGTCTATTCCGTAATTGTACCCGTGCAATCGGTTACATGTTTATTTTATTTCTCCTTTAAGTTTTAGGGCTAATTGATTTTATTTCGACAGTAACAACACATATAAACGTCATTATTACGTCATCAAATTATATCAGAAAACTTGACCAAATTAAAGAATTTTGATATTTTGTACGTTACCGTTTGCGATATTTCAATTACGGAATATACCCTTAATAATTTAGTAATCAGAGTTCAGTTAGTGCTATTTTATTATATTTAATGCTATTATACATGTATAATTAAAAGCATTTTGTAAAGAAATCAAACTTAACGGCATTTTGAGTGGTGCGAAATACATTTGGACCCCTAATCTGCAACTCTTAATAGTGATTTATTTGTTGACGTATAGCAAAAGTAGCTGTTGCTATTTGCAGAATAGCCAAGTCGTAATATATTTGTAAATTTTAAGTTTTTAATTTATCATGTAATTGAAAATTGGCAAAACAATTTAGAACAAAATTACGAAATACATACAAATGTGCCCAACTTAATAGGCTAGAAACTAGACATCAAAAGAATTCTGTCATCATAAGCCCTGGAAGCGCAAAACTTAGAAAAATCATAACTCAAACTACAAAACTCAAGCTACAAAAAATGTGGTAGGCGTAGAATATTGTTTACTTTCAGAAAAAAAATTACAATGGTTCTCTATGGTGTCTACAGCTGATTTGAAGCAATATTTGGACGTTTTGTTAATAGTTCCTGTATCTATTTTGGATCCCAATATGACATTAAATTACTTATATTAAATATTGACTTCATGTTTTTGAAAATTGTTTACAGTTTTTACTGATGAAAAAAAGACGCAAACAAATACTAATGGTCCAATGCTTGGTCAAATAGGGTCCAGAGTTGGTCACGATATCATTGTTGAAAGTAGCAAAGAAAACGTCCACGAAAAGGTAGGTAGTTGCATAAATCGTTGTTTGATAATAATCTTCAATTATTGTTTTTCGAAACGCTGTTTTATATTTTTGTATTCGCTTACTTTGCAGGAACCACAGGAATTAGAAGACACAAGTTCAATATCCACAGCGTATAGTAAACAAAAGAAGACTCAGGGTACACAACGGACCGAGAAAGAACTACAACAAGTTCAGCAAAGGAAAGAAGCAGCATTGGAACGAGAGTTACATTTACAGAAGTCATTGTCTGAAGAATGCGAAGACTTGGGTGTAGATGAACCAAGTACTAGTGATCTATTTCCCGAAGCCGATTTATTATTTGATAGTAACAATTCTCCGTCATTTGATCAACTGTCCCAAGATGCTGATAAAAGGTACACAAGTGCACATTTTCAAATCGAAGTATCCTGTAATAGCAACGATGAAGTTTTTAAAAAATCTTCTCAAAAAAGCCACAAAACGAATTCTAGATTAAACGATACGTTTCTCACCGAACCACATGGATCAAACGTAACTACAATAAAAAAAGAAAGTACCTCAACATCTTCATCAGTAGCGAAACACTTAGCAAATTTACAGCGGTCTGAAATTATCGCGAATTTAACCCAAGTGGTCAGAAAAAACAAAGAACCAACTGTTACTTTATTTAGCGACGAGGATAATTCGAATTCCACTTTAAGAACTGATCTTTTATTTGGTAATTTAGATTATCCCAGTGCAGAAGTAGAATTCGACTACGATGAACCACAAAAAATACGCCAAATGACAACTAGCTCTAAGGATGATATTACGCTTCAAAATAACACAAATAATTACACAGTATCATCGTATGACGATCATCCGCTACTAACCACCTGCGCTTCGATAGTGGAAGTATGCTCACCACTCCATTATTCGGATTCACCACCACCAATCCATAAGTATAAATACAAGTATTGCAATCGTAAAAAAATCATGAGTGTACAGAATCCTGCCGTCTTTAAATCTCCCGAAAAAACTGAACACACTTCTTGGCACCGTAATAATGCCGATGTGATTGAAGTATTGAGCAGTGACGATGACAGCAGCTGTAGTGGTGCAACGCCAGAAAGAGCAAAAAGTCCCGAGTCTCGTAGTGGTAGTCCAAGTCCAACTGGTAGCAGTAGTGACCGAAAACGGACTACCAGTCCTGCTTGGAATAATGATGAGGATGCTGATGATAGTACTAGTCTAAATACATTCAAAAACATTTATAATTCTAGTAAAATAATAAAGCTGTCGATGAGCCAACGGATGGAGCCGATAACATGTACAAATCAACAGAAATCTACGTCAAAAATGAAAAAAGAAATTACTGAATGTTCAATGGACTCGTCTGCAGCAAATACAACACCACCATCACCATTATCGCCATCTGACAGTGAATTGAGCTCGTTTGGCATCGGCCGTGGTACAAGACGCTCAACGCAGCGTATCAAGAAAAATTGTCCTTGTTGTACGACACCTGATAAACCAAAGAAACGAAATTCCGGCAGTCTGAAAAAACTGGGAAAAGGGCAATTCAATAAAAAAAGATAGTTGTTATCGTATCATAGATGATGACGATGAACAACCTGATGACGTTCTTTTGTAATAAATAACATGTAGTACATATATTATGAATTCTGTAAGTAACTTTTCAGTCAAACTATTTTTAAAATCAATCGTAGCATTTCGAAAAATCATTTCAATTATTTATTTACTTTAATGGCGCATTAATAATCACATTGTTTTTAAAATAAGCGAGTTTATTTTAAAAAATATTGCCCGAGTTGTAGAGAAGAGAACAAAAGAATGATGTGTGTGAATGTGTACTGAATAACAAAAATTACATTAGTAATGAAATCAGTCTTGGCGGCAAGATTTCATAATTGTATAAATTTTTTGTTTATAATTAGTGCATAAGTCTAGTTAAATGAGATTTACGTTTCAAAAGTGATAAGTTTTAGATAAAACATTTTGTTTGTTCATTGTTTCCATCTTTGGTTTGACTTCTAGTCAAGAAAATAAATAGCATGCCGTGGGGCTAGTACGAGCTGTGTTAATCACCTAATCCCATAAACTTACCCTTGTAAATGAGCTGCACTTTAGTACAAATTTGTATAATGTTATCGAAAAGTATTCTTAGTTTATCAAACAAGCAGAGCATACGCGTTTGCATGCTATTTGTGAATATTATCTCTGCAGTACATTTCACTGTGTAATTTGATTATTACGGACACATACACGACTTTTGTATTATCAAAAACCGTGCCATGACAATTGCCCAATCTTAAAGCCATGGCTTGCTAATTTTTGATTCTAAACAACTTTGGTATTGTAATAGCATGCAAACGCTAATTCATTGCCCTGTATATGAAGACTACACTAGAAGAACGATCCAAATCACATTTTGGTAGTTTTGTGATTTAAAAAAAAAAAGAAAAAAAGTTTGGTGTTCATTTAAATTTCTTACCGTTAAATAGAGATATACAATTTTAAAATATATTTTTTCAGAGACGTAAACTAATAATCCTATTAGATATAATTGTATTGCACATTTTAAATTAAGGAAAGTAAAATTCATTCGAAACAGTATCAGTTTAGAATAATTCTCTGCTTAATAAAAGGCAAATTAGCAGTTCTATTTAATTAATTAATTACTCATATATGAAGTTTAATTGTACACTTTTAAATATTAAATAGAACTGATAACACTTATTTGGATCGTTCTACTCTTGTATTTAAAAATAAAACATTTAATTTGAATAAGGATGGATGTGTTTGATATTGGATTTTAGTCACTAATAAATTAACACTTTTTTTAAATTATTCTTTTGGCATAAAAACAAGTGTTCACTTACTGGTGACTGAAAATTTAAAATGAAAGGCATCCATCCTTATCAATTACCACAGTCGAACAAAACATCACAACATTAATTTGAATATATGACAAAGATGTGCCACTAGAGATTTGGTTAATATAGGAACAGTTACAAACAGACAGCAGAGTAAACGGTATACTTGTACTATAACAGACATTTTCAGTTGCATTGGGAGTATCCTAATTTTTTTTCGTTTTAATATTCCGTATATTTTTACTTATTCTAAAAGTACATTTAATGTGCCATTCAATAAAATGTTTTTTATTTGTAAGTTGCCTTTTTTATGAAGTAGTTATAATTAAAGTATAATATGAAAAATAAAACATTCTTTTAGACTTAAAATAACTAAGTTCTAAAATAAATAATTTTATTCTACACAAGAAGATGCTCAAAAAATCCTCCATTATGTTAAAGGCATTATTTTGTGCACGATAATGATTGTTAATTACCGTTTAGTAATATTATATTTTAATTTGGTTGGTGTTATACCTCATCGTTCAGATATCTCTATTAAAATTCGTTAGATCTGGAGATTAATGCAAAAAAGTTAACTTACTAATAAAAAATATAAACCTAACAACTTTCCCTATTTAACTGAATTTCTATTTCTAATAAAAAAAAACTTTCGTCAGTCACCCTGTAAATACCAGATATTTAAATAGTATTAGGTATTTACGGACAAAATTTAAATAATGTATATATTTGGTGGTTGTATATTCTAAAGAGATGGTATCATTTTTTAATTTGAAATACTTTTTTTAATATTTTTAATGCAGTGACCCCAATAATTAAATGATTGCCTGAATATAAGATGACATTGATTTCTAATTCTATTCTAAGTCATTTTGTCTTTATATTTTCTCCAATGTTGTTAATAATATTATTAAGTATATTTCAAATTTATTTTTAATACATCTTACACACCGACAAATATATTTATTTATTTATTCTGGCCACCAAATATTTGAAAATTTATCCGTAAATGACTACTACTACATTGTTTATATTTACATACATGTATTATATATGTAATATCAAATATCATTTTTACTCCCGTCTTTCTGAAATTTAGTTGATGGTCGAGCACGATGTTATTTAAAAATTGCCAATGTTGTATAATATTTGCTACTCTATTTAAATTTTCTTTGTAAGATATAATGCTATTGGTTGTACATTTTCACTGGTATGTTTTTTATAAACATAAGTTACAATAATAAAATAATAGAAGATAAAATATTATTGTAGGTGTTATGCAGAGTGTACATAGAGAATAATATACTCTTGAACTGTGTGCACCTCGATTCATTACCCAGAAGAATCACGTTTATAATTTCTGTTTCTTTAACTTATTCTATTTAATAAAACATTATAGTAGTTTTACGCCTTTTATTTTCGTTTTTTTCATAAGTTAAAATCAATTTTCATAAATAATTTGTATAACAAATGACAGGGGTGGCCGCTGTTTTTAATATTTAACATAGTGGTTATACGGGAGTCAATGGTAACAGATGTTCTTTATTTTTACTGTTCATACATTTATATTGTTTAGAAAATTTGTAAAAACCAAGTTATCTCAAGGCAATTATCATACGGTCGTGATTAATCAAAATCTTTTTTTTCCGAATTCTTTTGCGATTGCTAAAATATTTGTGAAGCTTACACATGTACCAAGCCTTTTTTATTATATTTTTTACGAGAGTAAATATTTAAACTAAACGTTTTTTTTTCCTTTTAAATCTTCATATTTTAAAAGATATGAATTATTAAATTTTCGTGCCATTATAGGCGAATATCTACATTGCCGATTCGTCTAAATTGATTCTTTTAGTTTCGGAAATTGTCGAATAGATACCATCACTTTACGTTGCGGACAATTTATACAGATGCCTTCTTTACGACGGTGTTGCCTTTCGTTTTCATCCGCTTTCTTTTTTGACAGATGTGACAATATCCATCATCGATGATGTATTTGTTTGGCTAATACTTCGGATGTATATTTTAAAATTTGATAGATAAATAAGTGGAAATGGATTCGTTTTTAGGGCTATTTAATCCAGATATCTCTGATATGGAGATGGATTATCAGAAATTAAGCGACCAGATTGCGTTACCGCCGGAGCCTCAGATGGGTAATATAGAATATAAACTTAAAATTGTGAATCCATCTAAACAAAGATTCGAGCATTTAGTAACCCAGGTAACTATATGTTCAGTTATATAAGTGATTGCATTGTTTATTTATTTGATTGCATCATAAACGTCAACAGATGAAATGGCGCCTACGTGAGGGCCAAGGAGAAGCCTTGTATGAAATTGGTGTTGAAGACAATGGTGTCTTGACTGGATTGGGTGAATCCGATTTAAAAGACAGTCTTTCCACTTTGCAGCGAATGGCTACAGTATTAGGCGCAGTAACTACAATTTTGCGAAAGAGGAGACTGGACAGTGGTCGATTTGTTGCTGAAGTCCTTGTTCGTAAGGTAAATACGTTAAATAGAGTGGCCAATTCACGAATACGACACGATAATAACTCAGTTTCTATGGTTTATCATATATACAATTAAATCTTTTCTTGCTTTAATTGGAAAATAATTGAATCTTGAACGAATGTAGCTAAATCAAAAATTATGATGTTTAAAAAAATACAGGACATTGTGTAATATTGTGGTAAATGGACATCGACTAGAGTTTGTTTATTTAAACTGTTTATTCTCTAGCGATGGAAAGTATGATTGCGAGATTGAGAGAAGAGTGTAAAGAAGAGTAGTAAAAATCCTATAAATTCAGATTTTAGTCTTTAATTGAAATGTAATAAATGTTTATTTCAGGTGCCAGATGATCAAAACAACATAGACGTTAGAGTTGCTGTGATGGGAAGTGCAGATGCTGGGAAATCTACGCTATTAGGTGTGTTAACTCAAGGCAGTCTTGATAACGGTAAAGGACGTGCACGGCTTAACATGTTCCGGCATTTGCATGAAGTGAAATCTGGACGAACATCATCTATTTCCCATGAATTTATCGGCTATGATCACGCTGGTAGAGTGATTAACTATAGTACAAGTGATTTAATGACAGCTGAAGAAATCTGCGTGAATTCTACCAAACTGGTTACGTTCCTAGATTTGGCTGGTCATAAAAAATATTTGAAAACAACTATACAAGGATTATCGGGATATTTTCCTCATTATGCCATGCTTGTAGTACGTATTTTTACTTTTCAAATTTCAATTGTTTGCTTTTCTCTTATACTTCATTTAAAATGCCGCATATTGATTTAAACGAATTATAATTGAATGCGTTTACGCAGAGAGTGGGCATATCCACCTAAAGACAGCTAATATAATAATATAAACAGCTAATATGACTTCTTTTCGTAATTTATAAGTTGGATTTATCGAAATTTTAAACTATTCTATTATTGTTAATATTTCACGTATTATGAGAGAGGTTGCAACTTTTGACGACGTTCAAAATATAAATATTTCATTTGAAGATAATTTATTAGCAAAAATGCTTATACTTTGTAGGTATAATTTACAATTAGCACGTAACTTAACTGCTATCTTAGAGTTCTAATGCATGATATGTTATTGATAACGTAAGCTAATAGCGTACATATAAATATGTCAATCTATCAAACATTACAAGCCTCGTTTTAAGGAAAACTAATCGTAATAATAATAATAGCAGATCATACAGTTAGCAACGCAAAAAGTTCGCATGTATTGTACAAAGTCTGTGTTATAAAACAAACCATTCTTTTGCAAATAAAATTAACTTTTTGAAACGTAGTTTGTTTAGGGAAAAAACAATTGCTATACAACTTACTTATAATTTTTATTAACAAGGAATTATTATAAAGTATTTGGTTTCTATCGAAACTTAGATTATTCCATTTAATCAATCTTATCTTAGTGTAAATAATCTAATTTTAAAACTTAATTACTGAATTTTATAACTTTTACACCGATTGAATTATTAAATGTGTTAGAATTCAGCCGAATAAAAATGAGCATTTTTGCTACACTCCACGTTATTTGCGATTCAAGCAACATACACGTTTTTTTTTTCAAAATATATAAAGACTAGATGGCTAGGATAGTTTTTTTTTTGTAATCACAAAATTGGATTTTTTTTTTGGTATTAGCAGATCCGACCTTCGCTCATCAAAGGTTGAAGCAGTCAATTTATGTGTTTGACTTGGTATATACCATAATATTATATTAAGAAAATTACAAACTACAGTACATAAAACATGTAAATTTGTAAAATCTTCATGTTTTATTGACAGATGAACTCAACGTACATCCATCCACACGAAATAAAGTACGTTTTCTTCATTGATCTATTTCTACAACATTCCATTATTGATCAATATTAGCACAGAAATTGTAGAACATGTAATACACTAATCATAAACGAATGTAGAAATGTTCTATATATGAAAACAGCTGTTTATAAATACCCTCACTCGTTAGTTCTCATGCTTTATCGCCAGAGCGCCGCTTTAGCTTGAATCGCGAATAGCTTATTTGACACAAACTTGAAAACTTATTATTTAATATTTCATTATACGTTTTCAAAGTTGTGAATCAAGAATTTAATGAAAAAATCAAATTTAAATACTCCGATTGTAATTTTGAAATATTGTTGCATATTATGCGTCATGGTGAATTTCGAAGTATACATTTTTCTCACCGATTCTATTATTATTTTAGATATCAGGAAGTTCTGGAGTTGTTAGTATGACACATGAACATTTGAATATTGCAATTGCGTTAGAAGTGCCATTCTTCGTAGTAATTACAAAGATTGATCTAGTCTCGCCAGATGTAGTTGTGAAGAGTATTGAATCTGTATTAAAGAATGCCTGCGTACGACGAATACCACTGTTTATTAAGTGTGAAGACGATGTGATAACTGCAGGAGCAAATGGGCTCGCAGAGAATATTGTACCTGTGTTTTGCTTATCTAGTGTTACTGGCATTGGACTCGATCTCTTGATTAAATTTTTACATGTTCTTCCACCAAATGTTAGCACCAAGGAAAAAGAACGTTTAGAAGAGGTAGTTTTTTTTTTTTTTTAATGAATTATTTATTATCTAATTTATGTTTTATATTTGTAGGAGCCATGCGAGTTCCAGATTGACGAAACCTTTCTAGTTTGTGATGTGGGCCAAGTGATGGGTGGATTGTTAACTAAAGGTGTTATCCGTGAAGGTTCAAAATTATCTCTAGGCCCATTGGTTGATGGCACTTTTAAGCCCGTGAATATACAGTCTATTCATAGGAATAAAGTGCCGTGTCGAGTTGTACGCGCTGGACAAAGTGCTGCTCTTAGTTTAGATTGTAAAGTATCCGAATTGAGACGAGGCATGGTTTTACTTAAATCAGCACCAACTTCCGGTTGCTACTTCTTTCAGGTAAAAAAATACATCAAATACGTAAACCAATTTGCTTTTCAAGTGTGAGCAGTTCTAAACATTGTTTATAATTTTAAAAGCTGGCTGCTTGTTAATATATCATTGTTTTTTTTTCTTCTTAAATTTGATTGTTCAAATGATTTATTATTGTATCTATTTATACATATATGCTAAGGCATTGTCAAGTAATTGGTTTTAATGTTTATATAAAACAGGTATTATCTGATTTCAGGCAACAGTATTTGTACTCTTTCATGCAACTGTAATTCATCCTGGCTTCCAAACGACCGTATATATAGGAAGTATTCGCCAAACCGCTGTCATCGAAGGCATCATGATGTCGGGTGGTATTCATATGAACGAGACTTCATCAGTGCTGTTTCGTTTTGTGTCACACCCTGAACATCTACGGGTTGGAAGTAGATTATTGTTTAAAGAGGGAGCCACAAGAGGTATCGGTAAAATTACCCAAGTATTCCCTCATGAATCCACGAAGAGACTAGTTCAACAACAGTCACCATGCTAACAATACCTGAGCAACACATGGAGGAGCAATTATATATGTGATTTCTATTATAATTTTTATTTTACAAAATTCCATGACAAAAAGTTGTGATCTTTCGATACCACAGCTAATGAATTTGATCTATATAAAATCTAAGGTAGCTTGGTAAAAAGTGTCAGACTTTTAAATTCGCTCTTATAGATTTTGCGGTTTTGGTGGTGAATCCTTAGTTAAACAACGGAACAACATTATTAATAATGGCTGAATATTAATCAGAAATTTGTTTGATTGCATATCTAAGCTACCCTAGATCAATTTTTAGTTTGAAAAAAAAAAAAACTTGCTGCCTTAGATATTTCTATTTGTAAAAATACGTTAACATAGCAAGAAGTATGCAAAGTAAAACCGATCGAAGAAAACCCTGTATACTAAATTAGTGAAAAAATATTTTTGTTAGATTTGAAAATAAAAAAAATGCTCAGAAAAATGTATGATTTTTGTATTCCATACATAAAATGTTTCATATTGCAAATATATTTTTGTTTAGATTCGTGTATATTAAAAGGCATGGAGATTCGCAATTTTGAACATTACTACATATATATATATGTTGTATTAACTATTGTTACTTTTATTTTGATCGTTTTAAAAATAGAATAAATATTTGTCCGAAGCCGAAAGTACTATAAGTGATAAAATACTCTTAAATAAAAAAAATTAGAGCTAAAAACGATTCAGAAAGACGTTAACTAATAAGTAAAATTTAAAAATAAGTTAAGTAATCTAAGGAATTTAAATTTTTGTGTTCCTCCAAACCAATGGCTTATAAATATATTTATGTTCATTCAAATTGTCTTCTATGTTTTAATTCGTTCCATTACATCCGTTCCCATTTATATAGAGGCTCCGAACTACATAGAAATTGCTCATTTAGCGTAAGTAGCATATTTTCAAAGTGAACAATTCATTGCATTTATGTTGTGAAGCTGATACTGTGTTCGCACATTTTCAGATACATATTGAAGAATCATTTAGTACCATATACAAGCTAAGATATGTTATTATTTTTCTATATTAGGTTATTTAACTATTTTATATTTACAATCTGATAATAAGTAAATTCTTAATCGTTAAAACCGCTGTTAAAAAAACATCTAGCATGTCACATTTCCAATAGCATTAGATTTAAACCAAACTTGAATTTAATTGAAATATATTGTTGGGTCGTAGAAGACAATTTTATTGCGGCAGCATTTTGAAATGTGTCAACGGGTGTCTAAATATATTTCTCTTTGTACGTACATATATATTTTCAGAATCAATTAATTGGCTTCTTAATTCTCTATGAAAAGAGCATTCTTTGAAAGTGACAGTCGCAATAGTTGCACAAATTTCAATGTATATACATATCAACATAATTCGAAAACAAATAACGTAGAGAATTGCGCATTTCGCCTACGATTTTCCTGGTGGCTGCAGATGCATTAGAGCACCCACGTATTTACACAATCTCTTGAAAATATCAAGCGTCTCTGACGTAAGAAGATTTATCGGAATATTAAAACAGAGACGCTCTATTATTTGTGCAATTCTGAGAAACTTACGTATATCTATCTGTCTATGACTGCATCTCATAATATATACAAATAAAAAAAATATGTAAATTATAGAAGTATCATCAACTATGTGCAGATTAAATTTATGCACCACTTAAAATATTTGAACAATTTCTTTATTTGTTGTGGATTGGTCGGCCTTATAATTTTAGCAAAATAAATTAGTAATCATTGCTAATATTTAAACATTATTTAAAACACCCCACGTGAACTTTTTTAATATTTAAATATATGCCCACCCCCTACCAATTATTTCAGATACTTATTCTAATTTGTGCTTCTGAGCACGGGGCACACACAATTTTGTGCTGTGTATGCACGATGTACGTATTTGGGTAACATTGGGTACGACACAATTGTTTCAAGGTAACAATAACATTTGTAGCAATAATTATTGCTAGTATTAAAACAACCCTATTGGTTTTGGGGATATATTGAATGACAACAAATATAGTTTTATTAATCAAACGTAGTATTTTATTATAAGCGGTCTCGGAAGGTATATCTGTTCTCTATAACAAATACTAGACAACTGTTAAAACACAAGTCACAGTCCAGTGCTTCATCCCTATCTCTTAACCATCCACACTATTTATTATTTCTGTGACACTGGTCCTTATCTCATAGTTTATACAGGAACCATAAATCTATCATAAGTAGAATAATAATATCAAACTAAAATATAGATTAAATATAAACATACCAATAGATTAACTTTTGTATTCATGCATAGATCATGATAATCTAACAAACCCACGTGAACTTTTTTAATATTTGAATATATTACCACCCCCTACCTAATATTTCAGATACTTATTCTAATTTGTGCTTCTGAGCACGGGGCACACACAATTTTGTGCTGTGTATGCACGATGTACGTATTTGGGTAACATTGGGTACGACACAATGTTACACCTATAAGTTCATATCTGAAAGAAATTTGGATTAGAAGGCGAACTGCCTTAGATAGGGTGCAGTGTGCAAGTCTGCCCACACACTGCGAATACTTTAAAAGGGAGACACCCAGTTAACCAGGACTGGGACGTCCGAAAAATTTAAATCTGAAAGTGTGAAAGTACAGTTAGTTATTGGGGGCCCACCTCGCTCCTGCGGCAGGCCCAGTGTTTCGAGATTTTATTATTATGACCAAACGAAATAGTCAAACCAACCAACAAATCAATCCGGTTCCCAGTGAACCCAGTTCGGCACTTGTGCTAGCACTACTGCACCCTGGTCGTACAGTAGAGAGACGAGTAACCATTCCAGAGACACCAGGCACCCACTGTACATCGTACAATGTACAGATGGGCTTTCTTGGACGATTCGTCAGTCGGTTGTTTGCAACGCGCCAATATTAACAAGTGCCACCTATCTCATTTAACCGACCGTGCACTTATGACCCTGCACATGCACGAGCTAATGTACCTTTCTACACCGCACCCCAGGCCATCCGTGTCACTGGCAATAACCATCCTACCGGTATATCCAACCTAAAGGCACATCCGCAACCGCCAGCAGATTTACGCTATACGAACACGTTACTCACGCGAAGCAGGACACAGAAGGAAGCTACGATAGGCGGCATGCCAGTGAACAACAAACCCCCAAGACGAAAGCATATACTTAGTACCTCCAGCACTCGTATCAGATGCTGATCGACGTGTAGTGACGCAGTCAAAAGTACAACAATCGGCTAACATATTGATGAAGTCACACCTAATGATATCAGCGTTAGATATATGACTTGAATCGCGACCCACCCACCCCAAAACACCCGAGACCCGAATTAAAAACCCAACCAGGAATAAATGCAATCACCCGAGAATCTATAGTACGCGATCAACAACAACGATCTGCTCCCGAAGCAGAACTGCCAGTGTGTGTGTGTGTGTGTGTGTGGGACAGTACGCGATATCGATACAAAAGGTCTTCATGTTGCTGTTGTTATTTAGAAGTCCAACGATGGTTGCTCCAACGATGTCAAGGAGGAATGTGTATTTACAAACGAAACGGAACAAAACGAAACGAAACGAGAAGGAACTGAAGAAATACTTGCTCTAACCGTAAGGGGGCAGATGCTACCGCATATATTTGAAACCAAAGCGCGTGTTTCAGACATATGCAGACATTTGTTTAATCAAGTTAAATGAACCATGGTAAGGTTGAATTGCTTCAACCACCACTTCATCAGGTTCTGCAATCAATTATCAGGGGTGGTTTGGAACAAGTTATTCTCTAAAGTTAATAATTGTTTTTGGGGCATGTGCTATTTTATATGATTTTATTTCATTTTAATTAATGTCATTTAATTTAAAAAAAGTTATTGATCAATATGAGTGAATTAATTTATATTTCCCAGTTGTTTAACCATTTCTGAATACGCGCCGTATTCAGAAATTGTTAAAAGAAGATAGAAGAAGAAACATTAATAGTAATAGGTACACCCGAAGACAGTGGTTCTCTTAACATTTTACGTCCTATAGAAGAAAATCACTGCCTGATACGCACGAAGTACGATATATTAGAAGTACAAATGGTACTCACCAAATCCAGATCCAATTCTTGTTCCTCTCCTATACCACAGCTGAAGTTCTAGTTGCTCCTGTTAGCGATTGATGATTGCACTGGATTTTATTTCGCGATATCATTTATTTTTAATCACTCAGAAGCACAATTTTTAATCATGAATTTACTACAATTATTTAAGCACTCACTTTGACTATCACAGAGATTTAAACGGAAATGTTAATTTATTTTTAAGAAACTTTCAATAATATTTTATGGGGAATGGCAGATATTTTACGTAGTCATTTCACCAATTGATAAACACTCGCGGAAATATTAAAAAATAAATCACTTGTTAACGAATCGGATGGTACATACATACATACATAATATACATATAAACAATAATAAATACAGAAAGAAATAAAGTGGGAAATATAAAGATAGCACATGCGGGATAATAAAAAAGTTACTCACATTTTTCTTCTTAAAGCACGTTGGTTTTTGTGGATTGGTCGGCCCTATAACATTAGCAAATAAATTAGTAATCATGGCTAGTATTTAAACAATTTTTAAAACACCCCACGCGTACTTTTTTAATATTAATTTATTAAATTAACATCGCAAAGTCAACGAAAATAAATAAAAACATTAAATTAATAAACGAATGTTGTAAGCGGAGAGCATAAACTGAGATAGCCATGCTCGAAAACGCCGTACATTCAATTTCAAAGTATAAGTTGTAGAAATGAATATTTTCGTAAAAATCTAATTTATTCTATCAGGTTGCACTATACACCTGATTAAATATCAATTATCATTATATTAGCTAAGTTTTAACACACAATAACCACGATATTAAACCCTTTTTTATAAGTTTAATATTAACAAAACTTCTGCTGTCGACCGTAGATGCGCGTGCACTATGAAATATAGCTGGCTGATCACAGCCTGCCTAGTTCCATTATTTAATTAAACGAGAAATAAAAATATAACTAATACATACGATTCTCGGGGCCTCATTAGTTAAATGATATTTTCTCGAACTTGTATATTTAATTGTAAACATTTGTTGCCTAACCGGACCGGACCGGACCAGTATAAACCTTTGACGAAACATGTCCAAATTGAAAATGCTTCAGTGTATTTCAAGTATTTCGTGTGCGTGTTGTGTAGAGGTGTTCTATCATTTTTCATTTTTAACTTTAAACCTAATCTTATACAAATGCGATGGTTTTAAAAGTATCTTTAGAAAATTAAATAAAGTTATAAAAACGATAAACTATAAAACTAACATAGTTAATAATAATAGTAGTGCATTTTAGAACAAGTGTAGCAAAAAAAAAAATTTAACAACTGTAATAATATTTAACAATATATATATAACGTTTATCTTACTTATAAAAACACTAAACGCATTATTTAATAATAATGGAACGAGGTAGGCCGTGATCAGCCAGCTATACTTCATAGTGCGCGCGCATCTACGGTCGACAGCAGAAGTTTTGTTAATATTAAACTTATAAAAAAGGGTTTAATATCGCGGTTATTGTGTGTTAAAACTTAGCTAATATAATGATCATTGATATTTAGTAAAGTGTATAATGCAACCTGATAGAATAAATTAGATTTTTGCGAAAATATTCATTTCTACAACTTATACTTTGAAATTGAATGTACGGCGTGTTCGAGCATGGCTATCTCAGTTTATGCTCTCCGCTTACAACATTCGTTTATTAATTTAATGTTTTTATTTATTTTCGTTGACTTTGCGATGTTAATTTAATAAATTAATATTAAAAAAGTTCGCGTGGGGTGTTTTAAAAATTGTTTAAATACTAGCCATGATTACTAATTTATTTGCTAATGTTTTAGGGCCGACCAATCCACAAAAACCAACGTGCTTTAAGAAGAAAAATGTGAGTAACTTTTTTATTATCCCGCATGTGCTATCTTTATATTTCCCAGTTTATTTCTTTCTGTATTTATTATGGTTTATATGTATATTATGTATGTATCATCCGATTCGTTAACAAGTGATTTATTTTTTAATATTTCCGCGAGTGTTTATCAATTGGTGAAATGACTACGTAAAATATCTGCCATTCCCTATAAAATATTATTGAAAGTTTCTTAAAAATAAATTAACATTTCCGTTTAAATCTCTGTGATAGTCAAAGTGAGTGCTTAAATAATTGTAGTAAATTCATGATTAAAAATTGTGCTTCTGAGTGATTAAAAATAAATGATATCGCGAAATAAAATCCAGTGCAATCATCAATCGCTAACAGGAGCAACTAGAACTTCAGCTGTGGTATAGGAGAGGAACAAGAATTGGATCTGGATTTGGTGAGTACCATTTGTACTTCTAATATATCGTACTTCGTGCGTATCAGGCAGTGATTTTCTTCTATAGGACGTAAAATGTTAAGAGAACCACTGTCTTCGGGTGTACCTATTACTATTAATGTTTCTTCTTCTATCTTCTTTTAACAATTTCTGAATACGGCGCGTATTCAGAAATGGTTAAACAACTGGGAAATATAAATTAATTCACTCATATTGATCAATAACTTTTTTTAATTAAATGACATTAATTAAAATGAAATAAAATCATATAAAATAGCACATGCCCCAAAAACAATTTTTAACTTTAGAGAATAACTTGTTCCAAACCACCCCTGATAATTGATTGCAGAACCTGATGAAGTGGTGGTTGAAGCAATTCAACCTTACCATGGTTCATTTAACTTGATTAAACAAATGGCTGCATATGTCTGAAACACGCGCTTTGGTTTCAAATATATGCGGTAGCATCTGTCCCCTTACGGTTAGAGCAAGTATTTTCTTCAGTTCCTTCTCGTTTCGTTTCGTTTGTAAATACACATTCCTCCTTAACATCGTTGGAGCAATCACCGTTGGACTTCTAGATAACAACAGCAACATGAAGACCTTTTGTATCGATATCGCGTACTGTCCACACACACACACACACACACATACACTGGCAGTTCTGCTTCGGGAGCAGATCGTTGTTGTTGATCGCGTACTATAGATTCTCGGGTGATTGTATTTATTCCTGGTTGGGTTTTTAATTCGGGTCTCGGGTGTTTTGGGGTGGGTGGGTCGCGATTCAAGTCATATATCTAACGCTGATATCATTAGGTGTGACTTCATCAATATGTTAGCCGATTGTTGTAATTTTGACTGCGTCACTACACGTCGATCAGCATCTGATACGAGTGCTAGAGGTACTAAGTATATGCTCTCGTCTTGGGGGTCTGTTGTTCACTGGCATGCCGCCTATCGTAGCTTCCTTCTGTGTCCTGCTTCGCGTGAGTAACGTGTTCGTATAGCGTAAATCTGCTGGCGGTTGCGGATGTGTCTTTAGGTTGGATATACCGGTAGGATGGTCATTGCCAGTGACACGGATGGCCTGGGGTGCGGTGTAGAAAGGTACATTAGCTCGTGCATGTGCAGGGTCATAAGTGCACGGTCGGTTAAATGAGATGGGTGGCACTTGTTAATATTGGCGCGTTGCAAACAACCGACTGACGAATCGTCCAAGAAAGCCCATCTGTACATTGTACGATGTACAGTGGGTGCCTGGTGTCTCTGGAATGGTTACTCGTCTCTCTACTGTACGACCAGGGTGCAGTAGTGCTAGCACAAGTGCCGAACTGGGTTCACTGGGAACCGGATTGATTTGTTGGTTGGTTGGTTTGACCATCTCGTTTGGTCATAATAATAAAATCTCGAAACACTGGGCCTGCCGCAGGAGCGAGGTGGGCCCCCAATAACTAACTGTACTTTCACACTTTCAGATTTAAAGTTTTTCGGACGTCCCAGTCCTGGTTAACTGGGTGTCCCCCTTTTAAAGTATTCGCAGTGTGTGGGCAGACTTGCACACTGCACCTATCTAAGGCAGTTCGCCTTCTAATCCAAATTTCTTTCAGATATGAACTTATAGGTGTAACATTGTGTCGTACCCAATGTTACCCAAATACGTACATCGTGCATACACAGCACAAAATTGTGTGTGCCCGTGCTCAGAAGCACAAATTAGAATAAGTATCTGAAATATTAGGTAGGGGTGGGAATATATTCAATTATTAAAAAAGTTCACGTGGGTTTGTTAGATTATCATGATCTATGCATGAATACAAAAGTTAATCTATTGGTATGTTTATATTTAATCTATATTTTAGTTTGATATTATTATTCTACTTATGATAGATTTATGGTTCCTGTATAAACTATGAGATAAGGACCAGTGTCACAGAAATAATAAATAGTGTGGATGGTTAAGAGATAGGGATGAAGCACTGGACTGTGACTTGTGTTTTAACAGTTGTCTAGTATTTGTTATAGAGAACAGATATACCTTCCGAGACCGCTTATAATAAAATACTACGTTTGATTAATAAAACTATATTTGTTGTCATTCAATATATCCCCAAAACCAATAGGGTTGTTTTAATACTAGCAATAATTATTGCTACACATGTTATTGTTACCTTGAAACAATTAATTTGCAAGTGCTTCTAGTTCTACAGCAAAAGAAAAGGGACATTACTCTCGTTTGTTAGCTTGCTTGGATTTGATGAATTTGTTATTTTGATTTTCTTTTAAAAAGTATACATACATTAGTATAGTCCCGCTAATACTTACCGCAGACACAAAACTAAATATTTCTTACAGATGGAAAGTCACATTATTCTATGTTCTGTATGAAGCAGTTGTTTTTCTTTCGTCATCCAGAAATGTTTTTCTTAGTGTTGCTGCCGGCGACAAGATTTCAACGATTACGTCTGCTAATGGACGAGCAGACATGTCTACTTTTCGTGTCGGAGTAAATTACTTACTGACAAATCAAATACCAACCAAATGCATAATTACCTCTTTCTTTATTAAAATGACAGATATTACTACAGTAACAAACACATACATTGGTCGTAAGTCTAACGTTATACTATAAAATATAATTAAGTTATTACCTAACAATTCTATCATTTTAACGCTGTACTTTACTTAAAATTAGTTTTATTTCGGAATGTCAGATGTTTTCAAAATTGATTACATTTTTTTTTTTTTGTAATAAAATGTTTGATTTTTTACTAGACTGAATTAAATTTAGGCACGAAACACGCAAAGAGAATAATTTTCCTGTTTATATGTAGGTATTTTCAGTTTATCTTTTTTCGAAACAAAAAAACTTAAGCTCCATTATGTAAAACTGAAACATTATTCTTTAAGATTATTTCACTTAAATACATATAATTTTGGACAATGTATTTTACCTTTCAATACTCTATTTTATTAACATAAATATTACGTACATTTGTTTAAGGAAAATACAGCACAATTTTAGTAAAATGTGTTATAATTATGGCAAATTAGTAAATTTTACATACATAATATATAGGTATAGGTATATATATATATATATATATATATATATATATATATATATATATATATATATATATATATATATATATGTATATATGTATATATGTGTATATATATATATATATATATATATATATATATATATATATATATATATATATATATATATATATATATATATATGTATATATGTATATATGTGTGTATATATATATATATATATATATATATATATATATATATATATATATATATATATATATATATATATATTATTTCAATATAGGAAATAACAACACAATTCTGTATTTTAATTTTAGAATATATATATATATATATATGTATATATATATATATATATATATATATATATATATATATATATATATATATATATATATATATATATATATATATATATATATTTAAATATATTTAATAGGGTTACAAATACAAAATATACTTTGTAAATATTATGAGATATTAATTATAAAAAGTGGTAATACATATGTAGGATGCAGTGGGGTGTCAATTCGGAGCAAATAGGTTTTACCAACATGATATTTAATTAGTGTATAAATTACAATTTAATACCTTTATTTTTTGTTATAATGAATTATAAGATTGTTTTCGAACGTTCATATATGCATATTTAATCTGGAAAATAAATTTCAATTCAATTTAAAGAAATTCTTCCTTACCACATATCGCACTGCATATTAATTCATTTTGGTAAAATATGCTTATCTATGTTTATGATTAAATTACAGAAACCTATAAAACATATAAATGTTTTGTTAATTTATGTTGGTCCTTGTTCAAAGTATTTCACTTATTTGTTCAAACTTTTCTTTTATTAAACATATAGCCTGATAATATATGCGCAGATCGCGGTTTATTAAGCTATTCCGAGTAGTCTGTATATACATATGTATTTGTGACTGATTTTGGACTGTTATAATCATAAGGGCTATTAAATTGAAGATATTCAAAAAGGCCACTTTTTTCTTTCACTAAATCAATCGATAATCTTTTCGATCTAGGTATAAACAATATAACAACAACTAAATTATAATTGTATTTAATAGTTAAAATAATCATTGTATGCGGATTGCGGTTTGAATCGACGCGACGTGATACGACAGTATGTGCGTTCTTCTTACTCTTTTGTAGGTAATTCAAAACTAGAAACGCTATTTTAGTCTTTAATTTAAAATGAATAAAATTGAAAAATTTGGCAAACCCCTATTGTTAGATTTATCAAACGACTGAGATTTTCATTCATCTAACCGGGTTATTTGTTTCTTAACTTAAATTACTTGTAGTTACAAATAACCCAGGAGTAGTTACTCTCACTATTCTTTTCTGTCAAATAATTTCTTTTATTTTGAATTTCTGTTTAACGAGGCATCAAATAAAGGTATTTGTTAATTTGATCGTTAATGAACATATTGTATTCAAATTGAAAGTTACAAGGTTACATATATACATATAAAGTTAATATATCCATCAAGAAAATACCAATGGTAAATTTGCGTGTTTTTGATAATTACATGATGAATTCATTGCGAATTCTCACTAAAAGAATACACTGTCATTTTAGAAGGTAACTAGACAATTTTTTTGTGAGAGTAAACGTCATAAGTGTGACATCAGAATGATGTTTCATCTAATTACACCTCCTACATGTAACCCGGTTAGATGAATTAACATCACCATAAAAGTATACAAAATAAGGAGATAACATATCACAAAATTATGATATCAGCTTGTGATAATACCGCAAACATTTATTAATCCTATTTATTTATTTATAGAAATAAAATATTGTTAGGCTATTAGAAATATATGAGAAATAAGTGAAGGAAATCATGTAATCCGTAAATAGTATAGAATTAGCCTTGTACGCCCATTAGTTGTAGTCTTTTTATACAAAAACTCAACTTAGCTCAGTTTAAACTATTGTTCTTTCTCTGTCTGTACACAGACAAGACAAGAACATTTAAAAACCACATGCATTTATCTCTCAATATTAAGGTGAAAAAATGTATGGTACAAATAAGCAAATGTGCAAAAATTCTGGCTCAAACTTGTAACTATCAGTTTCACATATAGGGATGTGTTTAAACGGTCATTTACGCGGGAAACGAAATTATTGTCTTCGTTCGTCCTTTAAATTCCAGTCTATTCTTTTCAAGTATCAAATGATTTGCCTAAGTTTTTATGCAACTAAACTGACTTAGAAGTAAGAACAAATGACCGTGAAGCTTTTGCGTTTAAGTGAGCCATTTCGCAGAATTGATAAATGTTTGTAAAGGTTATATAAAAATATATTGTACATATACGACACACAGTCGTAATTATACATATAAAGATATTTTAACGATAATATATCCTAGTGTAATTACGTGTATTATTACGAAAACAAATTAACAAAATGTATATAAAAATAGTCTTAAAACATATCTAGAATGAATTAGGTTGTTTCAATGTAACCGTTTTGAATTTGATGGGAATGTATGCTTTGAAATGTACTTTCATAATATAATTTTCGGTGTTGTATACCTACCTAACAAAAAAAGATTGGCAATCTATTGTTTGAGAAAATGTAAATGAAAACTGCATATTATGTAAGAGAAGATTTCATGGCTGCGGGGACCGGAGAAACGGATGGATCAAATATAAGCGGGTACGTGTTCAATTACGTGTGACATGTTTATCTCTTTACGCTTCTCTGCACACGTGATGCGCATGCACTGGCACATTTTCTACGTTTCACTTATTCGGAATGTTTTCTCTGGGTTATTATAATACGCACTTTGTTCATAATTGCCAGTGAAGGTAAAACATACATTTGATTTGTATATGCCATGTTCCAATAATTTGTAGTATCATTATAAGATTATGCACTCGTTCCTTATTAAAAAATAAGAACAATTTCGAGTATAATTGTGTGTCAGTATTGAAAATTAGAGCTTTTGAACAGTATCGAACTTTTTCTTAAAATCTATGGACTCCTTCCTTGGATCAAATTTTTTCTTGGTGGCGAGTTTTGCTCGCAATTCAGCGACTGTCATGCTTAAATTGAGACTTCCATTACTGTTGTTCATGTTTTCTTCGGTATGAGTTTGACCGTTGTTACCTGATGTAGTCGTATCGGTTGCCTTTTCGGAGCTTGTATTGGAGTTACTATCAGTAATATTATTCTCAAATAGCACGTTGCTGTCACTTTGTGACTTTTGTGAAATCGATTCATCGTCTGAATCGATCACGCGTAATACCGTTTCATTGCCAAGCGCTTTAATACGTTGCACCACCTGTTTGTGTGTTTCATTCGTTATACACGCACCATTCACTTCTATTATACGGTCGCCCTGGCGGAGGCCAGCCGCTTCTGCTGGGGAGCCTTCATCCACTTTGCCAATATATTGGCCCGGTTTACCCTTTTCGGCATGCAAGTTGAAGCCGTACCCATCAAAGTTGTCACTTTTGATGACATGGCATAGACGGGTGTTTGAATGTTGTGTGTCGGAATCAGTAGACATGATTGATAAGTTTTTATTTGATTTAATACAACAAATACACTGCACTGCAACACTGAAGAATATAGGACAACGTATGAACACAACTACATTATGTGCCACGGGCCACGGTTAACATGAAATAAATCGCATTGGAAGCAAATCGTTGCCTAAAATGCACTGCGCCAACATGTAGCCTGTTGCTACAGACAGGTGGCACTCGCAATCATTCGGGTTCATTCGTCAGCTGTTGTTTCTATTGCGTTCATAAGGTGCTTTCCCGTTATCGACTGTTCTTCTTATCAGGTAGATCAAAATCACCCAGCAATACAAACATTGTTCAATTTATCAGAGATAAATAGCCACAAGGTTAAACAACTAAGTGGAATTCGACATTTTTAAATACACCTGATCCTGATTACTTTTAATTCTCATCTCTTTCATTATTACGAGAAAACACCTGTTGTAGATGCTACATAAGAGAACGAAGGTCACGGATGTACATACATAATAACCGTGCTGTTGGCAACCAATTTTACTTTAATGATGTACAGATTTATAGTGATTTATGCTAGATTTGATAATAAAACATGCGTTGGTCCCGAGTCTTTCACTAAAATCCACTTCTTTTTCCAAACTCTTTAAATAAATGTAGACGATTTTCTTATAATCGGTCATATTTAAGTTTATAGCGATTGTCCAATGTTCATTGGTCAACCACACCTCGCCTTTGTATACTTAAACGAGCCAAGGCGTCAAATCTTCTGCTAGCGCACCTTGATATGATACTGCTATTATAAATATGATTAGAAGGTAACTTTTGAAAAAATATATGAGATTACAATATTCGGAGATATGTAGCAACTCATGTTTGAATATTGAAAACATCTCGGAAAATGTATTTTGCTTGACTTGTGAAAATTATTGATCTTGTATTTGACCTTGATCTTGTAATTTGACCTTAGTAAAATGTTTTACCAATTATTATGATCAATAAGATTTATCGTTTATCTACTAATTGCTTACCTTTTTCGATTGGATTTGAGACGATGGTGGAACCATAATAGTTAATGTCTCATATTCTTGTATGTACATATGTGCGTTATATTTGAAGCTATATAGTTTAGATTTAATATCTATCTGCGTGCAACATCCCAAAAAAGATTTATTTAAAGTGTTACCTATGCGCCTAACGATTACAAACTATAAACAGTTAATAATTAAATAAAAGTTAAATTTGCTTAGTATCTTTTGTTTTTATATTCTATGTTTCTTTGATACACATACATATGTACGTACATGCTACGTTTAATTATGATTTGTTACAATTCTTGTTCATTTTGCATCAGAATCGCAATATATGTTAGAACAAGAATTGTTCTTTCAATAATTGTAGAATTATAACAAGCACAACGAGAATAAAGCCGAATACTGTTTGCTTTCCAGCATTATCGGTCATTTAACAAAGAATCAAATAGGTTGGGTAACATGTACTTATATTTCATTCTTTAGAACAATCTAGGGTAAAAGGCGCATCAATTGAAATATAATCTTACATTTATATAAATATATAATAATAAGATACAATTATCTACACGTTTATCAAGATCACACATTTGTAAATAAATAATAGAAAAAGTAATTAATTATAGGATAAATTTAACGTATTTTATAAATACAAATACATCACACCCCTAGTACAAGGATATCGTTGCTTCAAAATAGAGAATCTCATAGTTTCACAATAATTTAATTATAAAAAGCCTATATCATTGGCTATGTAAAAAGATCAAATCATTCTTTTAGTGCGTAACGAAATAGAAATAATAAAACAAGTAATCCTTAAAATACACTTAATGCTAAATTATTTCGCAATGCCAGTTTGCCTTACGGAGTACAGTTTACCATTAGGTATATACATATAACGCTTTAGTAAATCTGTATACTGCGTTTTTTGCTTGAAACTCTTGAAGATACATTGCAATGGAGGTGCGATATGCATACATTGTTAAGATAACATTTATAGAAAACATAAAACTAGAAACGCATTCTCATAGTTTTGTCTACATAATATATATATAGAGTTATTGTATAATTTTGTAGAATATAGCTATCCAAAAATATGTATCGAACTATTTATTCTTAATTAAATTGTATACGTTATTTATTAAAATACACAAAGTAGGGACGGCCGAGTTTTTGAATTCTTTATTCTCTCTGAACAACTTTGTATCACAATATGAAACAAAAGCTGCGTTATAAGTTAACAGGAATAATAAGTAATATAATTATGAATTTTAATAACTACTGTGAGATACATAATAAACCACATAACACAGTCACAAATATATGAATATATATATATATAT
>JADQWA010000797.1:0-43145 GCA_018344505.1 Nebria ingens riversi
CATTGATAGATATGTAATATCAAAGCTTACAGCGGAAGTTCGACACTACATATTTATTAATGTTAAGCGCGTCAGTGTTGTAAACTGTTGAAATAACACGCACTTCAAAAAGAAACCAACAACTGGCCCATTTTATAACATCAATGTTGGAGTAGTATAGCAATATTTCTGACGATCAAGAGTACCGATTAAAGCATGTTTCAAACTAAACTAAAGACTAGAAATGTATATAATGTGTTTAGTGGCGATGATCTCTTTTCCATTATCATATAAACTTCTTGGTAAAGCTAGTGAAAATGGCGTATTGTAGAGTTGCAAAGAATTCTGTTTGCTTACAGCCATCCACCCGCCAAGCAGTCCAAGCATATCAGGCTTCAGCACTCTGAATTCGCGCAAATCTCGCACTCGTAACCGTTACAACCGCGCCAGCACTATACCGAAACCAGTTTACGATCATGATAACGCCAATCAACCATTGGCCACGCCCACTTCCGGCTCTACAACAACCGGTTACGGCTCCAGTAACCGACTGGGTGCTGGCGTATGTCACGTGGAAACTCTCACCGTCGCCCTTCGCCCGGACGAACGCGTGGGATACGGACTAGCGGTTAATACGGATCAGGTGACAACTGGGGTAGTCGATCACCAACAACAGGCGAATATTATTATCACACATATCAGTGCGGAGTCGCCGGCTTACAGGTGAGCAAACTTTAATAGACGTATTGGATTCACTCAGGTGAGCTGTTGATTAGCAACTTTCAAGGATTTCGATTAAAGCATCATTGATTTTGTTCTATATCTATGTATTGCTTATATCTCCCTATACACTATATCTGTCTATATACATATATAGTAAATAACACAAAATAAAATAGCGACCTTAAATTATAATTTTAGCAAACATTTTCGAATATTCTATTCAATTTCTAGATGTGGCTGTTTGCAAGTCGGCGATCGTATCATTTCCGTGAATGGCCAATGTAGTCTGACCGTTCAAGAAATCCGTGCCCTCCTCGAGCTGGCCAACACAGCTGCGCCATCGTTGTCGTCCTCGTCTAGTTCCTCGGTTGCAGCTGCAGTTGGCACAAATTGTAACCGGCTTCTACTTCAAACAGAATTCGATGTTGCCGACGCTGTAGTGCCTGCAAGTGGGGTGTTCACCGTGAAGTTGGCCCGAAGTGGACCAGATCTAGGCATCACAATTACAGGTGTGTGCAAACGGATTCTTTAATATCTTAATTTGTTATTATTAGAGGAAGAAGTCACGTCACCCTGGTATTAGTTTATTAAATTTCTACGGTTAATTATTATATATCTGTAACTTTCTTAATATGACCACGGAATTTGAAGCACTTTGTAAATATCTGATCTTACAATTTAATAGATAACACAAAATAGTTTAGAAATTGTTGGCTCTTAGTAGTTAGAGTAACAAGTTCACTTCAGAGTGTTTAGTGAGTGAATAATTAAATAAAGCCTAATCATTTATAACATTAAATAGTTATCTGCTTCAACATATAGGTATTAAGGAATCATACTTCGTTATTAATTTATATATGTGCCCTATTTCGCAATTATTCATTTATAACTTGAACCAGTGCGTATTTCATTTGCGAAATGGTGATTTATTATATTTTAATAAATAATTGCAACGCTGTAAAAATGCTATTTTTATTACAGACGAATAATTTGTTGTATTATTTAAACAAAATGAATTGTAAGTTATTGAAATATCCGTGCATTTTTTTACAGTGTACATGTAATATTCAGAAACAAAAATTTCAATCAATCTGTATAGGATTATAATTTATTCATTAGAAATGCCAATCCAATTTCATTTGGTTAGGATCATTTTAAATTTGGTTTTATCCTAAAATCTATTTTATCTGTGCAATATTTTCATTCTAGTAACTATATATTTAAAATATATCCGGACATTATCGAATTAATGTAAATAATCCTTTTGTTAAATAAACAGCGGCATCAAAATATATTTATTTTATATTTTGAATGTGTTATTGATTATGTAAATATACTCAGAGATACTTCCATTTTTCATGTTACAAATGGTGCTTGTTTAACAAAGAAACGAATATTATTTCTATACGATCGTTGTAATCCAAAATTTCTTTTCTTTTTTATCATGTAAATCTGCTGTCATATCTACATCTTGTCAAGCGCTTGACGAAACGAAATTAGGTACTTTTACGTATATAATTTACGATACCTTTACCGCGTTCTAATAATAACTAATAAAGCGTTTAAAAATATAAATATTTTATATATGCTTATGTATAAGTTATAACGCCTCCTTGGATGTGGCTATGATTTCATAACATCTTCCTGTATATAAAGGATAAATTAACTTTATTCCCAAACCTGTAGTTTTACCAAAAATTGTATAAACACCCGAAAATCTTCACGTATCATCTCATTTCTGAAAAATATCTATCTAGTGTTACATATAAATGTTCGATTTAGTAATTTTCCAATTTGTTATACGCATTCTGTTTGGCGCTATCTCCTCTACTCTACTCTACTGTATTATACGTCGTACGTACAAAGCATCGAAAACGATACCGGATGATCCGTTCCTTATTTCCGATATACGACGTGGATCCGCCGCACACCGCACCGGCACGCTGCACATCGGTGACCACGTGCTCGCTATTGACAACCGACAGTTGGACCACTGCGGTCTGGATACGGCCTTCGAGATGGTACAAAATTCGCAATCTGATATTGTCACGTTAAGGTAAGGGAATTCAGAGATTGATGTGGACTCGCTTTTACTTTTAGTTGCTTCGTTGCCTTTTTTATTTGAACATAACACGCATGATTGACTTTCCGAAAGAAATGCCAAATAAATTGCTTTCTTTTTCTTCATTAATCCAATCGGGTCATTAAATTGAGCTATTTCATTCGTACTTATCGTATTTGTCACCCTTTTCATTTAACAATTAATATTTCATATGGGTAGGCGAGTTTGTTGCTTTAAACATTACATGTTTTGGTTCCTTATTTTATCACAATTAGAGTTTACAATTACCATTTAAAGCATTGTGCATGAATGGAACATTTGCATATCATACCGTTGTTATTTTCGCTAAACTATATAAAAAGAACGTCACCACATTTATAATATTAATAATTAAAATCACATGATATTTAGTGTTTTCTATATTTATTGTACAAATTAATTAATTTACCATGAAAATGTGCCATTGAAACATATTTCATTGTAGTTTCTGTAATTTTCGCTAAATAACTATTCATATATTGTACTGTAGTTGCATGTTGGATGTCATACATATTTTAAGTGAATGTAGCTACCACGTACCAAACACATAACAAGTTTTGATATTTAACTTAGTTAGGGATGGTTCTAATGTTTTAATAACTGTTTGCAGCATACGTTTTTGGAAACAGTAAGTTATGAATTATGTTGAATAATACTGTTAAAAGTTACTTTTTACTGTTCGAATTTAATTTTAGCCAAAAAGCATTTTTGAAATATAATTTTGTTTCAATATTTAAATTAATCACAATTGCCAGGAATATTAAATCATTAATAATTCAAGAACTCTAAATTGTATTATTTTAAGTGCTTTTTTTACATTGACATCAATGCAGATATCTACTCACTTTTTATACCTTCATAGTATTATATGAACATATATGTAGCTATAACAACATGGTCAATTTATTGAATAGTTAAATTATCCTTAACATGTTTAATTATTTTAAAATATATGTTGCAAAATTAGACGTTTTTTTTTCTAATTGATATTTTATTTGGGTATCAATAGATCTTGATGTTAGAAGCAAATTTGTACAAGTATAACTAGATGATAAAATAAATAAATAGTGAGATTCAGATGAATTTATTCAAGTTATAATTAAATAATATGATTGTAGAATTCAAAAAGGAGATGAGACTGAGCGACAAAACGCAATAATTGAACAACCTGAAGAAATCGTGTACACTGTTGAACTCAACCGACGGGGAGGACCTCTAGGTATCACAGTCAGTGGAAGTGAAGATCGTACAGAACCAATTGTACTTAGTGCTCTTACCCAAGGTAACAGACTAGATTATTGTTTTATCCTTCATAAAAATGTGATTCTAGAACAAATTTTCGTTCATATACACTACGAAAATAAATGTAATTTGTGTTAATGATTACTTAAAATGTGAAGTAGTTCTATTTGCCATCTTTTTCTTGCCTTATGATTCAAAAAGCTCTTACTAAAATATATTTTACTACACTTTCAACACTTTGACGGTACAAATAGCGCAGCGCAATAAAAACCGTTAATTTTAAACATTTATATTTATAGGTGGTTTAGCAGAGAAAACCGGTGCCCTTCATGTCGGTGACAGAATCTTAGCAATAAACAATGAACATTTAGAACAACGACCACTGTCAGATGCAATCCGATTACTTCAGACATCTGGCGATAAAGTACAATTAAAAATTGCTAGACAAATTAAAAATGGTAAATAGTTAATTATATTCTATAAATGACCTATTTTTGATGATTTAATTCTAATAAATAAATAAGTTTCTCAAACTTCAATATATACTGAAATATATTTATGTATTCCAGACGGTATCGATCCTCTGCCACTCTTCCGTGGAAATTACTCAAGTCCGGGTCTAGCTAGTATAGACAGTGCCGTAGAGTCATGGAATAGCAGTTCAGTTGACACTTCAAATACTACAGAAATCCAAACTCCGACTACAGAATGTCACAAAGCTCTTGAACCCAACCATAACTTATGTCAACCTGAGCGGGAAACAATGTCCACATTCGGCATTAAAAAACACGAATCTCAGTTACTCTTTTACTCTGATGTTGAGGATAGTTTGTGCCCCTCACCACTGCCACTACCCAACTATAATTTTACGAATACACTGCAATCCAAATATGATTCGTCGTATTTCTTCTGCTCCAAACCGAGTTTGAGTTCCCGGAATGACTATAAATATAGGTAACTTTTTGTATTCTCTCTTTTTTTAAGTTCTTCTTTCTTATTGGTAATATTTAGACAATACTTCAATTAGTTCAAAGCACATAATATTAGCATTCATTTGTTACATAAGTAGTTTTATTTGTTGATTAGGAAATTTGCTGTTTATAAATTTATAAAATAATATATTTCGAATCAGCGTGCTGGGCGAAAGCCAGCTATTCTAGCCACTAGGCTATACCGGAGATTCCTGAAGAGGAAGTTTAGTTTATAAAATTTACTGAATTATTTAAATTATATTAGAAATAAAAAGGATAATGCCGAAACCAGGGATCGAACCAGGGACCTTTAGATCTTCAGTCTAACGCTCTCCCAACTGAGCTATTTCGGCTTATACAAAGTTAAAATTTGTATTCATACAATTTTAAATGTGCTTTTAAAATAATCATTTAGAAACATATTTAAATGTTGGTTGTTAGAAATTTGTTAAAATATTAATAATTGTTATAATGAAATAAAAAATGTTCTAACATATGAAATATATTTTATCTCTTTCTTTCTACAAAAGCGATACATATCTAATTTTATTTTACTTGAGTATTACTCGTTATTGTTTCCAGACAAGATGTAGATACGTATAGTGAAGCCACCGCTCCAGATTTAGAGATTCACCACGTTACATTGCACAAAGACAGCGTCTACGACGATTACGGGTTTAGCGTTAGTGACGGTTTATACGAAAAGGGTGTCTACATCAATCGGATAAGACGCGGAGGACCGGCGCATCTAGCCGGCGTACTTCGACCGTACGATAGAATATTGCAGGTAATGGACTCTTTCAAAGTTCTATTATTAAAACTTGTTAAATATAGATGTGAAGAAGTTTACCAATAGTTTTTCTTTTCTTATCGTGTTGCAGGTGAACGATACACGGACAAAGGATTTTGATTGTTGTCTGACAGTGCCTTTAATCGCTTCAGCTGGGGACAAAATTGAGTTGGTCATTGCACGCAACCCCTACATTGGATGTCCAGAAGAAAAGGTAAATCGCATATATCTTTTATTATATGTACAGATTTTAATTAATATTGAATTTATTTTCAACCCTTTCAAAATTCTACAGATTCTCATTACAAATTTATAAATTCCCAAAAAATCACACTATTAAATATTTATATATAACCTCCAGCAAGGGAATATAGAATAGACGTAGTATCTATACAGGTCTAATACATTTGTTTACATGGGCTTGGAATGAAATGTTTTCTTTCTATATTTTAGGATATACATGTGCTATCTTGGAGTCCCGACGAACAGGATTTGCCAAGGATATCAACGAAATCATTTTCTTCGAGCCAAAATACAATTACAAAAACACTATAAATTATTATTGTTTGATTATTGATATTTTAACATATATGATTATTGACAATATAGAGTGTAATTATTTATCTTTCCATAGAAAATATGTATCTGTAATAAAATAAATTTCATATAATAATTTAAGTTTGTAATAGCCACAAGTTCATTTGAAACTTGCAAAGATGATTTATTTATTTACCTTATGAATTGAACATACCATATATTACCTTTAGATGACCATGGTGAGAAAATTAGTAGACGTTACTTCAACCTAGAAACTGTCCAACTTTAATTATTAGTTAATGCACAATGGATGTATGTACACGCCCGATCTTAAGTCTTGTACCACCTAGCTTGACACCTACGGTCTCGCAGCCAGCATTGCATGATTTTGATGCAAGCTACGCCGCACGTACAAAAGCAGTTAAATTACGTAGGTCGAATCCATATCGTTCTCTTATTATGGTAGGGGGGCTGTTATCATTGCTTAGTCATAAATAACATTTTATTAATACACACATAATTATGAATGTAAGACATTTTTGATTTGAGTTTTGTTTTAAATCAACTTCACATGCGCGAAAATATAAATGCTTATTACTCTGTTTCGGCCTTAATGAAATCAAAACTGTTTACTAGGGTATAAATTATGTATGAAAGCGATTTCAATCTTTATTTCGCACCATGAACATTTTGATGTCGTTAGTAGCCAAAACAATTATCTTTATCTTTAGGGCACAAAATTATTAGTTTAAAAAACATTCAAAACTAAATCATTTTAGTGTTTATAACTCTGGAACTAGTAGGAATAAAAGATTAATTATTTCGGCACAAATTTGGCACATATTACATACATACGTAGGTATATTGAAACTGATTGTATAAATTAAATCAATATAAATAATGATGTGAATCGATCATGTGACCACGGTCATGACCAAAATGACCGTCACCGGTTAAGTAAAAATTACACAATATTTTAAATGACCGGCATTTGACCAAATATACTTATAATTTTATTGAATTTTTACTGGTTTTTTGCACTCACATGTTTGAAATCATATATTAGATATACCTAGTTATGTTTTCTTCAAAAGTTAAGTAAGTTAATTAAATTTGCATATTTAAGGATCTACAAAAGTAAAAATAGAGTTAAAATTAAAAAAAAACAGTGTTCTTTTAACAATTTTTTTTTAAATTTATTAAATTATAATATATTTAATAAATGACCGTCGCATTTAAATGTTTGTGTAAGTATTAATAATTGTAAATAATATCTGTTTTGGCTAAGCATGATTTGTTTTCCAATAAAAACTGATACAAATTCACGTGAAATATTTAGACATACTTGATTGCTATGGAAATGTCTCTGATTTATCAAATGCGGTTTTCTTACAAACAATAGCTATTCATATCTTCAATATTTTTCATTCTGAATTTAATCATTTTTCTGTAAATGCAGCCATCTTGGTGATACTGAAAAAACATTAAGAGTGTGCTACAATGCCCTAAATGTAATCAGATAATATAAACTTAATATCGGAGTGTACATGCAGAGCTGTAGCTCCCACATGGTTCAACCAATTTGGCTGAACATTTATTTTCATATTAACTTAGAATTTGATGTTGCATAGGTAGATTTTTTTCAATATTTTATGTTTTTGGTAAATAAGGCAGCCAGTGGCCGCATATAAATGTTACATGTCTAGTTACGTTACTCGTTCATGTTTTGTAACGCTAACAGAAACCAGTATCATTTAATGTAATTAAAAATATGTGTGGATGGATTTCATTTGTCTTTTCAGTCTTCAGAGAACTATTAAACGAATCGGACGTGTTCTCAAGTGCGGATCTGTACTGTATATTAAAGTGATTTATGCGCGTGTGATTATTAATTTGTGTGTGCGTTTAAGTTGTGAATCCTCAAGTAGGATGCTGCACTAACTTACTAGTGAGTAAATTTGAATACTTAAATCAGTTTTTTTTAATGTTTAAATTTATTTTAATATGTGGTATATACTTGCAGTGTATATTTAATTTTTTTTAATAATATTTATAGCAACAATAATATTTTTTGTTCTAAATTTATTAAAATATTTTTAGTTTAAAATCACGCCATATCTGATATAAGTTTCCCGCTGTTTTATTAATTAGGAAGACTGCATCATTAAAATTTCTAATTATTTATTAATTTTATATTTTCTTGTTCTAACATACGATGCTGTTTCGAATAGAAATCAATCCGAAGTCAATCCATTGTATAACCACTCGAAGTGGAACGTCTTTTCATTTATTACCAATTGTAAGTTTATTTATAACTTTTATCTACTACTTTATAAACGTTTTATTACAACTTGAAACACATTTTAATAATATTTTATTTTATAATGATTTAATATTTGCAGAGTTGCCTTTGAATATCGATCAATTCCGGAGTTCCAGTGCAGTTGAATCCGGAAGAGGTTTCTTTCCAATTATTTAACCATTGTAATTTATTTAAATATTCTTTTAACCACTTTACAACAATAATGCAATTGTGAACAATAATTTAAACAATAACTTATTGAAATATTTTGAGCAAGCCAATGTATGGATTAGTATCGAATGAATGTGAATTTTGTGTGGGCCCCCCGGGGGACTTTGAATGAGGGGTGCACCGTGCATCTAGTGTGTTGCATGCGAATGAATTGTAGCTACGGATTGTGTGGATATTAGTCTATACATTGGCAAACAATTTTATATTTGCAAATTAATTTGAGAGCATTGTTCATAATTGTTTTTCTTATTTCAAAAAATAATTTATTTTTATTTAAATTCAATTTGATTTATTTAAATTTTTTTTTTTCACTTGTAATAATAGAACAACATTACTAAATGCTGTGTTTTCTTATGTTTTTTTAATAGTGCAGTCCTGTACTTGTTTACCAGTGAGCAACCAACAGTTCTACATTGCAGTTAGCATCGCGGTTTATCATTGCAGCTTCCAATTCCTTTCCTATGATGCAGCCAGCTTTCAATTACTTTCAACGGATGCAGCTCAACAATTATTTGGCAGTTATTTATTCGTAAAAGTCTTTGAAAAACTTTTGATTTATTTTATAAAATTTTAACTTGATTTTACTAATTATTAACTTTGATAATATTTAAACAAATCTTTTTCAAATGACTTATATTTCGTAACACCACCAACTTGAAAATGTAATTGTTGATTAATGACATTTGAACTTAGAATCAATTACAATTGAATTATTTTTGGAACAAATTTATTTTATTTATATTTTAATTACAACTTGCAATTACATTTAAAAGTGGTGAATAATCGTTAATATTTTGCAAAGACTATTTATTGATTCATAAATAAATAATTTTGGTTTAATAAATTAAAATTTTTCAGCAAAAAATAATTTGATTAGAATTTGAATTTTTTTTAACTCGTTATTTTAAATACAAATTACTTTTGCAAAATATTTTCGTTTATTGGAGTCTAAATTGGTTATAAAACAACGTTTAAGATAATAAACAACATTTATAACTATAAACATGCATTGTTGAATGGTGAACGAATGAGAAATTCTTAAATCAAATCAATTTTCAATTTTTTAATTGTTATAAGCATTTAAATTAAATAGAACGATTTGATACTAAAAGATTTTCTCTATTGTTACAGAAGGATGAGAAGAAGATTAGCTTGGGGTACAAGGGTACACAAGGCAGTCGCCGATTCCTCCCCCCCTCCCCAATCCCCGTATTTTTTCTTAGGGGGTTGGGGAGGGGGGGGAGGAATCGGCGACTGCCTTAGGAGGGGAGGGCGGGGGGAAGGGGCTGGCGTCGTTGTTTTGGGGGGGGGCAGCGATTCGGGGGGGTCTGCGATTCAGGGGGGTCAGCTTTGGGGCAGAATTCCAAGGACCCACGGCACCATGACTAAAGCGGGCCAATCCGTCCATTAAGGTGAGATATTGTTTATTAATTTATTTAATTTTTTTGCTGCATTTCAATTGGATTGAATGTGTGAATGAATCTCTGATGAATTAAACCAATGCATATTGTTTAAATTATTTCTTTTGTTTATTATTGTAATTGTATTTTTCTGAATTATTTATTGTACATTTTTATAAGTAAATATTCAATATAGTGACAATTGTATCGAATATTTATAAATGTGTGCTTGTTCTATACGATTGTAATATTAGTTGCAACAAATCGTTATTTTATAATAATTATTTAATACGAATACAGATTTAAATTAATAATTGTTGTAAAATGAATTCTTTATAAAAGTATTCGTATTGACAATTTACGCGCATACAGTAGCGTTATAGTAAACTTTTAATTCTTGTTTAAACAATTTTAAATCGCTTTAGCATTAAATATAAATAAAATAGTCGTATGTATTATTAGTTTCTAACAGTATTTGTTGCAACAAATATATTATTATTCTATTGTAAATAATAGATTTAAAATGACACCATGGGTGATATAATTTCCTGGTTACAAAATAACTAGTTGGATTTAATTTTATAATTAGTGTTCTTGAAATAAATTGTTTTCTCGTATATAATTGTATTTTTATTTCCTCTAAAATACGTTTGAATATAAATGAAATAGTTATTATTATATTTAAATAAATCAATTACGATGTTATTTTATTTACAATTCAAACGCAAATTTAAAAAATGCTTGAAAACTAAATTTTAACGATAAAAATCGAATATAATTTAGCGAAAATAGATTTTGAACAATTAGTGTAGCTATTTGTGTATTCCAGTATTCAGATTAAAACTTTTAATAGCTTATTTTATTGCGCTTTAGATTGATATTATATTACCAGCAATTCTTAAAATTTAAATAATAACATCGAATAATAGTATTACGTACCAATGTGGGTTAAAGATTTAATTACTGCATTCTTTGTAAGTACATATGGTAAAACAAAATACCGCCTGGATTAAATTCAGTTAAATTGTCCATTCCATTTCGTGAAACATAGTAGACTACGAGATTAAAATATGTACTTAACTTTACAACCATGGAACATATTTAACTTAAAAATTTCTGATGAATTTTGAGTTAGTAAGTACATACTTCTATGACAAGGTATATAGGTAATACATTTGGTTCTTATAAAATTTAGTTTCCATTTGGAATCCATAGTTGAAGGTTGTTATAATTGTATATACAGTAGAAAATTTTAAATTTCATGAATGTAATTAATTTTCATACACAATTAAACGAAAGTTCATCCTCAAAAATGACGAAAAAAGTGTCGGACATTACAGGTGTATGTGAAAGAACCCTGTACAAAGTAAACGCTGAATTTGCATCACCATTAGGTTTAGTTGATCAAACATGTTTAACATTTAAAATACCATCAAATGTAACATATGCATATTTAATGTGTATCAAATGCATTCAAATTTTTATTTCCGCTAAATATAATCCGATTTTTATGATTCAAATTTGTTTTTCAAGTATTCTTCATTTTGTATCTAAATTTAAAATTAATTTAAAGATTCATTTGCTTATATTATTTTAATAAATGATAAAAACTTAAATGTTACATGCCTAGTTACGTTACTCGTTCATGTTTTGTAACGCTAACAGAAACTAGTATCATTTAATTGAATTAAAAATATTTGTGGAGGGATTTTATTTGTCTCCAGTCTTCAGAGAACTGTTAACCGAATCGGACGTGTTCTCAAGTGTAGATCTGTACTGTATATTGCAGTTATTACTTTGTGATTGTGTTCAAGATGTGGATCCTGAAGTCGGGTGCTGCGGATTACTTCGGTTGGGACACTCAATTTTCTAGTGAGTACTTTTGAGTATTTAAATTAGTTCTTTAATGTTTAAAATTGTTATTTGTGTGCAGCATGCATTTAATATTTGTTTACTAATATTTTTTTTTATATTTACTGATTCTATTCTTTTGTTTAGTTATAGAAACGTACGATGCTGATTCAACATGAATCCAATCTAATCTATTGTGCATTCATTACGAATTGTAAGTTTGTTTACAAACTATTATTACAATTTAAATATTTTAGCAACTTATTTATTTTATTGGTTTTTTTTTATTTTGTTTATCTATAGAAAAATACAAAGCTGTTTGCGGCAGTACCTGCTAATCCAGTGCATTTAAATCTGAGGGGCAGTTGTGTTCTTCTATTGCAAATTGTAAGTTTATTTATTACTTACTTTATACACATTAATACAATTCTTAACATTTTAGCAACTTATTTATTATATTATCTAAATATTTTTGTTTATTTATAGAAAGATTCGTAGCTGCTAGCGCCAATCCTAGGATGTCCAGCGCATTCAAAACCGAGAAGCGATTCTTTTCATTCTATTGCAAATTGTAAGTTTATTTATAACTTTTATTTACTACTTTATAAACATTTATATAACTTGAACACATTTAATATATATTTTTTAAATCTCTTTTATTTTATTAATGAGATATATTTGTATGTTTATATTTTATGAATACTTTGATCGTAGTTCTTAAGCAATTGTTATATGAATAGTTTAATTGTTCTGCTGTGCATCATCACTCATTGTCATTACCTATTATCATCATTCGCTATATTATCTCGTTACCATTACGTCTTATCCTTATCCATTGTCATCATTCTTCTTATCGTTCATTATCATTACCTCTTAACATTACCCAGTATCATTACTTGTTATCCATTACCATTACCTCTTATGCCTTGTTAGTACCCATTGTTCTTATCCATTATATTCTTCCGTTATCATTCCTTATCAGTACTCATTGTCCTTACCTATTATACATTGTCATTGATACTTATCCATTATACTAACTCATTGCCTTTACCAAGTATATTCTTCCTTTATTATTACCCAATGTCCTTATCTATTATCATCCTTTATTATTACGTCTTACCCATTATTATTAAGATTCATTATTCTTATCCATTATCATCACCTTTACGTTCCTTGTCCTTATCCATTATCATTACCTCTTATGCTTTATCCATTATATTCTTCCGTTATCATTACTTATCAGTAATCGTTTGCTTTCCTTATTATAATTTCTCACTGATGTTTATATTTGTTCATTATCCTGACTCATTGTCTTTACCCATTATACTCTCCCGCTATTATTATCTCTTATTCTTTCCTATTATCATTACATATTGTTCTTACTATTACTCTTTATATTTGTCCATCAGTAAGTCGTTCCCTTACCCAACATTCTTACTCATTGTTAGTGTGCCTTATCATCAGTCAACATCATCACTCATTACACTTTTTTTGTGTTATTACTTGTTTATATTATGCTATTTCTTTGTATTTACTGTATCACATACTTTGAAACAATAAAGATTCTTACTTGTAAATAATTACTTACACTGTTTTATATACTGTACCTTTCTTTCCTACTTACCTTCTTTGTTGCAGCTCTTTTATTTCAGGTGTTTCATCATTAACGCATACAGACGGTAGGTATTTCTTTTTATTTACTTACTATATGACACCGTTTCTTTTAGTAACGTTAAGTCGTGCAATTGATCAAGTTTCTTTTGTTAACATCTTTCTTTTATAGTGTGTTTTATTATTGATGGATACGGACGGTTTCTTTTTGTACTGTTTTACTCGTACAATTACATAACTTTCTAATGTTAACATTCTTCTTCTACTTACAGGCCGTTTCTTTATCATTTTCTTTTATTGGCTTCTTTTCTTTCTATTCTTTTTTATTCTTTTTTATTCTTTTTTTTTTTCTTTTTTTTTCTCTTTTTTGCTCTAGAGCAAAAAGAAAAAAAAGAAAAAAAAAAAAAAAAAAAAAAAAAGAAAAAAAAAAGAAAAAAAAGAATAAAAAAGAATTGAAAGAAAAGAAGCCAATAAAAGAAAATGTTAAAGAAGCGGCCTGTAAGAAGAAGAAGAAGAAGAAGAAGAATGTTAACAAAAGAAAGTTATGCAATTGCACGAGCAAAACAATACAAAAAGAAACGGTCGTACAAGAACAAATCAAATAAAAAGAAATACATACCGTCCGTATCAGTCAATGATGAACAGATGACCTGTAAGAAAGAAGGTAAGTAGGAAAGAAAGGTGCAGTATATATAACAATGTAAGTAATTATTTACAAGTAAGAATCTTTATTGTTGCAAAGTATGTGATACAGTAAACAAAGAAATAGCATAATATAAACAAATAATAACATAAAGAAAGTGTAATGAGTAATGATGTTGAGTGATGATAAGGAATACTAACAATGTAAGGGAAAGAGGTATTGATAATGAACAAATATAATGGGTAATAGTAACAAGTACGATCAATATGTAATGATAATAGGAAAGAATAAGAGGTAATAATAGCGGAAGAGTACAATGGGTAAAGAAAATGAGTCAGGATTATGAACAAGTATTAGCATCAATGAGAAAGTATAATATGTAAGAACAATGAGTACTGATAAGTAATGATAACGGGAAAATATAATGAAAAAGAACAATGGGTACTGATAAGGCATAAGAGGTAATGATAATGGAAAAGAACATTAGGTACTGATATGGCATAAGAGGTGATGATAATGGATAAGAACAATGAATGTTACTACTGGATAATGCATGAGGACAAGGCGTAATGAAAATGGGTGATGATAATAGATAAGGACAATGGGGAATAATATCGGAAGAATATAATATGTAAAGGCAATGAGTCAGTATAATGGATAAGGATCAATGAGAAAGTATAATAGGAGTGGCCAATGAGTACTGATAAGGAATGATAAATAATGATAACGGAAGAATATAATGGATAAGAACAATGGGTACTGATAAGGCACAAGAGGTAATGCAAATGGGTAAGCAAAATGAATAACAAGTAATGATATTGGGTAATGTTAAGAGGTAATGATTATGAATGATAACAAAGGATAAGGATAAGACGTAATGATAATGCGATAATATAGGGAATGAGGATAAGAATATTAGGTAAAGAAAATGAGTGATGATGCACAGCAGAACTAATAAACTATTCATATAACAATTGCTTAAGAACTACGATCAAAGTATTCATAAAATATAATAAACAAATATTTATTAACACATTAGCAATTACAGTTTGCATTAACATAACTATCAATTGCTCACACCAAACTGTTTCTAAACTATTATTACTAGCATCAGCAATGTCCTATTACATTAGCATAAACAGTTCACTAAAACTATTTCAATTCAAACAGAATTTAATTTGTATTATATTTATTTATAATATATTATATACACTTATAAATTTAATCAGTTACATGTGTACCTGGTACAACATTTATTTTAATTGAGCATACCACCTAGTTATTTTGTAACCAGGATATTACATCAGCCATGGTGTCATTTCGAATCACAATTTTATTTATTGCAACAAATATTGTTAGAAACTAATAAAAAATACTATAATATTATTTACATTTAATGCTACAGCTATTATTGTTTAAACAGTAAATAAAAGTTTGCTGTGATATGTGAATACATGAACAACAACTAATTCAACTCTATACCAGCAGTAACTAATCATTTGTTGCAACTAATATTAGAAGTACATATTTATAAATAACCAGTATAATTATTAAATAATCTGTGCAAAATACTAACAATTATTCACCACTTTCAAATGTAATTGTAATTTATTAAAATATATACAAAATAAAATAATTCTATTTGTTGCAAAAACAACCCAACTTTAATTGATTCTAAGTTCAAATTTCATTTATCAACAATTAAATTTTCAAGTTGGTTGTGATACGAAATATATAAATAATTTGAAAAAGATTTATTTAAATTGATATAAAAGTTAATCATTATTAAAAACAAGTTCAAATTTTATAAATAAAAGAATAAGTATTTCAAAGATTTTTTCGAATTATAATCGCCAAATAGTTGTTGAGCTGCATCCGTTGAAAGTAAATGAAAGCTGCAATGAAGAACCGCAATGGTAACTCTAATGATGAACTGCAATGAAGAACTGATGGTTGCTCACTAGTATACAAGAACAGGACTGCGCTCTGCAAAAATATAAGAAAACACACTATTTAGTATTGTTCTTTGATTATTACACAAGAAAAATAAATTGTTAAAATAAATCAAATTGGATATTAAATTTAAATAAAATATAAATTGTTTTCTTGAAATAAATAAAACAGTTACGAACAATGCTTACAAATTAATTTGCAAATATAAAATTGTATTATTGTATAGACGGGATATCCACACAATCTCTAACTACAATTCATTCGCATGCAACACACTAGATGCACGGTGCACACCTCGTTCAAAGTCCCCCCGGGGGGGCCCAAACAATATACGCATTCATTCGATACTAATCCATACATTGACTTGCTCAAAATATTTCAATAAGTTGTTGTTTAAATTATTGTTCACAATTGCATTATTGTTGTGAAAGTGATTAATAAATTATTTTAAATAAACTTACAATTGTTAAGTAATTGGAAAGAACCTCCTTCCGGATTCAACTGCACTGGAACCCCCGGAATTGATTGATATTCAAATGCAACCCTGCAAATAAACAAAAATATAAAATATTAACTTATTAATAAAATAAAAGATTTAAAAATATATATTAAATGTGTTCAAGTTATATAAATGTTTTAAAAGTTATAAATAAACTTACAATTTGCAATAGAATGAAAAGAATCGCCCCTCAGATTTAAATGCACTGGATTAGCAGGTACTGCCGCACACAGCTTCGTATTTTTCTATAATAAATAAAATATAAAAACAATAAAAATAAATAAGTTGCCAAAATATTTTTAAAAAATTAAACATTAAAGAACTGATTTAAATACTCAAATTTACTCACTAGAAAAATTTAGTGTCCCAAGCGAAGTAATCCGCAGTACCCGACTTCAAGATCCACATCTTGAACACACTCACAAAGTAATAACTGAAATATACAGTACAGAACTACACTTGAGAACACGTCCGATTCGGTTAACAGTTCTCTGAAGACTGAAAAGACAAATAAAATCCCTCCACAAATATTTTTAATTCAATTAAATGATACTAGTTTCTGTTAGCGTTACAAACATGAACGAGTAACGTAACTAGGCATGTAACATTTAAATGTTTATCATTTATTAAAATAATATAAGCAAATGAATCTTTAAATTAATTTTAAATTTAGATACAAAATGAAGAATACTTGAAAAACAAATTTGAATCATAAAAATCGGATTATATTTAGCGGAAATAAAATTTGAATGCATTTGATACACATTAAATATGCATATGTTACATTTTTGATGGTATTTTAAATGTTAAACATTTTTGATCAACTTAACCTAATGGTGAAGCAAATTCAGCGTTTACTTTGTACAGGGATCTTTCACATACACCTGTAATGTCCGACACTTTTTTCGTCATTTTTGAGGATGAACTTTCGTTTAATTGTGTATGAAAATTAATTACATTCATGAAATTTAAATTTTCTACTGTATATACAATTATAACAACCGCCAACTATGGATTCCAAATGAAAACTAAATTTTTATAAGAGCCAAATGTATTACCTATATACCTTGTCATAGAAGTATGTACTTACTAACTCAAAATTCATCAGAAATATTAAAGTTAAATTCTTCCATGGTTGTAAAGTTAAGTACATATTTTAATCTCGTAGTCTACTATGTTTCACGAAATGGAATGGACAATTTAACTGAATTTAATCCAGGCGGTATTTTGTTTTTACCATATGTACTTACAAAGAATGTAGTAATTAAATCTTTTACTCACATTGGTACGTAATACTATTATATTCGATGTTATTATTTAAATTTTAAGAATTGCTGGTAATATAATATCAATCTAAAGCGCATTAAAATAAGTTATTTAAAAGTTTTAATCTGAATACTGGAATACACAAATAGCTACACTAATCGTTCAAAATCTATTTTCGCTAAATTATATTCGATTTTTATCGTTTAAAATTTAGTTTTCAAGCATTTTTTAAATTTGCGTTTGAATTGTAAATAAAATAACATCGTAATTGATTTATTTAAATATAATAATAACTATTTCATTTATATTCAAACGTATTTTAGAGGAAATAAAAATACAATTATATACGAGAAAACAATTTATTTCAAGAACACTAATTATAAAATTAAATCCAACTAGTTATTTTGTAACCAGGAAATTATATCACCCATGGTGTCATTTTAAATCTATTATTTACAATAGAATAATAATATATTTGTTGCAACAAATACTGTTAGAAACTAATAATACATACGACTATTTTATTTATATTTAATGCTAAAGCGATTTAAAATTGTTTAAACAAGAATTAAAAGTTTACTATAACGCTACTGTATGCGCGTAAAATGTCAATACGAATACTTTTATAAAGAACTCATTTTACAACAATTATTAATTTAAATCTGTATTCGTATTAAATAATTATTATAAAATAACGATTTGTTGCAACTAATATTACAATCGTATAGAACAAGCACACATTTATAAATATTCGATACAATTGTCACTATATTGAATATTTACTTATAAAAATGTACAATAATAATTCAGAAAAATACAATTACAATAATAAACAAAAGAAATAATTTAAACAATATGCATTGGTTTAATTCATCAGAGATTCATTCACACATTCAATCCAATTGAAATGCAGCAAAAAATTAATTAATAAAACAATATCTCACCTTAATGGACGGATTGGCCCGCTTTAGTCATGGTGCCGTGGGTCCTTGGAATTCTGCCCCAAAGCTGACCCCCCTGAATCGCAGACCCCCCCGAATCGCGGCCCCCCCCCAAAACAACGACGCCAGCCCCTTCCCCCCGCCCTCCCCACCTAAGGCAGTCGCCGATTCCTCCCCCCCTCCCCAACCCCCTAAGAAAAAATACGGGGATTGGGGAGGGGGGGAGGAATCGGCGACTGCCTTGTGTACCCTTGTACCCCAAGCTAATCTTCTTCTCATCCTTCTGTAACAATAGAGAAAATCTTTTAGTATCAAATCGTTCTATTTAATTTAAATTGCTTATAACAATTATTAAAAATTGATTTGATTTAAGAATTTCTCATTCGTTCACCATTCAACAATGCATGTTTATAGTTATAAATGTTGTTTATTATCTTAAACGTTTGTTTATAACCAATTTAGACTCCAATAAACGAAATATTTTGCAAAGTAATTTGTATTTAAAATAACGAGTTAGAAAAAATTCTAATTCTAATCAAATTATTTTTTTGCTGAAAATTTTAATTTATTAAACCAAAATTATTTATTTATGAATCAATTAAATAGTCTTTGCAAAATATTAACTATTATTCACCACTTTTAAATGTAATTGCAAGTTGTAATTAAAATATAAATAAAATAAATTTGTTCAAAAATAATTCAATTGTAATTGATTCTAAGTTCAAATGTCATTAATCAACAATTACATTTTCAAGTTGGTGGTGTTACGAAATATAAGTCATTTGAAAAAGATTTGTTTAAATTATTATCAAAGTTAATAATTAGTAAAATCAAGTTAAAATTTTATAAATAAATCAAAAGCTTTTCAAAGACTTTTACGAATAAATAACTGCCAAATAATTGTTGAGCTGCATCCGTTGAAAGTAATTGAAAGCTGGCTGCATCATAGGAAAGTAATTGGAAGCTGTAATGATAACCGCGATGCTAACTGCAATGTAGAACTGTTGGTTGCTCACTGGTAAACAAGTACAGGACTGCACTATTAAAAAAACATAAGAAAAACACAGCATTTAGTAATGTTGTTCTATTATTACAAGTGAAAAAAAAAATTTAAATAAATCAAATTGAATTTAAATAAAAATAAATTATTTCTTGAAATAAGAAAAACAATTATGAACAATGCTCTCAAATTAATTTGCAAATATAAAATTGTTTGCCAATGTATAGACTATATCCACACAAGCCGTAGCTACAATTCATTCGCATGCAACACACTAGATGCACGGTGCACCCCTCATTCAAAGTCCCCCCGGGGGCCCACACAAAATTCACATTCATTCCGATACTAATCCATACATTGGCTTGCTCAAAATATTTCAATAAGTTATTGTTTAAATTATTGTTCACAATTGCATTATGTTGTAAAGTGGTTAAAAGAATATTTAAATAAACTTACAATGGTTAAATAATTGGAAAGAATCTCTTCCGGATTCAACTGCACTGGAACTCCCGGAATTGATTGATATTCAAAGGCAACTCTGCAAATATTAAATCATTAATAAATAAAATATATTAAATGTGTTCAAGTTGTATAAATGTTTATAAAGTAGTAGATATAAAGTTATAAATAAACTTACAATTGGTAATAAATGAAAAGACGTTCCACTTCGAGTTGGTTATACAATGGATTGACTTCGGATTGATTTCTATTCGAAACAGCATCGTATGTTAAAACAAGAAAATATAAATTAATAAATATTAGAAATTTTAATGATGCAGTCTTCCTAATTAATAAAACAGCCGGGAAACTTATATCAGATATGGCGTGATTTTAAACTAAAATATTTTAATAAATTTAGAACAAAAAATATTATTGTTGCTATAAATATTATTAAAAAATGGTAAATATACACTGCAAGTATATACCACATATTAAAATAAATTTAAACATAAAAAAAAAACTGATTTAAGTATTCAAATTTACTCACTAGTAAGTTAGTGCAGCATCCTACTTGAGGATTCACAACTTAAGCGCACACACAAATTAATAATCACACGCGCACATATCACTTTAATATACAGTACACTTCCGCACTTGAGAACACGTCCGATTCGTTTAATAGTTCTCTGAAGACTGAAAGGACAAATGAAATCCATCCACACATATTTTTAATTACATTAAATGATACTGGTTTCTGTTAGCGTTACAAAACATGAACGAGTAACGTAACTAGACATGTAACATTTATATGCCGGCCACTGGCTGCCTTATTTACCAAAAACATAAAATATTGAAAAAAATCTACCTATGCAACATCAAATTCTAAGTTAATATGAAAATGAATGTTCAGCCAAATTGGTTGAACCATGTGGGAGCTACAGCTCTGCATGTACACTCCCGATATTGAGTTTTATATTATCTGATTACATTTAGGGCATTGTAGCACACTCTTAATGGTTTTTTCAGTATCGCCAAGATGGCTGCATTTACAGAAAAATGATTAAATTCAGAATGAAAATATTGAAGATATGAATAGCGATTGTTTGTAAAAAAACCGCATTTGATAAATCAGAGACATTTCCATAGCAATCAAGTATGTCTAAATATTTCACGTGAATTAGTATCAGTTTTTATTGGAAAACAAATCATGTTTAGCCAAAACAGTTATTATTTACAATTATTAATACTTACACAAACATTTAAATGCGACGGTCATTTATTAAATATATTATAATTTAATAAATTTAAAAAAAATGTTAAAAGAACAATGTTTTTTTAAATTTTAACTCTATTTTTACTTTTGTAGATCCTTAAATATGCAAATTTAATTAACTTACTTAACTTTTGAAGAAAACATAACTAGGTATATCTAATATATGATTTCAAACATGTGAGTGCAAAAAAACAGTAAAAATTCAATAAAATTATAAGTATATTTGGTCAAATGCCGGTCATTTAAAATATTGTGTAATTTTTTACTTAACCGGTGACGGTCATTTTGGTCATGACCGTGGTCACATGATCGATTCACATCATTATTTATATTGATTTAATTTATACAATCAGTTTCAATATACCTACGTATGTATGTAATATGTGCCAAATTTGTGCCGAAATAATTAATCTTTTATTCCTACTAGTTCCAGAGTTATAAACACTAAAATGATTTAGTTTTGAATGTTTTTTAAACTAATAATTTTGTGCCCTAAAGATAAAGATAATTGTTTGGCTACTAACGACATCAAAATGTTCATGGTGCGAAATAAAGATTGAAAATCGCTTTTCATACATAATTTATACCCTAGTAAACAGTTTGATTTCATTAAGGCCGAAACAGAGTAATAAGCATTTTATATTTTCGCGCATGTGAAGTTGATTTAAAACAAAACTCAAATCAAAAATGTCTTACATTCATAATTATGTGTGTATTAATAAAAATGTTATTATGACTAAGCAATGATAACAGCCCCCCTACCATAATAAGAGAACGATATGGATTCGACCTACGTAATGTAACTGCTTTTGTACGTGCGGCGTAGCTTGCATCAAAATCATGCAATGCTGGCTGCGAGACCGTAGGTGTCAAGCTAGGTGGTACAAGACTTAAGATCGGGCGTGTACATACCACATACTTATACAGCACAGGAGCGTAGTAGCCCTACTTACCAAAAAAATAAAAAATTGAAAAAATTCTATCATATACAACATCAAATTCTTAGTTCAAAATAATCTATAAAAATGGCGATTAATTAATCGATTCAGAAATGATGTATGTTCGGGTATGAATTAAAATTAGCTCCCATAAGGTAATTTTTTCCCACAGACGTGACGTCACATATTAAATTAGCATTGAAGGATGTGTAATCCACCCAGGACATTACAAAACACTATTATTATAAAAAAATATTTATTCATACTTCTTCAATAATATTAAATTATGTACACAATTTTCAATTTTTCTGTTTTACTAAAAATCAGAAGTAGTATTTTATTTTCATATAATTACAACAATAATATTAAATTAACTACAGATTCACAATTTAAAATACTGACTTTTGACATATAAATTATATATATATATATATATATATATTATATATATATATATATATATATATATATAAAATAAATATTTATGTACAATCCGTGATTTTAAAAATCTAATCTTAAAATCACAACGTCTGCTAAACAGATAAAATAAAATCGTCTAGAAATTTACAAAAATAAAATAAATAAATGTTTAATTGTTACTAAAATCTCACTCATTTTACACAAACAGTAATTTGCTATTGCTACTCGAAGAATTATAGATGAAAGAATTATTGTTGCCGTTAGCAACGTTGCCATTTAATGGCGCTGTTGTAGTGTATGTAGCACCACCATTCGCTAAACCATTAGATGGTTTCTGTATGACGCCATTTCTGTCCAAACTATTGGCTGAACTAGGATAAATAGTAAAGCCGGATTTGTTCTTCCATTGGTCTTGAGTGAACGGAAGAAGTGTTTGTTTTGTCTGAGTATGCCTTGCATCATATTTTGCCTAAATTTACAAATAACTCTGATTAGTTTTTTTATAATAATCATATGGTGCTTTCTATATAACTTTCTTTATGAATTAAAATCCTATTTATTATTTAAAAAATAAATCATTTACCTTATTATAAAATAATACTCCAAACACTGCCAACATCATACCAAAGACATTGGTAAGTGTAACCGGGTTACCCAATACAAACAGCGAAGCAGCAATGACGAAAATTCGTTTACTTGCACTGGCAACCGCATACGTCAACGGTGTAACCAATGAAAGTACACTAAAAGCGATGATGTTTTGTAACCAGTTTAAAACACCGTCAATAAGTAGGAGGCCTATTACTTTGTAGTCACCTGAAACCTGAAACAAAATAAAATATTATTTAAAATCATTTCATTCAAAGGATGTTTCAGAGTCTGTAAAGCTATATATTAATCAATTTGTAGCTTTAAATACCAAAGATAAAGAATATTACTACATATTTATTCGCAATAGTTTTCTGATTTTCCGGAAATTGATTACTAAGTAAATAATGAACAACAAATAATTTAAATTCCATGAAACATTCTTGAAAATATTACTATTTTAAAAACTGTTATAACAACGATTTTCTATTTTGCATCGTTCCACTTTCAAATTATTTAAAAATTACTTTCACTAAATTCGAAACTAGGTTGAATCAAAAACATATAAATCAGCTTAAAAATGTATGTTAGATCTACAATAGTGTTAATATTTTTAACATATATATTTTTGTTAAAACTTCTATGAAGAGATTTTAATATTTGATAGTATATTTCACATAATTATTTTTTGTATGTAAAAAAATATAATACTGCACGCTAGTTAGTAATTGTGAAAAACAACAATGGATAAATACTATAACAATATCGATAATAGTTATATATATACATATATACATATATATATATAATATATATAAATATTTATATATATATATATATATATATATATATATATATATATATATATATATATATATTATATATAATAGTATATATATATATATATATATATATATATATATACATACATCTACAGCGTGACACTAAATAGTATTTTTAACGATTGTAAGCCAATTATTTTCTATTATAATGCCAAAAATATTTGACCTTAAACACTTCCATGTAATTTATACGAAATTCTAAATAAAATGAACAAATTTAATTCTATTTTCTGTTGCGAATCAAAGTAACACAACATAACTGTTAATAGTGAATTGTTTTGTGAAGTACTCAGTACTCACCAGAGATTCTTCATGGAAGACATTATAGGCGTCGATGACCAACCATATCGGCAGAAACATAAACAAGGCCAGCCTTCCCAGGATATGTAACAGTCGTAGATGATGGATTCCGGTATCATGTAATACTTTCTTCGAGTAGATATGTTGCAGTGAGAAGCCCATGGTGGCGACCAGCGCACTTACCAGGCCGATTACGTCGAAGCTCAATTCGGTTACCGTTGCAATACCGACACCCGCGATTATCGGTATTAAACTAAAGTACACCCTATACGTTTGCCGTTCGCCCATTATGACCCGGGATAGAATCACAGTAAACAGCGGCATCGTTGCTTTTACTAAAACAAACATTTTCTACTTTAGTATATATTATTTACTTAGTATCTATACAAGTGAATCTAATTATTAATTGAAATAGTTTTAAGCTCGATTTTTCTTATCATTCGCAACATTTTATATACATATTTAGAAAATAGGGGTTGGTTTTTATGAGTTGTAATTCGAGCAATGGTGTACAGCGGGTGAGCTACTACTCCTTAGGGAGTTAAGAAAAAATCTGTAGGGAAATTATAGTTGATGATACATATTTTTATAATAATGTAATGGGTGCATAGTAGGTCAGGTGTCGCCAAAAAAAAATTGAGCACCAGAGATTTGGGTGACATAGGCATTTTTGTGGTTGACCAAATATTTATTTAACCGACTATATAAAGTTTAGCGATAATATTATTCTTATCTATTTTAATCATGTTTACCATATGAATTATCTTATATTTCAACTTTTTATTTAATAAAATAAAAGGAAACTACTGACATATAAACATGCTATACGAAAAATTAAAAATCTAACCATTTATATATAAATAACCATTATAAAATCAAAGAAAGCTGATAAATTAAGACAAATATGTCAATTTTTAGATGACACCTGACAAAGTTATAAATTGCAATAAAACAAATATGGAAAAGCAACATTTAAATATCCATATGGTACATAAAAAATCGAATTTTCCACATATTCTAACCTATAAATTGAATGTTTAAAATGTACCTGTATGAGCATAAGAAACGGGCACTTTCCAAATAGAAACATGCGAAAACACTGATGTGAAGAATTTACCGAACGCCAGCGGTACAATTAACGAAAAATAATACTTCCATGATATATCCACATATTTTCGGACACCCCACATATTAAAAAATGGACCACTATACACTGTTATTGATGTTAATTGGACCATTGTCACTGTCATGGGATACGGAAATTCGTTGAGTAGCATCTTCCCGATGACATTGTTACTTGAGCTAACCACATACCACAAAATACAAAGAAATAAAACTGTAAATATTTCTCTCGTCTGTTTGCGATCAGCCATGCTGGCAAAATGGACGAGGTGTCACTATGACGTTTGGTAATGCTTAAATATACAATGTTCACAACTGTAAAATAACTAAATTTCAACTTGCAAAATTACAAACATTCATAAATGTTATTTAAATATTAGCTTTCATTAATAACTCTTTCTACTACAACCAATCGCTTTAATTATAATGTAAAACAAATATAATTCCCAAATATGAGTTTAAGTTTCGGAATTTCCAAATCAGATAAAATTATTTATAAACTTTAACACCCAAGGGGAATAACTAAATTATTTCATATATATATATATATATATATATATATATATATATATATATATATATATATATATATATATATGCACATAAACCTAGTGAATAAGTTATTTACAATTTACGATAGAATTAATAATCTATAATCACTGACATATAGAAATATGGACCACAAAAATATAAGCAAGAAATCGAAAGTGGAATCAACTATAGGAGTACTTGGAATTTGTTTAATTTTTTTTGTTGGTGTCACTGCAAAGTGACAGACAGGAAGGGGCGCCACCTTCAATTTAATTATATTGTGTATAATACGTATAGTATAATAAGCATAAGTGATTTATTTTATTTGTTAGTGCATTATTAGTGCCCAAACCGCTCAGAAAAATTGCTAATTTGTACGTATTCATTATATTATTAATGTGTCCATCTTCCTACTTCTATTTTGCTAGCCAAATGTCTCGTATCCACTTAAAATATTGATTTTTTGCATACGTACAGATTTACAATAAATAAAAATATAGTGTAATTATTTTTCTAAATGCTTATCGCTTAGTTAACAGATTATCAACTCTAGAGTTCATTTGAATGTGATAATCTTTTAAATTATTAAATCAAAGGCACGTCACTGTTCAGTAGCGTTACTTTAAAATATTTAAATAAAATTTAAAGGGTATTCAAGGACATTTTAAAATAAATTTTATTTTTTTGTTACTAACACTTAAGTTATAGGGGAATAACAGATTTTAAAGTATTGAATAATATTTGCTTTATGACCTAATAATTATACTTTAACAGTTATATTTATTAAAATTTTATATTCACATAAAACTATTGTTTAAATAAACAATGACATGCCACTTATAAATAAATAACAACTGAAAATATATAATAATTTAGTCATGCCACATTAATTATATATTTAAAAAATGTATTTATATTTAAATGAAACCCAAAATAAATTTCAAATTAAAATTTTCCATTGGTGCTCTCTATGTTAAAAAAAAATTTAGTATTATAATTTTTTATGAAATTGATTAACTAAAATAATAAATAATATACGATTTGATAACCGAAGTATAAAAAACCATAAAAATTATTTTAATTATTTCGCCGTTAAATCGCATTTTTTACAATAATATAAATGAATAATTAAAATGCATCAAGAATTAATTATGGACAACAATAACCATTAATTTTCAAAATGTTCCTACCACAATTTAATACCGAAACCGAATTATTTTCATTAATGTATATTTATAAGTTCAGAAATTAAAATAGAAACTACAAAATGTGTTTGTTCCGATTTGATTTTTAAGTCTAACATTTTCCGTTTTAAAATGAAATGAAAATTGACGGTGTAACGTCACTGATAAAAATAATAGAAGATCGCGTTCAAGAAAATTATCTGTAATTTTTTGTAATATTTGTAATATGTCATAGCTATCATTTTTGTTTTAAATTGTAAGTGTACATACACATTTAAGAAGTATTTAATGTATTCAAATTTATTAACACAATAAACTTGATGGCATTGAATTTAATATTAGCGAACGTATTTTTAGACCATTTATTATTTCATTTTCATACGGACTTGCATATCGTAGTGTTAGTGTTGTGTTTGACACTTGTGCGAACTAACGCCAAAATTTTAAATAAAAATTGTGTGTGAAAATTTACTAAAATGACTACGGGTAAGTGTTTAATCACCTCAAATCAAAAATTTATTTATTTCACTGTTATTTACTTTTCACCAGCCTAGATATATATTTTTAAACATTTCGTATTTTATAAATAACCTTCCGCACTTATATCAATTTACGTTTGAAATTTTCAAACAAATATTTTACTATTTTACTTATATTTACGCTAAAATTTGGAATTTTTAATCTCATAGAAATTTGATTGATTTTTCTTAATGTCACTGTCAATTTTTCAAAATATAAATCAAACATTTTGTATATTGTTTTAAAGTAAGTTTTGTAATATATTTAAAATTCAGTAATTGATTTTTGCTTTAACGCAGTTGTTAATTGTAACTTTAAGTATAATTTTCAAATTAAAAGTGCATAACTTTGTTACATGACAAATTCGCTGATAACAATGCAATTAAAATAAATATAAATTGTTATATTGTTTAAGATAAAGCAAACGAAAGCATGTACTTTGTAATATTTAATTACATATATTGTAAAATGTTCAATGCATGATTTACCATAAATTAATAGCGCGATTCTGAGCATGTCAGTATTTCTGTAAGGTGAATTTATAAATATTTAAATTGCATAAATTGCAAATTTCAATACATCATTTACCATACATTAATAGTTGGATTAATAAAACATTGGGAAAATAAATTATGTTTGTTTTAGTTGTAGTAACTGAAACTGAAAAACCGCGTAAAAAAGGTGTTGCAATTGATAGCATCAACATTGAACAACCGAAATATACTCAAAGTACATACATAGGCAGAGCACTCCATTTCTTTACCATCACAAACCCTGGAAACATATTTACATCCTCAAAAGAACTGACCCGATGCGCTTGTATTGTGAGAAAATATCGGTAAGTATGAACGCTGTTCTACAGGCGATTTAACGCTGAGAAAACTGATAGTAAATGTTGTTTAGGAACCACGAACAATTACCAGCATGTATAACGGAAGAAGAGTTATGGAATGCAAAGCAGTTGTACGATTCGGCGTTTCATCCCGATACCGGGGAGAAAATGTTTATACTCGGTCGCATGTCGGCTCAAGTGCCAATGAACACGTTGATCACCGGCGGAATGATGGTGTTCTATAAGGGCATGTTCAATACCATTTTCTGGCAATGGTTAAATCAATCGTTTAACGCTTTGGTGAATTATACCAATCGGAGTGGAAATGCGAAAATTAGTGATAAGTAAGATAAATCTATCAACCATTTTCATGTGTTTTGTTTAAATGACTAAGAAATCTAACGAACTCTATTTATAATTCATTTTAAAGCTACTTACTTCCACGTATAAACGAGTCGAAAAGCCTTAATTTTTGTTGTTTATTAAGTATTGTTTATCTATTAAATATTATCTTAATAATATGTCAAATCATGTGATAAACTGCTAAATACATTACATAAGTTGGTCGCTAATAAATTAACTAAAGTGACAAATAATCTTTTAAGTATTTTTAACATAAATCATTTTTCAAATTTGTTATATATTTGTCCCTATTATATCGTTTATTTCGATAATATTTAAATTTAATTTTGACGATAAACATACAAATGAATCGCCGTAAAACCCAAAAAAAATGTGTTTTAAAAGCTATTTTAATTTTAGGCAGCTGATAACGTCGTATATATGTGCAACAACTGGGGCAGTTGGTACTGCGTTAGGATTAAATCATTTAGCAAAGGTATAACTACTTTTAAACTCTTAACATATGAAATAGTTGATCTATTTATTTATTACAGAAAGCACCACCAGTCGTCGCTAGATTAGTTCCTTTCGCGGCCGTTGCTGCCGCCAATATGATTAATATTCCATTCATGCGAGCACAGTAAGTTTCATAAATACATAATACATATTTTTATTGTATGCACTTGCATATAGAATTTTAAATTGCATTTAACCAATAACTTATTTAGATTCTTTAAACAATTCTGTATTTAATTATAACAAAGCCTACTTTACGCAGCCACAAAAAAACATGTATATAAACTCAATACTAGCGTTGTTTCTATAGAAACACTATTTATTGCTGGCTTAGCGAAGTATCTAAATACTTACTTTTTTTTTAAATATTCAACCTAATACACACATAAATTAATTCTATGAACAGAGTATAAGTATTGAATAAAATCCTTAATTAATTTTCTGTTTGTTTTAGAGAATTAAAAGAAGGGTTATTAATAATGGACGAGAAAGATAGGCCGATTGGATACTCAAAAATTGCAGCACAAAAAGCAATATCAGCTGTTACGTTCAGTAGAATATTTATGGCACTACCTGGAATGGGTAAGTACTTCAATAGATACTTTTAAATTAAAAAACATTGTTTAAAATATATAAGCAAATGAAAGTGTTGAGGTTTGTAGAAAAATGTGCAATTTGAATTTCTTAACTTATAAATACGTTAATTTAAATATTGAAGTAAGTCATGCCAATAAAAACAGTTTAGGTATTTAACTGTGGCAGGAATTTTTCATTCGTTTCATCCGGAAATATATCTAAATTAAAAATACAATAGCGCTTTGTGTAATTATATATTTAGTTTTTTGAGATAATTAGGTCTATATTCTAGCCATTCCTTACTATGCAATAGTTATTATTTCTCACTAACCGTAATTGAATTCCAGTGATGACTCCATTTGTAATGAATCATCTTGAACGCCGAGGAACGCTGTGCCGATATCCATGGGCGACCATTCCATTGCAGTGTGGGTTGTTGGCTGTATGTCTGACTTTTGCAACACCTATGTGTTGTGCTTTCTTCAAGCAGAAAGCGCAAATTGATGTGTACAAATTGGAACCGGAATTACAGGTAAATATTCATAAAAAAAAAGAAATTAAAGTGGTATTAGAAAATGAGTGAAAACATTCATTATTATTTTTTTTAGGAGAAAATCAGAGCTTTGAAACATTCACCGAAGATTGTATTCTACAATAAAGGCTTGTAAACTTTACTCAAAATTTAAAATTAAAACTGAAAAATTAGTCAAAAATATCATCAAATGACAATAAATGTGCTTCTATCATTAAGTGATTATATTTTAAAAATCAGTAAAATATTGTGTATTTTATAAGTTTATTAACAACGATGGCGACAACACTTCTTTTTTATTTCGCAATATTATATTACAGAAAAATTACTGTTTAGATTAATTTTTAGTATAATTGCATTTATTTCAAAGAAAATCTCATTGTTTCTTCAATCAAATAAAAACGGCAACAAACGGCTAATGGGGTTTTTGTTTTTATTTTGTTTATACACGTATTGTTTTGTAGTAATAAAACAACTAAAATGTTTAACGATTTATTGTTGTTATTAGTGGAATAAATATTTAGATAAAATTGCTAAATGTGTTTTAATTACCTTATACAGAAACCACCATCTTGCATCTCTTAGTCGGTAATGTAGATTTGTTCATCAAGTCACGATTTGTATAACTGATATTTCTATAGCAGCCAATGATCTTAAACTATGATGAAAATAAATAAAATATTCATCACATTATTATTATATTATCACCCATTTACTTTAAAACACCAATAATTGATAATTATTCACCGTTGAAATATACATGACGTCACAAGCAAATTAATGGCATTTAAAATAATAAATACCAGTATTTCCTCAACATGCCCGTTCGATTGGTAGCTCTTCCTGTAATTGTTTTAATTATTTAAATTATCTCAATATTTTCCAGTGCTTAATAGCTTTACAGGGTTATAAATCTATAACCGTGTATTACTATAATTTATAAAGCTTTTCGTGCTTAGAGTTACGCTTATAGTTTCGTTCCATAAATAATATATCAACATTCTTGATCGAGACAACCGATTATAGCAAAGGGCAACATATTCCTTTAATATTATTTAAAATTATAAATTAAATATAATTACAAACATTTTTATTATAACGTAACAAATTTATCATTTGTTGATACTAGGGTCGTTTTTATAATTATGTTTTCTTAGCACAAACGTTTTCATTCAGCCTTGATATCAAAGTTTATTCATCAAAATCAGTGACCCAAAAAGGTCGCAATAAAAAGAATATCAAGTTTGTTTGAGAGATACATAGAAATAAAACAATGTAGTTAGTGTTTGTGTATTTATATATAATACAGTACGATTAACATGTACATTTTATTTTTACACAAACAAAAAATATTTGTGTATAGTGACAAGGTCTCTTATCACATGGTCTTTGCTTAGAAAGCTAACATTTGTTCAAATACTTTTTCATCTCAATTTATTCATTAATTAACTGCATTTTGTCATTTTGTACACTAAAATAAAACGTAAATATTTATAATATGCAACCGATTTTTTCGAATTATAAGACAATTTTGAATTAAAAAAACAAAACCAAAATATATTGTAAACAGGAGAAGAACATGTATCTTGCGTCATTTTTGGTATCTACGAATTTTTGAATGTATTTTTAAAATTATAACAAAAATTTATTAGTAGGTCAGATAGCACTATAATGACATGTTATCCTCTTTAATTTTAGTATACAATAAATAATTTGTTAATTGTTTAAGATCATATTACGTATTTTAGGTTCAAAAACGAAGTTATCTTTGATGTTTACTAATAGTATGAAAGGATAGGATTCTATAAGAATCTGTAATTGTTAAAAAAAGGATTGCAGTTCTTATAAGAATACACTTTTTTAGTAGTACAATGTTACAGAATTACAGAGTAGTTTAGAATCATACGAATATAAGGTAAGTCAATAAAATTAAATTTGTGTATCCTAGTCAATGTTATGGTGGATAAACGAGAAAAATAATATATTTGACTCAAATAGAAATAAATAACATTAAATACATTAATAATATAAAATCTTTATTAGTCGTTCCAAAAAAAAAATCGATTGCACTTAACAAAAATGGCTGTGTCGATAATTATATAAATCAGCTTTCTAACAAAATATATGTTTTTTTTTAATCATGATAGTACTTCCATCTGAACGAAGTCAATATCACAATACGATTTGTTGATAAGGACTCTATCACAGCCAAATACAGCGTTTTCTCATTTAATATTATTATAAACAATTGATGATAAAATTAATTAATAATAAACAATAATTGTATATTTCAATAGCATTGCCGTTCATTTACTCATTTCTTGTATATCCTACATTTCAAAATACTCTGCAACTACTTGTTACTCTGGCCAAAGCTCAACTAATGGTGATCAATCACAACACACTAAGTCATTCTATGACCAGTTTTACATCCAATTTGAATTAACCAATGCTTTTAGGCAGTCAAATTCGACCAATCACATAATTCTAAGCCAGTCCTATGACTAGTTGCATCCAAATAATCGCAAAAATTATAAATTTGAACTAATCATATATACATGTTTTTAATTTGACCAATCATAATTAAATCTGATTTGTTATAACGTTTTATATATTTAGAATATGTACAGAGTATTTTTTATGATCTTAAAAGAAATGCATATCTATTTAATAATATCTGTTTAGGTCTAAAATATATAATTTACTAAAAAAGGTTGCAATTTTAATAGTTTTAAAGACACATAATAATATTTAATAGGATAGAATATAAATTGTATTAAAAATCAAATATAAACTCACTTAATTTTAGATTTCAAGATATGCAATTTCTTTATTTGTAAAATTTCAGATATATTTCGCTATAAAATCAAAAGCCTGTAAGTGATTTTATATCGAAAGTACCAATAAAAATTATAATAAATCAACTTTCGACTAAAAACCACTCGACCAGTCTTCGAATTGATGTTTAACATAATCAAAGACCTTTTTTAAAAAATATATATTAGAATTCTTTCATTCTCATAAAATAGAGAATTTTTTTGACTTTTCAGAAAGAATAAATTCAATTATTCTTTTATACACATACATACGCACACAGTAACCAATCTCTTCTCGGCAATTGTATATTTTTAACATATTTTTTAATTTTTTATAACGCTTAATAAAATAAAATCAGTGGAAGTTTTTTAAACTATCATATTCTTTTTAAAATTTAATAAGTATGTAATATTTTAAATGTTTTCTGCTGTTTTCACTTGATTTTCGCCAATCAACTAATGTCTAATCTGTTGGCTCTATCAACATAGAGAGAGAAAGAGAGAAAATAAACTAGAAAATTCTGTAAATTTCGTTATATATTTCATCGTAAGTTTTCGGTATTCGAGTGAATAGTTGTAAAATTGTGATGTTTCAAATAAATTTAAACTCCTTACAAAAATATTTAAACTTGTTCGCTAAAACTTAAAGTATGTTTTATTGTCAGTGTTCTTTTATTTACAATTTTATGATGTTTTTTTTTTTTAATAATATTTACAACAAGAACAACGATATCTATATATTTAAGCAACAAGTCTAAATATTTTTGTAGTTTTTACAAAATTCGTATTGTCAAAACTACATTTGGACATTTATAACGTCAAACATGGGGGGGTGGGGGGGGCCGAGGGTGGGGGGGGGAGGCAAATTTGTACAAAATCTTAATAGTTACGGCTGTTTAAAAAAAGGTTGACACTTTAATTGAGCATTTAAGAAAATGAGATTTAGAAATGGCCGCTATTTTGATTTTAGGTCTACTCATATATTTAAATAGTGATGATGATATAGAAAATTGTGAGTCATTCAAATTAGTTATTGTTTACTATAAAAATATATATATATGTATATTGTACTTTATTTGAAAATGTTTTTGCAAATGTGTTTCCAAACAATTACATTCAAATTTTAATTGAGCAAAAATCAAATGATGACTCAAATAATTGATAAAATGTTTTGTCTTTGAATGACGTAAATTCCTTAAAATTTAAACATCTCAGATATGCTTAGCGGCCATTTTAAATCAAGTATTTCTAAAGTGCTCAATACTAATATACCACGATTAACCAACAGACAACAATTAAAGTAAAAAGAAAACAAATAATGTACAAGTAATAATTACAACAAAATCAATTGGTTTGAACTAAGTATGGGTAATGTCTAAAATGGGCGTATCCCGCCTACTGCTACAATTCAAATTAGGATCAGCCGTATGATGTATAGTATTAAAAGAAATCGCGCCATATAACCCCGCACCGGACATAGACGGTAATTCCCGTGGCTTTTGCGGATGTTTATCCATTAAATGCGTAGGCTCTAATAATTTAGTTGCCGGCTCACCAATTTCATGCGCTAGTACAACGTCTTCGACTCGCGCCGTAATCAACATATATTTAAAGAATTCGTACGTTGACCAACAGATAGCCGTCGCAGGCATTTGGTACATGACTCGGGCTTGCCAGCCCCTAAAATAGCCCATCGGCCCGCCTAACCGATAAACTGTTTTTATCGCTTCGATTAACCCGCGAGTTTTGGCGGTTTGTTGTGTGTTTAGTAATGTTTTGCATACGTCTAATGGGGTGGTTGCTGCGGACGCCACAGCACCTGCGATGGCGCCGCTGAACATGTGTGCCGTGGGGTTATAAGTTTTTTCTTTGTTAGTTATATTTTGCATAAATTCATATGTCATAAAGTGTATACTTTGAAACGGTATATTCATTGTTAATTGGGTTGTGTATGAACGATAAAATGCTTTAGGTCCCTCAGTGTTGTATACTCTTCGTATGCAATCCATGACTGATTTGTAGGGTGTGTCGTACATTTGAAGTCTTTGTTTCACAACTGAAATAGCGGAAATTTATATTTGAATGCATACACCATTTTATTTTATATTTATATATATATATATATATATATATATATATATATATATATATATATATATATATATATATAAAATAACTAGTCTTTACTACGTAATACTTATAGTATAATTATCTAATTCAACCATAATTAGCGCGTGCAATAATACACACGCGTAAACAAGTCAAAATGACGTATTTATCATGGTTAAATTTGCATTATTATACTTATAATTACTTCGTAAAGACTACGCATAAAAGAAATCCCAAAATTTTAAAGATGCAAAATAATACAATTGCATATAAATTCGCCATCTAATATTTTTAATTCAATTTATACTAAAGAGCAATAACAATTGCTACATGAATTATTATTGTATCTATTAATAGCTTATTTTCAAAAACGTTAATATACATAAAAAAAAAGTAATAACGAAACGGCGTAGTTGTATGGTTAAACTGTATTTTATTAAAAATATGAGTACGCTACTGTTCAATGACAATTGATTTGTCAATTGCATACTTATTATTATTTTTACAATGATAAATTGGGATTCCTTTTTCACAAAACATAAATATACAATTTAACTAGTAACATGTATCAACTAAAATTAAAATTAGTGCACTAGAAGCAAAACTAGAAGCAAGCAAATAAATAAATAAATACGCCAAAGATATGCCCCTTATAGAAATATGTATACAGTCACGTTTTTGTCTAATCATTCAACACAACGGCCTTGGTATCTCAATTCAAAGCGGCATTTTATATTATTTGATTGTAGATATTCATTGCCATGTATGTATTGTGATTGTATGTATTGTGATTGTATGTATAAATTATAGCACCGCGGTTAAAAAACAACAAAAAGTTATCATTTAATTAACTTTCAAAGTATTTGTGTTTTTTTTTTCGTTTCATTAAAATGCAATATAGACACCAAAGTTTGTTAGTAGTTTTTATTTATTTCAGTAATATAATAAATTGTATTTGAAATTTTTATTTTCTGTTGTTAACTGAGAGCTAGCGCCAACTCAAGGACCAACGGTGAACTTCGGAACTGACAATAGATATTGACGTTTTTATTTGAATCTATACTTTAATGTGTGAACTTATAACTATTATGTACATTTAAGTATAAATAATTTATAATAAATATACGACCCAATATGTTCAATTATTCTCCTCATCCATATACAAATTAGCGCTAAATATATAAATATATAGTATAGGGTTGGCCATCTCTTGAATGTAAAGGATTTTCTGCCACCCCATATAATGGGAATAGGCATGATGTTATCTATGTATGTAGACCACATAGAAAGCTGAATATAACAACCACGGTTTTACATGTTACAGGATAAACAAGAAATGCCCTAATTAAATTAGTTAAACCACAATTTTCAAAATCGAGACAATGCGATAGAGGAAGCAACGAAGGAAATTATTTGTGCACAGCTTTCAAGTTCAAGTTGACGAATATACAATATTACCAAAGCGAAAAGCAACATATAAAATGCAAATAATAATAAAGAGTATAAGAAAACTCACCTTCGGCAGGATTCATGATACCATCGTGTAGTAATGTTGCAACACAACCCGAAGCACCTGCAAGTATTCAATTATATTATTCAACATGTTTTTTGTTTTAAATATTCATAAAATCATCCATTCCAAGTTACCCAAATATATAAACTATATTTTCAACATTCAGAATTATCATCAACATTTTTAGTATATATAATTACCATATATAAGTGTGTGATATCGAGTCGATGTTGAGTTTTGGATCATGGTGTCCTTTAGGTACTCATAACAACTGAAATATAAAGCATGCGATGGTCCTGCACCCATAACGACTGCACTCATCCCTTTTACTGGCCGGAGTATGCCCTCTGTTCGTACCATTCGCAAAAGAGTGCCGCTGACACCATCACGGCCCGCCGTTGGTGCCAGCGATTGCATCCGCGTCTAAAACAAATTTAAATACATTATTAACTATGACACTTTAAAAAATTTAAAACAATACAATTCTGAGTGTATAAGTAATTCTGCCACCCTATTTGTTGGGAATAGACATGAAGTTATGTATGTATGTAAATAAATTTTAATAATTTGCGACGATTCACTAATTTAATGAATTATTAGAATTTTATTGATGGAAAAAATAGATTGAGGAAAGTTTGATAGGATAAACAACGAATTATTGAGTAAGGAGTATTTTTAAATCGTTATCTGTTGCCAACTAAGTTGCCAGGTCATAAGACTCAAATGTATGACTTAAAATGTGACTTAAGCCAAATTACTTCATATATTAGCCAAACATCTGGTATTTTAACCAGATTTTACTTTTAATTTCATCTTATATATACTAATTTACTACTCTCAAATGTCAATTTATTTTAAATCATTTTAAAGTCGCGTATTAGTAGTAGCCATTGCGCAATTTAAAAAAGAGCAAAAAAATAGATTTTCTTACGTCATAATTGTCTCAAAAACGCCTCAAATCCATGACTAACTTTAAAAAAAAATTTAAGGCTGTCTTATTTTAAACTTAATTACAATTAGATTTTGTAAAAATGGAATAAATTTTATAAATAAACCGTATTACTTAACAATTTAAGCCACCATTTTGAAACTTATTAAAAATAATCAAAATGGCGAAATCGAAACTGAAATTTGTCTTAATACAAATGATAAAATCAATATATTATGATTAAAAAAATAAACAATAATGAATACGAATCGGCCTAATTACATAGATTACAGTGCGATAAACACCTAATCAAAATTGGCACATATAATGTAAAATCAAAAACATATTTGTAACACGATATTCCGGAAAATTGTTAATACATAAAGAAATTAAAGCAACACTAAGTTGTATCTTATCTTATAAAGCAAATAATTAATTATAAAGAGTTTTGTTGTTTTGCTTTTTACTGAGAATTCAAATATTGCATAATTCAATGAATTTTTTTTTGCGAAAAAACGAAAATCATAAATACTTCAGGTAGAATTGTAAACCTAACATTTTGATATCAGAAACTAAACCATAATTCAATATAATTATATTTTAAATAGAAGTTAATATTATGCAAGGCTCCAAAATATATTACGAAAATTATTTATTTAGTAATGCAAACTTATTTATTGTATTCAATTAATTTAGACATTTCGTCTAAATATAAAAGCAACAAATCGTTCCTATGTAAAATAGACTTATTTTGACAGTTCAAGCTACTGGAAATGCTAACGAAAAACGGGAATTCAATCCGACTTTGAACATTTCCTAACGTTATTCTTAATTATAAAACTTATAATAAAACAATCTTTTGCGCCAGTCATACATTTTTAATCAATTTTATCTACTTAAAAAACATTGCTTAAACATTTTCGAGAAACAATTTTGATAATATTATTTTACACTTATTCGAAAACATAGAAATAAAAAAAACAACTCATCATTCGGATCGTAATATGAAAATTTATAAAAGCAAAATATGAAAATGATAATATCCAAATTGAAATATGGGCTGCGGTATTATTGAATTTCAACTTTAGAAATTGTAATTTGGAGTTTCCATATCGTAAATTCAAGTTAGGTTAACCAAGAAAGTTAGGTTAAATAGATTAGGATAAGCAAAATTAGGTTAAGTTACAGTTATTTATAGGTTTTAAGTATGATTTAGTGTTAATGTTGTGTTATACGCTTCCGTATTGTAGAAATTTGGAATAATTTTGCGTTTTTTTTTTTGTGGTTAACGGTGCGTTGAGCTATGTGAAACTGACTTTTTCTAGACCTAACCTAAAGCACTCGTTGGGTAACCTTGTAGAAAATGTCATTTTATATAGATGACGATGACACAACACAGAAAAGCCACTAAATTAAACTTGATATAGGGTTGCAAATGCATTAAAACTAGCGTACCTTTACGGAATCTAGTGGATACATTACGCAATGTTCCATGATTCCGGCAATGGCTCCTGCAGTCATATGTGAAACAACATTTGTCGTTGGTAACGATTCATAGTCTTCAAAGTTCATAATAGACACTGATTTTGTTACTATATACAACCGGAATAATAATACTTAATAGTTGAGTAATTGACAAGATCGGTTAGTTTTTAAATTTTCGTCAAATTCAAACGGAGAAACACACTTGAAATTTAGGACATCAACGTAATGCCACCATGCTTGAAACGTGAAGGAAAGACAGAGATCACAACACATATGGTTCCCTAGCGTTAGACAAAGAACACACTAGAACCGTACCCCCTCTACTTAAATTTTGTTCGCGAACCAGTGCCGGAGATATGATAAATTATCGCACAATATCGTAGGAGCAAATAGATGATACTGAATTAATAATATTATTACTGTGGGTATTTATTAGATGTAATTGTAAGGTGACTTGCTTATCTACACTATCTTACTTTTGTGACACATATTTACTTTAGGAGCCAGAACAGACTATTTAACGAAAATTACAATTTTATTTGGTATTTCTATATTACGTACATACACTAATATTTTTCACTAATTGAGCTTGTCGTGCATAAAATATGTGTTTAAAATACAATTAGTTAAAATCTGATAAGTTTAATACAAATCATATAGTTCATTCATAAACTTTATTACTGTTCATGTATAATTTTTGGGAAAAAATTAGATAATTAGGTATTTTTAAACATTCCAGGGTTGAACTCACATTATTTCTAAATTTAATTTGAATAAAAACAATTTGCAGTTCAATTTAAATTAAAATATTTCTAAGTTGCATAATTCAAATTGTGCAATAGAATTCTAATTTTTTTACGAAAAATTATATAAATATTTTACATTAAAAATATCCTAATATATATATATATATATATATATATATATATATATATATATATATATATATATTATATATATATATATATATATATATATATTTATTTTTTAAATTCTGGATATGACCAAATATATATTTGAATACTTTTTAGTTAACGGCTGTAAAAATGTCTACATAAAACTAAAACAACTTATTTATTATATTCTCAGTGCAATTGTTATGATTAAAATAAAATGTGAGAATAATCTAAAGAATTCTTATCTTTGATTTAAGCTACATTATATTTTTTATGTTTTGCACAGTTATAAACTCTTCATTTGCAAAAATTAAATATTTATTAATAAATGTATAAATTGCGAACGCGTGTTAAAGAAATTTCAATAAATTAAACTACATTTTAGAATGATTGTTAAAAAATTTACATCGGAATGTATTTTTAAATGACCCTGAAATGATGAGTACAGCACAAACGCTATTACTTTTTTGTATTGTGTCCAAATTAAAGATCTAATCAAACATAACCTTGACAAAACCGATAAAAATTTAGTATAAATTAAAGAAATATATTATAAGATTTGCATGTTGATTCGATAGTCCTACTTATAAATTAGTTTTCAAAAAAATATATATAAGGGATATTTCTAAATTTATTATAATATTGCTTGAAAAACCCAAACAATTGTAAAATATTTTAAATAGAACTCGTATGTACAGCGTAGGCCGTAGTATATTTGTTTGTGATTAGTGATAACTGATAAAGATATTCAAGATAAATATTTTGGCAATAATTGTTACAGCGAAATAAGTAATCAATAATAAAAATTATGTATGTTATCTTTACGTTCTTCTTAACAGACAATCGATAATAAATATCACTGATATTTAGTAGACTAAAATATGAGAAATAGGATAATGATTCACTGATTGTTATACATAGCATGCATCTAATATGCATAAATATCAAAAATGTTCATTCCAAAAGTGTATAATACAATTTATTTCGTATTAACCACATTTGATCCCCTTTTAAATCGCTTATTAACTATTTGAAATTAAAATTCCGTAATTGTTTGCGAAGTAAAACTAAAGAATTTACTTATTAATTTAAAGTAGAAAGGCGAGATATAGAAGACTATGTTTGTATTAACTTAGGACCGGGACAGCGCGTACGCAGTCCCGACTACCAAAAAATTACGCGCCCGAGTTATTCGCATTAGGAATAATCGCAGGGGTCAGCTCAACCGTAGTGCAATGGGAGAGCCTCACCCCGGGGGAACCGCCTTGTTGATCACGGTAACCCCTACGCCAGGTAAGTATGCTTTCTAGTTGCTCCAGAGGGGTTGATATATTCCCTCAAACATTCTTGCGAACAGGAGAAGTAACTCTACACGAGATTTTATTTCAAACATTTCCTAATTTCTTCTTTGGAAGCAACCACCAAACAAATTTGTGTACTTCTAGTTTATAATAATTTATTATTACCAACCGAACATTATCTAAGCATATTTTACAAAAAAAATGTTATTCCGATACTTTTATCATTTTCAAGTGCACAATTACTCAATATATGTATATATCGGCACGATTTTGATAGTAATAATATATGTATGTCGAAAGTTGTAAATAATAATATTAGATATAGGAATTGAAACAAATAACATAACACAATAAATACAATTAAAAACATCTACAATACAAACTATGAAGCACGTTGTAATATATAGCTTTACAAATTATGATCTGTATTTAGGAAAATTTATATTCTCCTATTACTCAAATAAATGGTCGATTTTAGCTGTTAACATAAATTTCAAGGTGTTGAACGTGCTTAAATTTCTGCAGAGCTACTCCAAAAACAATTGGTGTTATAAATTAAATAAATTAATTTATAGTAGTTTTAGATTAGATTTAACCGTTAGAAAATTACTAGAGAAAGTTCAATGAAATATTTGCATACATACATAAGTGAAAACCAATGACCAATAACGACTTATATCCGGGTAAAAGATATTAGCAACAGCCGCAAAGTGGGAGATACGAACCACAAAATAACGTCCGAGTTTGTTATGCAAAACAGGAAAGAGCAGATTAAAATGAAATGCGATTATTAAATGGAATAGAATAGTTATTTATAAATAAATATTATTTTTATTGTTGCTTCCGCAACCTATTAATGGCGTCTTCCATCAGTACTATGTGTCTATATTATTTATAAAACGCCATAGTATGAAGTCGGCATTCGCATCCTGTCTTCAACGGACATGTCAACATTTATCAAATTACCAAAATTTAGTCATCAATTTGAAACAAATACTTGATTAATGATTATATATATATATATTGAGCAGTTAAAACTAAACAAGCATTGGCTTCGCCAATGCCTAAAGTTTGACGTAGCGAGTTTCTGAATAAATAAAC
>JADQWA010000341.1:0-2500 GCA_018344505.1 Nebria ingens riversi
TGCAACACTGTACATACATATGTTAAAAACAAAAACATATTGTAGATTTGCGCAAGGCGTCAAGGAGCGGGTTCGCGCGCCGGCACCGGCACCGCTGATCGTATACAAACCCCGGACCCAGACGTTCGAGAGGCCAGTGTGGTACCGGCCGCCTTTGCTTCTAGCAGCACCATGCATCCACTTTAGATGTTACAAAACGCGATTTGTTAACCAAGTGTGCCAACCGTAACATACATACATAAAACAAACAAACAAACAAACATGCTTTTTTCACACACACACACATTTGAACCCTCTAAAATTAATTGAAAATTGCGTTCACATATTCACCCCTTTAAGACTAAAACAGGCAGCTTTTAGTGCGTATTCCTACATGATCTAAACCTAGTGTGTGTTGGACAAGTGCATTCATACATACCAAATGTAACTACTATGGAAACTCCGACGCTCCAACCTTTTTACGAGAACGTTAAATGTCCAACCGCATTCCCTGACACGTTCAAAGATTTCTTTCAAACATTAAACGAAGACGATGATAGTATAGATCTATTAACGACGATGCTTGAAGATAAATTAATACCCCGCTCAGACACTAGTAGCGAATCCAGTAGAAATCGAGACTGTGATGTTACGAAAAGGTCTTGCAGACGCGGAATGTCTGCACGGCATTATAAACGACGTACTTCCGAGTTTCAAACGAAAATCATTGAAGACACTTTTATCGCAACTGAGTTACAATCAAAGAAGACACATAACAATAACAGTGCTATTCATCGCAGACGCTCATCTGATCATCAATCGAGGATTTCCAATCAAAATGACTTCGTAATGAAAACAAATGACAATGTAGTGAATCGTCGAAGATCTTCATCGATTGCTGCTACTAGAACTCCGCCAGATTTGCATAAGTTTTTACAAACTGAACAAAATAGACCGCGGGGGTATTTAAACACTGGAGCGCCACCGACACGAGTACATTTAAGCCCTAATCACAATAGTTCTGTGAGTCTTGGTTCAGTTTCGCCGACTTTTTGTGCGGCGAGAATCCACTTAAGCCCTGGGACTTCACCGAGTGCTAGAGATGCTAGTGTTAGCCCTAGAAGAGGGCTTCCACCACCACTGGAGCACCAGCATAGAACACGATCGCGGACAGCGTCTATGCCTCTAGTGCCTAGGCACCGGGTAAATATGTTTAAATTTTGAAATATTAATTTCATTCATAGATTTAATTCGTTAGGGTAATTAATTAATTCATTAAACTAAAATAGGTTAAGTGTATAATTAAAATAATTAATAAAGTATTGTTTTAGTTAAACAAGATATTTAAGTAGAAGATATTTAATGATATAGGTTGTGGTTTTAGGTTCAATTATGATAGACAGTAAATAGGTAATGAACGTTAGTAATTAGAGAGAGAAGTGAATTCAAAATTTGATATAGAAATAAGGCCAAATGACTACGTTGAGTGTCATTTTGTGTTGTTACTAAACTAGTCTAAAGTGTGTTCCACGATATGTTTACACAACTAGAAATTATTTCACGAATTTTATAATTATAAATAAAAGTGTGATGAACACGTGTGTATTTGAGGGAAATTATATAAATTAGTTTATTTGTGGTAAATCAATTGAATAGAGTAACTGGAAATTAATTTAGCGAAAAGTAATTTATTTAATTGAGCAAAACCTCAACGAAATAGTAGTTCTAAAACAACAATGTATAATTATTTTAAATTATAAGAGGAGTGCCAGCGCCATAAGGGTGAGGGAACTATATGTTTATCAACAAACAAAAACATAATTATTTTAATTATATTCCCCGTTATAATACAATTTTCAAATAGGGGTTAAAATAGATCACATCACTAGTGGTCGAAGCGTACTTAAATTGATTAAAATATTACAATATTACCAAAAACATTCATAGCACTAAAAGCTATTCCAAAAAAAACTTCTCAAACAAAAAAATGAAATTCGTTTACTAAAAAAAATACATTCTTCAAATAACGTATGGGTTTTCTTAAAATTTATAAAAGTACTGAAAACGGCTACAAATAAATTACCACTTCCGGTTAGTTAATTATTGCACAAAACTAAACAGTTTTTTTTAAAATCTAGTTCAAAATCTTAATAATCCTAATTTTATAATTTTAGACTCACCCGTTTTACACACATAGGAGCACACACACACAGACACACACTCACTCACACACACACACACACTCACTCACACACACACACACACTCACACACACACACACACACATACAAACACACACACACACAAACACACACACACACACAAACACACACGACACGACACACACACACACAGACTACACACACACACACACACACACACGACACACACACACGACGACACACACACACACACGACACACACACACACACACACACACACACACACACACACACACACACACACCGGCCTGAACAAATAACTAACAAAATAAAATATTGTATTTTTTGGTGGAAGCACG
>JADQWA010000341.1:5000-49637 GCA_018344505.1 Nebria ingens riversi
TGTTGGCAAAACAGCGCTCACATATCAGTTTACAACATCCGAGTACATATGCGCCTACGATGCTTCCTTAGGTGAGTAAACTGATTATATTCTAACAAAAAAACAACTATTCGACCTTACAAAGTCATTTTGGGTCTTCTAACAACAATAAAATTGAGTTTAATACCCAACTAGCTACTGATTGCACATTTGCCCCTAACGCGCAATTGTCCCGCCGCACGTAATAGTAAAACAGGTCATTTGTGACCTTTCACACGGCGCCAAGTCATTCAACTCTGCTTTAGGTTGGGAAGCTTGTTTCACAATAGCGTAAAAACATTTACTGAACAACTATTAGCTTTAGATTGTTGTATTTGTTGAAAAAATTAGTTTAATTTGTCAAATGGGCTACCAACCGGAAGGTAATATCTATCATTGTCAGTATACATGTGTTTGTGTCTCTTGGGACGTATTTCCGGGGCTGCACGGAGTTTATCAAAGGATATTACTTTGAGTTCAGTTAATTGAATGATTTTGTGTGTAAAAGAATAGATTTTGACTGAGCTTTTGTTAGTTATAAGGTTTTTATTAGAGCGGTGATTTTGTATTATATTATTTGTATGGAATATAACAAAGAAAATCGAAATTAAATTTTATATCACAAAAGATGTGCTTATAGGCATAAGAACGGTGAATCAATATACATGTTGCCACAGTTACAAGACTACACTGTAATTAAGTTTTAATTACACTGACTTAATTGGCGGATGAAGATGAAGACTTGGGTAAATAAAATTATTTTTTGCGATCAGGATGAAATTTAATTTTGTTTATTTATTAAATTAAGATTATTGTGTTTTCATCTAAAAAATCTTTTTTACGAGTATAGTGGTGATTTTTTAGGTTGATCATTATTTTATATTGAGATTACATCTTTAGTGGTGACGTGTGTTACATTTGAGAATTAAATGTTGCTGTATTTGTTTATTTGATTTTTATTAGTATTTAAAACTGTTGTAATGCCTTTAGTAGTGACGTTAAACTATTGTGTTTGAGAGTATTTATTCTAAATATTTTACGACTGAATTTGTTGTAGTCCAATAATAGGGACTTTTTGTGTGGATGATTAATCAATACCTGTAAATGTTTTCAAACGGATAATTTGATTTTTCTTTGATTTAATACGCGTTGACACAGCTTTTAGTCGTTGGAATCAGATTACTAAAAGTATTTTCACGTTAGGGACCATTCAAGTTGTGAAAATTAAATTTGGGTCACGCGCACCTTTATAAAACATATAAAAACTAAACTTCACAATCAGTTACGAAAACTACCCTGTACACCCCTGTCATAAATGCTTTATTTTATAATTTCGCTTATAAATACTTAAAAAAGTTTTTGTTGAATTTAAATTAAAAACGTAGTATAGTTAAATTTATAAAATGTAAAAAAACAAAGGAAGTATTTCAATGCGCCCTTATTATAAGATAAACCACGAATGGGTACCCCAATTAAAAAATAATTTAAAGTGTAACACAATTAATTAGTGTCTAGCTAATGATTTTTGGTTGCAGACGAAGAATACGGTCAAAAAGCAGTATCGGTGATGTTGGATGGCCAAGAAACTGAACTAGAAATCATTGATCATCCTTCGGCAGAAATGTCGGTGAGTTCGCAATTATTTTTCACATTTCGCGCTATTATACGGTTTAATTATCCTTAAAACACAATAATGACGTTCAATTTCAAGCATGCTCTAAATACAATCATTGATTTTTTACACACAACTGGAATGTAGCGTCATTTCGATTTGTGTAAAGCCTGTTATAAGACTCGACCACCCGCGAAATGATGTAAACAACCCGCATAACACCCCTGGGAGTTGTAACACTTGTCAGTGCGATAAAAGGTCGACACCAATATTGGTATTTACGATTCATTATGTGCTTTTTTATGGTGCAAATAACACTAATATTATTATTTTCATTGCAATACTTTAAATAGAAAACATGTTTTCACTAAAAATTACCTTTTTGTGTTTAAATATTTAATTTTTGTCTTTATAGAATTTCTACACAAACTTCATTTATTTTAAAACAATAACTGAATTTGATCTATAACAACAAATACAGTTTAGACAACTAACAGTACTTAGAACATTAAAATTGTTGCCAACTATATGATTAGTTACTGTATGCTAGTGACGTCATAGCTCCAAATTAATTAGTTGATAATTTAATAAAAACCGCTTTCTTTTGAGAACAAATCTATACGTTAATCATTTCAGTACGATGCAAATTTTATTTAAAATATACATACATACATACATACATACATATGGGGTGGCAGAAACCCCTCTACATTCATTCACATTTAGAAAAACTTTCGCCATTTAATTCTATCCTTAATACAAACATCTTTCGCTTCATTCCGATTCATTAGATTCCTTTTACATACTTTTCTATTTCGGATTTGTACCGCTTGGGTTATGGGGAATTAGTAGTCAGAATTCGTACTGATTTTATAGTAAAAACGTAACCTGTTCTAAGATAATAATTCGCTTGTGTTGAAATGACACTTATATGGTATCCCATACATATGTCGGGAACAATGCCAGAAGTTTAATTGGCATATTATCCTCCATTGTGGATTAAGTGATCCTAATCCTTTTGAGACTGGTTTCGTAAACGGCTTTGACTCCAGATGAAACTAATACGCTATAGTATATATACGATAGGGTTTCATATTAACTAAAGTCCGTATTGCACTATTAACAATTCTATAGTGTTCTGCAATTGGATGTAATTATATGAATAAATATCGAATAGACCCCTATAAGTGAGAGGAGGTGGGGGAGGGGATTATGCCTTTCGTTGTTTTAAATATGTAATTTTTGATTTTAGGTAGAGAGTTTTTGCGCAACCTACAACGTAGATGTGTTCGTTGTTGTCTACAGTGTGGTGGATCGAAAATCATTGAAATCCGCAGAAGAAACGTTGCTATATTTGTGGAAGAGTGATTGTATGTCGACGAAGGCTGTGATTCTCGTTGGGAATAAAGCTGATTTAGAGCGAAAGCGAGAAGTGCCTATGGCTGGTAGGTATATTTGTTTTGCCGTAAACTTTCCGCAATTTCATTTGCATCAATTACTTTCAGTCGGACGCCGTTTAGCTAATAGTTGCGGCTGTAAGTTTATTGAAACTTCGAGCGGATTGGATCACAATGTGGACGAGCTTCTAGTTGGGATTTTGGCGCAGGTAAAGCTCAATCCGAAAAGGAATCGGGATAAATTGACGCGCAAAAGAAAGATACATATTGGTAGCGGCCGACGGATTCTTAGTCATTTGTTGGGTTTCAAGAGAAAAACTAGGTCGTGCGAAAATTTGTTAGTGCTCTGAAGTATTATTTAAATTTAATAACCTGGGCTTTTGTTTAACTTTTATAAAAGTTTTAGTTAGTGTAAAACACTTTTAGAACTATATGAGAGTTGTACTTTTGTGTAAGTTTAATGAAGTTATTATTAACTTGGAGATAATTAAAAATGATCACTTTAAAGTTTGAATTACATTTTCACACTTTCCGTGAAAGAAAATTTAATTTTGCTTTCTCCTAGCTTCAAAATATAATATTATATATAAGTTAATACAAAATATGCGTACAGGCTACTCGGAATAGCTTGAAATGTACATAAGAAAATATTACCTATCATTACTTAGTATATATGCACATTTACCTGTTAATATGTATATACATACCCTGACTATACATTATATACATTCATATAAACAATACATACATACATATACACCATATTTATTTGACTTGCATAATATGTACAGTTTGGTCATCATTAAAAGCACATTTCAAAACGATGATGACCGTATTAAAACGAAATCGCAATCACAGCAATTACACCAAGTTTCATTAGCATACATTCGACATAAAATTAACTAATTTAAATAATAAGTAAGTTTAGAAATTTAATTTAATACAATTGGCCCTTAGGACACCTTTTCATGGAGTTTTGTCATTTCAAAGTTACAGAAACTTAATCGAAGCTGTGTGGAATTTCAAATCTACATTTGTCTGAATAGTTTCAAATGTTACTAGTGAAATAAGCTCATACATATATACAAAATTGTGCAAATGCCAGAAGTGTTTCTGAGTTATTTATTTTCATAAACATTAAACAGTTTCAGTTATATATATATATATATATATATATATATATATATATATATATATATATATATATATATATATATATATATATATATATATATATATATATATATATATATATATATATATTTTGCGGTTCTTCGAGACACAAACACTGCCTAATTTTTACCCTAAAATCCGAATTTTATATCCTAAAAGGGTAAAAACTTCCCTAACTATATCGATATGTATGATTTTTGGCACAATATAGGACCAATATTAAAGATGTTCAGGAATTACAATCGTAAACAACTTTAGCTTAAATTTAAAAAGTGTTAAACGTGACAACACTGTAGGTCCATGCTTTGAGATTAGTTCTTAGTGATTGGCTCGAATTTCTAACGATTTCTATATTTGTTTATGTTTTATAATAATAATTTAACGCCGTTTTCCCATAAGAGCCCATGTTAAATTAAAAAATCATATTATTTTTAAATTATTTAGTCAATTGAAAGTATTTAAGATATATTTAGTATTTATTTTCAAAAATTTCACCTGAACATCCTTAACGTAAACTAATACATTTAAGTAGATTTAATCTGTGTATTTGTCAATAATATTTGATACTGTAATTGTATTTAATACCTGTAAAGTTATAGATATATAGTAATACTAAAAAGAACCAATATTACTGTTTATTGTTGTATTTATAAATTTTGTAACAACGAAACTTAACAATGTATCTTAAGCAACTTACATATGTGTAGTTTGAGATAATATATAGGCCTAGTATTAATTAAATAAGCTTTTACACATATATAAGGGCTCCAAGCTTGACGAATGGCTTTTTATTTCGAGCTGTATATGGTTTCGTATACAGTTCAAAATAAAATAAAACTTTTCTAAGTATGTAAATAAAAAAAAAAGGTTTTTATAATGTTATAAATAGTCCAAGGACGAAAATATCCTATTCATTCCATTGTTTGTGTATTTTTTTAAATTGTATTAATGTTGAATTTAATGTTTAATAAATATTGCAAAAAAAACATCACCAATTTACGGATGCGTAAAGAAATTGTGATTTTGTTCTGTAATTTCCATTGTATAATTAAAGATTGATACATGAATTATTATAGCATCTATTAATTAAATAAAGATTTCGTTTTCTAAAATGGCGTTTTTTCTTATAATTTCCAAAACAATGACAATAAATTTCCTACCACAATTAAACATCTAAACTGTTTTTATTATCATGAAATCAAAATCATATTTGACCTACATATTTATAAGTTCAGAAAATAATATTGAATTATTTGATTTATAATTTTATATACTTAGCTATACATATATACAAATCGCGCTATGTATATCTTTAATAATTTTACATTTAATAGAGCAGTTTTTGAGAAAACTATGAGGAAATACGGGTTAGTTTTGCTCCATTTTTGATGCACAATATCTATAATTTTTTTTATATGACCTTAAAACACATTTTTAAGTAACCTATATACGCGATTCAAGCTAATGCTGAGCTCTGGCGATTATAAAGAGAACTAACGAATAAAATCTGTGTGTCCTTAGTTTGAATAGTAAATAACAATAATAAAATTAACGAATGTTAATTTTAAAATGATTTTCTGTAGTAAATACGTTGCTTTTATTATTTAATGTGTTGTTTGATTATTTATTGTTAATATATATTTGAGATAATAAAATCTACTAAGATTTGGTATTAAAACCTGAAGCGCCAACGCAATATTTGCTAATAAACAGTAATTTAGACTGTTATCATATAAACAAATTGATCCCCGAAACGAACCACTTGTTACTTTCTTATACGAAGTAATAAGTATTATAATCATAAAAAAATCGATATCGAGATTTATCTGCCTGTCGATTGTTTAACACGAAAACAAAATATACTTAACTACAAGTACTTGTTGGTCTGTATAGGTATACACATGCTTTACTACCTACATAAGTAGCACATGTTGCTATCAATAAATATGTTATAAATGCACTTACATTTTCCAATCCACGTCATCCTGCCCATCAATTGATATATCACAAACACTTAATAACGTTTCAATTGTTAGTTTTCACATATTTTCGAGCTGTTTATCCTGGTTGTCCCGCACTTATCATTGCACAAACACATACAACACCTGGCATGAGACGCCATTTCTTCAAAACTGGCATTTGCCACAAGGGTAGTGCGCAAACGCGGAAGTGTTTTTGAATTTTCTAGAAGTACATAGACGACTAGATATTTCTTTCTTTAAGTGTGTTGCCGCTCAAATCGTCTCAATTAGCAGTGTTTTATTGAGTTTTACATACAAATTAATGTAGATTTCACTGTGAGTGTGTGTACAGACTAAAGTGTTGAAGGTGAATGATGAAACTGTAAACTTTAGTTAATAGAAGCGTTTCTAAGGTTAGTAAAATATTAAAAATATCTATACATATTTGGTTAGGTTCATTTATACATGCACACCTACGTCACAATCTATCTATCCTTTTTTATCTTATATAGGAACCGATTTTAATACTAGTATTTCTTGTTATTACGTGATAACATGTTTAAATTTGTCGAAAGACCCTCAGTATAGTATAGGTAGTCGAACACTTTAGTTCATTTTGTGTATATTAAATATATGTAAAACATAGACTAGTTAAGTGTTAAATAGTGCAATAAATTAGTGTAAAATAGTGTTAAACATAGTTAAATATTTACAAGTTACAAACTATAAGGTTAAAATGGGCGCTAGTACTTTGTAAGTATATTAAATATAGCTTTTATTGTAATTAGTATAGTTTATTGAAATGCATGAATTTGGTGGTGATGTGATGGGCTCACAAAAGTGATTGAAACTCGTCGCAACAACTTATGCGAAATTAGTTCGATTGTACGCGAAAACTAATGTTAATATCACCTGATTTTGATATATATGTCTATGTATATTGTTCAACGTTAGATTTATACATGTAAACAAGTCTGAGTTTGTCGAATAAAAACGGGCCAATTAATATTTTTTAATTGTAATCAAACCAGCTTTACGTTATACGTATATAGGTACAGTTTGTTGTGTATTAAACACCGGTTAGAACAGAACTTTTTCGTGCAATTTGTATCGAATAATATTTTTTAAAAATGTTTTCCTTTGCTTTAGGATAAACAGAGTTACTTCACACTCACTCAAGGTAGAATAAAAGGTAATTTTTATTATTATGCCATGTACCAATTTATATTTCTCAGTCGTATTGTTGCAAATGTATTTTATATGTGTATATATTTTTCCGGGGGTGGGGATAAGGGGGTTCTTATATATTTATATTTGTTTTATAATTGTTGCTATTTTAAATAATAATAAATTTCTTTTAGAAATTTATTAGAAATGAATAAATTTGGAAATAATTTGAATATGTTCAGTAAAGGGCTTAAAAATTCCAATTTAATAAGTAGGATGTACCCGTTTCGGCCCCCGTGCGAATGCGGGCGCTTTTGCATTTCGAGCGGTTATGCAAACGGTTTTTTGTTAAACAATTAAAGTGCGTTTATATTAATTATTTATATTTTAATTATTCCGTTAATTATTTTGTACAAGTGCCGCGAAAGTGTTTATTAAGTGTATACCTACTTTAAACTTTAAAATAAATATTTATTCGTTCCGTTTAACAGTGCAAAAAAAGTCTATCACTGATGTAGTGATTAAATAAATTCAAACTCGGGTTTAACAAAGTGAAATAGTTTATCACTGATGTAGTGATTAAATAATATATAATAATTTAAACTCGGGTTTAAACAATGTGCAATTGTGAAAATTGTGATTAAATAATGATAAAAAATCGGGTTTAATAAATAAATTGTTCTTCGCAAGTGATTCACCGGCGACGCGCTTTCGCTTCGCCCGAACTGCCCTGCCACTTGCGGTCAAAGATGTGAAGGCGCCCGGTGGAAAAACGTCAAGCAGGGAAGGTGTTTGATGAGCGTAAAGTCTGTATACAATTTGGGTATTTTTGGGTCTTCTATAGCAGTGGTTTTATCGCGATATTTGAATGCTTTATAAGTTTAAACGTTTAGCTAATTTGTAATCATTTTTACTGATGCAAATTTTTAGAAATATATAAAACTACTGCTACCATGTTTATTTATTTATTTTATTTATTGATATGTTTGACAAAGTAAATCGTTTTCGAATGTGCGCGCATTTAAAACGATTTATTCTAAGACTGAGAAATATAAAGCTTAATAACTACTCCCTCTTTTAATAATTATTTGTGTACAATATTAAGGCGATATATTTATCATTCTTGCAACAAATTGTCCTTGAGCTACTTAATACTGCGTTGTATTTATCTGTATTAAAATACTAGCATAAAAACAAGTACGTTGTACCTTATACAAACGATAACTACGACAATTTGGCGTAAACACACCAAATAACATTAACAGCAATAAATAGTTCCCGTATTGAGGGCGCTGTTTGTTGGAGTGGATAACTAGAAGTAATTTATTTATGAAAATGAGGGGACACACATACAAACGTGAAGCCTCAATCTCATAGATTTATCGCATTACCATTCGAGGTCCACCATACTCAAAAGAGCTCTAATACTAACTGTTTTTTGAAATGATGCATAAAAAACACCAATTCATTCATCAGTTACTATAATTTCTCTACAGTTGGTGTTTTGTTGTGAGTTGCGCTACATTCACGCCATAGTTGCGAATCCTTGTATAAGAGGTTTAAAAGCCAAAGGTGGTACAAGTACAAGTACTTTTCGTACAGTCGAATATTGCGTTAGTATTTAGTAGAAAACATCGATTATTTTTATTCACAACCCAAATTTAATTTTAAACTTTAATATTCTATTAAACTCATATAAACCTATTAAACAATTGTGTTTAATACTTGTTGATGTGTTTGTCTGTATTAAAATGCTACAATAAAAGAAAATGTACGTTGTACCTTATACAAATGATAACTACGACAATTTGGCGTAAACACACCAAATAACATTAGCAGCAATAAATAGTTCCCGTATTGAGGGCGCTGTTTGTTGGAGTGGATAACTAGAAGTAATTTATTTATGAAAATGAGGGGACACACATACAAATGTGAAGCCTCAATCTCATAGATTTATCGCATTACCATTCGAGGTCCACCGGACTCAAAAGAGCTCTAATATTAACTGTTTTTTGAAATGATGCGCAAAAAACACCATTTCATTCAACAGTTACTATTATTTCTCTACAGTTGGTGTTTTGTTGTGAGTTGCGCTACATTCACGCCATAGTTGCGAATCCTTGTATAAGAGGTTTAAAAGCCAAAGGTGGTACAAGTACAAGTACTTTTCGTGCAGGCACCACACATTGCACTAGTGTTAAGCAGAATGTTTAACTATATACTTGTAAAGAGATTAATTTTCTTATAAATTATTTATATAAATTATATACATTTATATAAATTATTTATATTATTATTGACTGCGATGATAGGTGGGGGTGGAAGGGGGGGGGGGAATACATAAATCGCTTTAATATTTGTTTCCAATTTATTGACTCACCTACAAAAATAATTAATTTAATTTAATATTGTCCATCCCACTTTACGTGGATTGCAATTGTAGTTATTCGGTTAATGGTACATGCAACAACGTTTACTCTAGTTATAAGTAAGCTCAAGATAAATTGTTTAAATAGATATCAACTTAATTTAAAATCACTTTAATTGCAGTTTGAGCATGATTGGTTGTATCAATCATTATTTAATCACTTTATTAAACGTTTATGTGTAATTATTTGTAACTCGCGCTTCAGTTACAATTACACATATTATTTGTTACGTCGTTATATTTTAAACAATTTTCTTACGAGCTTAACAACGAAAACTTCGATACGCAGCATAATTAGATACGTAATTCGGGAGTTAGTAATAATAAATAGATAAAATCCCCCCTTGTTTTTTGTAAATTTATAAATAATAATTAAAACTCCGGTTGAACACTCGGTTGATTAGCGATGAACTACAAGAGCTTCCATCGTGGGCATCCCGATTGTATGCTTCTGTAACTTGCAGAACAACTTGATGTAAAAGTTGTTCGACGGTTAGATAAGTATAGATTCGTTGACGTTCCAGTTTGCTGCTCAAGAACTTCAACAGGAGTCCTGAAGAGTATACAAGTCAGCTATACGAAAGAGTTTTAGTACTTAGATAATTATTAATGGTTAATAAATAAATTCAAACCCTCCTTCAAGTGTAATAATTAATCGCGGTTTCGGTACAGCTTAGTTTATGATAGGTTTAATATTTTATTCGGTTCCCAGTACGTGAATTAATAGTTTTTATTAACTTATAGTTTTAATTTAAATATAATAGGTCCTTTTGCATACAATAACAAATAACTTAATAATTATTAGTTTACTTTTCAATACACAATTGCTTTTATATTATTAAACTTTGAAGTAATATTAATTTTGCAAATTAAGAAAGATATTTACGGTTCGTTTTGATTTAATTGAACAACGGTAGCTTTAAGTTGGGTCCCCGTGTTGGCTCTGGGTCCCCGTGTTGGCCTTAGGTCCTCGTGTTGGCCTGGGTCCTCGTGAGGCCCTCTTACATGCAATAAAACATCTTATTGGCATGCATCAACAACAGAGAAGCACCTGAAAACTCAGGTGTATCTCAGTTGCAACAAAGTTGGTTTGTATAATGCATATTTGATGTATATTTTCGCGTCCCTCCGTGGTTAGGCCCCCGCTAATCGTATTTTGTCCACAGCTAAAATTTAAGACAACATATAAGGTATGCTTAGTTTATAAGAGGCACTGCAAAGGGTCCTGTTAGGATTTACCGAGTTAAACCTAGGTCTATCTTGGTAAAAGCTAATCATACTTTACTTTCAGTACCTATTTCAGCCGCATTTTGGGACCTGTGCTCAACGTTTCAGGACATCGCAGAACTTCACTGGATATATATTTATTTGTTTTAAAAAGTGACCAGATTTATAATCATTACTTTTATTATTATTTAAAAAAATAAAATATATATTTATAATATATATATAATATATTTAACATTAAATATACATACACTTTAGTGTTATTTCTGCAATCTGGTCACTCATGTGTGTATATATGTATATGTTAAGTACTAACCAATTTTTTTCAGCTTAACCCTTTCTAATTTTACAGCTTTCTTTCAGCCTAATATTTTCCCTTTCAGCTATTGTAGTTTTAAGTTTTTTCCAGCTAGTTTTAATTAATTAAGCTAATCATACTTTTTACTAGCCTAACTTTTCGCTAATTTTTCAGCTTGTTTTTCAGTAGATTTAAGATGTTATTTTATAAGTTCATGTCCTCCGTGGACCACCCCCAACCCTTTCAGTGCCGCATAACTAATCTTATATATGTATTTATTTCAGCACTAATACTATTTTAATTTCAGGTTTAAGTTAAGATATATAATTTTATTTCAGGTTTAATTTAAGTTTAAAATAAGTAAATGTAGGTCGATTAGAAAGGCTTAAAGCTAGTGTTAAAGTATAGAGTTTTCTTCAATTTTTTTTGAGTTTTAAAACAATTAGAAAATTCGTCTGTGGATTTGATATTTAAATAAAAACGTAATTTCCCACCGAAATAAAAACTAAAATACTTGAATTATTAAAATATTTATTATAATAAAATACGGATATTAAATCGATAACAATTACTATTAAATTTAATTTTGAACTGGATATAAAGACGTCCAAATAAATCCAGGTTCTGGTTGCGCATGTACTAAGGGGTACGGGGTGTTTTTGGCCCTAAAATAATCGGATGGCGCATGCATTATGAACTCCATACAGTCTAGTTTTCGTGGGATTTCTTCATCAGGTCCTAAAACCCATTTATTTGTGACCATTTGTATAACACAAATTGTGGTTCGAAAAGTTACCAATAATATACGTAGCAGGGTCAAATCTCTCGTCGGGAGCCGGACTATCTTCAGTCGGTAACAACCAAGTCAAAACTGCACTTTTTTCGCAATATTGATCAGTTAAAAGTCCTCTAATTTGAGCGTAATACACATCTTCTTCTTCATCCACCAAAGACATAATATCCCCAACTTGTACATAACTACCCTAAATTCACAACAATAACTAAAAAAGGCAATAATCTCAACACCTAAAACAAACCTTATAAAACACAGAATCACTAGTAATCGGCGTAGCAACAGCTGTCGGTGCTCTCATAGGAGTCTTCTTAAAAATAACCCTCCGACCTTTCCCTTTCGGAGCCGTTTTCGGTAACGCAAACGGATTCAGTCTTGTTTTATAATACCGAGTACTTCTAGTGCTCCTTCGGATCGGCTTTGAACCATTTTCCACATCTTTTGAACTATGGTTTGAGGTCGTTTCTGATTTATCGTCCGCTGGTTCCGTCTTGATTGTATCTATTTTCGGCTCTGTTGAACACTGCAAACAAACCACACCATTTTCTTCATTTGCCCACATTGGCGAATCGGATTTTTCACATTTTAAACACTCTGGTTTTGATTTTAACGACATTGTTTACGAGATTTTCAAATATAAATGTTTAGTTTTAAAAGAGGTTAACTAGAACTGTCAAAGCATGTGTCAAACGTCAATGATGACAATTTTTAAACTAGAAATCTAGTGTGCTAAGGAATTTAGTTCAGAATTGTAACATAGATAGCAGTGTAATAGCAGCTATAGGATTTTATTTAAAATTTTATATTTATTGATTGATTCAAATCGTATTTATAACTATATATGTTTGAATATGAAGTCAAAATAGATTTTAAATCAATTTATAGATGTTATTTCATTTATTCTCTTGCGTATTGAACTCCCGCAAGGGTTGTATTTATATTTAGAATAATTCAAAATAGCGTCTTACTGAGAAATAGGTCAAATATTCAACAAAATCTATATTTATTTATACATATTCACAAATTATAATTTCTTTACTAGACGTTAACATATTCTAGTAATAAAACTTAAATTATATGCTTTATTTGCCAAAAAAAATCAATGTTTTATTATCTTAACGTTAGTCAGTGTATTATTGAAACAAACAGATAAAACCCTTGCGATTTTATTTATTTTATTAGAGTAAATACTATTTTCTTAGATATAATACAGTTTTTTTTCGTATTGATAAAAAATATATATATTTGTCAAGGAGTGTCAGTAGTATTATCTTTTATTTTTGTATATACATATATAAAAAACATTAAATAAAAACTAGACATCTTTTAAGTTAAGTCATCAGTAAATATATAATTATGAACTTCCTTTTAACATGAACTTGACAATTTTTTTTTGTTGATACAAAAAATATATAGTAATATTTCAATTGACCTAATTTGGTGTGAAATATGAATATATGAAAATTAATTCATCTATCCTGAGTTTAGTTACGGTTTAAAATCCAGAGTAGTACTGGTTTATTTTGCAAAAAAGCTCTTACGATATTTATTTTACACAAAAAAAAATTATAGTTTTACCTATAGTAAATAAGATAAAAAGTAGTAAATAAAAATGATTATGACAAGAAAAAATAATTAATTGCACAAATAAATAAATGAATCTATTGAAAACGTTCCAAAAATTTGAAATATGTCTCAAAGCTGTCGCCAAAGTAATGTTTCTTTTAAATTTAAAATTAAATGTATACTAATCGCTGCTTTAAGGATGTTTTAAAGACATATATAAATGTTATAAAATTGTTTAAACTTTATCCTATTTTTGAGAAAAATTATAATTACTTTTTGCTACATAACAAAGAGTAAATATTTGTGAATACTTTTTCGTGTGATTGTACCTCCTTAAGAGGTGACTTCGCGAGTTTGTTACATACCGGACATATTAAAGACGATATATCCCCTTGTCCAGCGGCGGTTTAGTATCAAATTTAATACGAACACGCCTGAGATATTTATCATTGTGAAAAATGTGGGGTAGCCCTTAAAGTAAGTCGCCACCACTGGTATTTAAATTAAAATGATAGCGATACAGACCTTGGATATAGGCCTATTTTAAATTGGATTAGGAATGCCAAATAGGCGTGTGAATTAATACATTCAAACAATTAAAAGTGATACTTAATATACACCAGTTTTTTTATTTTTGTCGAAAGGACGCTTAACATTTGTAAAATTAGCGGATATATTTACAGGGCCGTACTTACGTATCTAACCCCACAAAAAGGGTTTTTAATTTCGTTATTTACGTCTACTTTCTTTTACAATCTTTCTCAATTCTCACCGTCACTATAGGTCAAGTTATTTTAGTAACACATCGTTTAGTGTGTCTAAATATATTTTTGTATTTCAACGAATTTTTAGATTGTTATTTTGATAACTAGTTGCTTTTAATTTCAAAATAACATATTTTAAAAATCATTAGATTTGTTCTAAAATTATCGAAAATAAAAAACAATTTTTAATTATAACTAATAGACAATCGATTACTTAAGCTCTTTATACTATATGTATGTTGACCTAATCATATTGGTCATTTCTGTAATATGTTTTTTTTATCTATTTTTTTTTAAATATTAAAAATTAATTATAATAAACAATATATACATATTAATAATAATATATAGACAACCGAATACTTAAGCTCTTAATACAGTATGTGGTGTAGCCGAAATGTATCGATCTATTTCTGTAAAATGTTTTATTTTGGCTATATTTTTTTTAAACTGAAAATTAATTATATTAAACAGTTTTTTATAATATCTAAACAACCGATTACTTAAGCTCTTAATATAGTATGTATTGTGTCCAAAACGTATGGTTATTTCTATAAAATATTTTATGTTGGTTATTTATAAAAAAAAATGTTAAAAAATGAATAAATTAAACAGTTTATTATAATAGCTAAAGAACCGATTACTTAAGCTCTTAATACAGTATGTATTGTGTCCAAAACGTATGGGTTATTTCTATAAAATATTTTATGTTGGTTATATATAAAAAAAATGTTAAAAATGAATTAAATTAAACAGTTTATTATAATAGCTAAAGAACCGATTACTTAAGCTCTTAATATAGTATGTATTGTGGCCGAAACGTATTGATCATTTCTGTAAAATGTCCTATTCGAAATATAATTCGGTTTGAATCCGTCCCTGTGTAAAATCGAGATCACAAACATGCTCGCAGCATCCAAGCCTGGAGCATTTGGATTCTGTGTATATCTGTACCTCGAACACGCTTTGTATCTGTCCGCCAATGCGGTCTCGGCAGTCAATCGTGGTCCGTTGACGAAGCCGGTTACAGACACTTTTTACGGACTCCTAGTGTGCGCGATTTGTAATTTTGTTGCGTGAATTCATTCGTAGCACACAGTGGCAAAGGACTTTTAACCTGTAGAGTTGTGAATTGTGATTTTTGTGTGAATTTGTGGAATAGTTTGCAAAATAATCAAGGATAAGATTAGCGTTAAAGTACCTACTCAACTTGTAAGTATAGCTTAAACATAAATTATGTATATAATCAATTGTTGTTTAAGTGGGAACTTTTACTGCATTACAAAACTTTTAGTTTAATTAGCGCTGACAAAATTGAAAATCATATTAATGCAGTTATCAGCAACAGAAAGCACCTCTTATTCAATTACTGGGTAAAAGCATTTTCATTTCCCATTTATAATTCAATTATTTTAGGTAGAATTAACTTAAAAAATATCTCTAGTGTCCTACACTGGACTATCTTATACGAGTAATTAAGTATAACTATATTTTCGATAGTAATAGTACTAAAATACAAATATAAACAATCGTTTATCAACAAACAGAAACATAACTAAGTTCTTAAAAACAATGCAATTTTTAGATAGGTTCATCACTTGTTGAAAATAAATTTCAATGTAGTACGTAAGCCGGAAATTATTTCAAAAAAGTTTTCAAACAAAAAATATAGGCAATTATATTGTCTCTCGTTTACTATATAAGTCAATTTTCGATATAACGCATAATTTTCCTTAAAATAGACATAAACTAAAAATGGATTTAAGTCAACTTTCGGTTGTTTAAGAAAGGTGATAAAGGGATAAGAACATTGTAAATTCGTAATGCTTGTTTAAATGTTTTATTGGTAAATTTAATTAAATATTACAATTATTTCAAGTACGCAACCAAGATTGCAGCCGTGTATAGTATATGTCCTTGAAAACGAAATATTAACCGATAAATTTATTTGTTGAATAAACAATCAAGTGCCTTGGCACAAAAGATTTCAGGTGGTCTTAAATATATTTTTGGCAATATATACTGCCAAGAATTTCTTTGTGTTTTTTTTTTAATTTGAAAGTATCTTAACAGTGGATCAGTTGCTTATTAAATGTTGGCACGTTTATTTTCTTTAATTGTTAATTTGGTTAACATACCCTTTGATTATATTAAACATAACAACATTATGTCAGCTCTATTTGAATAATCGACTGAATAAGGAAACCGACTTATGCTCAGTTATACCACTATACCTTTAATTAAAATGCAGATACACAAACATACAAATATACAGCCATGAAGCATACAAATATACAGACGTATATGCATACCGACATATATGCATACAGACATCTACACATACAAATCTGCAGATATGCAAACATACAACATACATACATACATACATACATACATCCATACATACATGCATACATGCATACATCCATACATGCATACATCCATACATGCATACATACATATGTGCATACATACATACATACATACATACATACATACATACATACATACATACATACATACATACATACATACATACATACATACATACATACATACATACATACATACATACATACATACATACATACATACATACATACATACATACATACATACATACATACATACATACATACATACATACATACATACATACAACATACATACATACATACATACATACATACATACATACATACATACATACATACATACATACATACATACATACATACATACATACATACATACATACATACATACATACATACATACATACATACATACATACATACATACATACATACATACATACATACATACATACATACATACATGCATGCATGCAGACACACACACACACACACACAACACGCGCACACACACACATACATGCATACATACATCCATACATACATACATACATACATACATACATACATACATACATACATGCATGCAGGCGCACACACACACATACATACATACATACATGCATGCATGCATGCAGGCACACACACACGCACGCACGCACACACACACACACACACACACACACACACACACACACACACACACACACACACGCACATACATACATACGCACATACATACGCACATACATACGCACATACATACGCACATACATACATACATACATACATACACACATACACACATGCATACATACATGCATACATACATATATGATCGCATGCATACAGGCGTTACAAGTTTTTCTTAAAATATATAAGAACTGAAAACGTCTCGGAGTAAACAACCACTTCCGGTTGGTCATTTGTAAACTAATCAGTTAGGTATTCTAAATTTAATCAAATATATACAATCTCACAGATAGTTGGAAAATGGTAAATTTGCTCAGTCAAAACTGTACTAAAATAATAAATTTACTTGAAAACGGATATTACTGTTCTAAATCTCGTATTCGAAATGTTTTCTTATTACTTCGTATAAGAAAGTTAAATATCACCATATTTGAAATGAAATCAAAATATAAACTACACAGTAAACAATAAAAACATATATTTAATCGTGACTTCCCCTAGTTTATTATTAAGAATCAAATTATTGAATAAAACATTTTAAATTTGTTAATACTACTTTATAAATAAAATTGCATCAGTTATTTAAATAAATTTATTTACGTAGATATGCACGACATACTTAAATTTATTATCTAAAATTATTCTCGAATTAATTGCAAAAATAGTTCTGCATAATCAATCATGCAAATGCGATTAATAAACATTAATAATTATGATGTCACGTTATTTCTACTCCATTAATTATTGTATTTTTAATATTTTTTTTAAATTTGATTTACTACAACTGGATATAGCTTTACTCAAGGACGAAACGAAACAGATTTATTTATTACGATTTGTTGAATAATTTCCTGACATATATAAAACCGCGGCAATAACCGTTTAAGAAGCACTGCTCTAGAGCAACATGTTGCTGAAAATGTCCCTGAAAACTGAAAGACGCAACAGGTTATGCTACTTGTAGCACTCGACGCTTAAAATATACATATATATATATATATATATATACTATATATATATATATATATATATATATATATATTTATATATATATATATATATAAGCTCAGCTACGAAGTCAATATGATCTTAATAAGCTTAATTGTTGTGACAGTTATTAATTATGAAAGTAATTAGTTTGTCAAAATAGAATAATTTAAGAAACACATGTACGAATTATCTAAAAATATTATTTAGTAAATTTGCATCATTCCACATATTTTAAACAAACTTCTGTAGGGCTTAGATGTGAAATAACAACAAATGAATATAATTTAAGAACTAGTTGTGTCTAGATCTAAACTAATCATAATTTAAATAATGGTGTGTGAATTAATAGGCGTTTCGCTAATTTTAAAACGTACACACAAATGCCCGTTTTTTATTAACGTAAAGGAAATGTTTAATGTTGCTTAAGTTGAATAGATGTTGAAATAAAAATTGCGATAATACCAGATGTTTCATCAAATAAATATTGTTTTGTAAAAAATTCTCTGAACCACGAATGCAATAGTGTCTCTTATCATTCGAGAAAAGAATTATTTTTTATACTTAACCTTGAAGTTATATTATCTTGATTTGAAATACTGCTACTATGTACTGTTAAAAGTATTTTTTTTAAATATATAAATTAACTTTCGTTCATATTACATCAAGTTAGGGACAGGTTTGGTAATCTGCACCAACTTAAACACCAATCTCAGACGAAAAGTTAAACGTACCAGTTTATATATAGGTATATATGTATATACAAGGTCACGCGATGCATTTAAAACCATTTTAAATAAAAATATATAAATTAACTTTCGTTACATTTAATTTAACATCAAGTTAGGGACGGTATTGGTAATCTGCACTAACTTAAACACCAATCAGTCTCTGGCCAAAAGTGAAACGTACACGTTTATATATACAAGGCTACACTGTGTGTGTGTTTTTTAAACAATTTAAATAAAAAATATATTTAATCGTCGCTAAATTTCATATTACATCAGGTTAAAGACGGTTTTGATATACAGCGTCAACTAAGACACCAATTAGTGTCCGACCAAAGGTAAAGCGTGTATATTTATACGTACAAGGCCACACTGTAGTGTGTTTTTAATTCTAACTCCATATTATTATATTTTAGGTACCAAAATGGCGCGTCCAAAAAACTCAAAAGTCAAAGACTTCCTGGCCCGCAACCTGTTAACCATGTTAACAGTGGCGGGCGTAATCGGAGGCACAGTAACTGGGTGCATAATCCGAGCGACGCAAAGCGAGAAATGGTCTGAACGTGAAGTTATGTACTTGCAATTCCCCGGTGATATGTTTTTAAGAATGTTAAAAGCTCTAATCATTCCTCTCTTAACGTCATCCATCATATCTGCTATTGGAGCTTTAGATTTGAGCCTCTCGCGCAAAATAGCCATCAGATCTATCTGTTACTACGCCACGACGACTGTTTGTGCAGTCATTTTGGGAATTATATTAGTGGTGACGATACGACCCGGTGTTGGAGCCAGTGCGAATTGGAAGAACTCGAGTACTACAGCTTATGACCGTGATGTGCTTACGGTGGACACGTTACTTGATTTAATACGGTTAGTAGAACTTATATGTATATATTCTTTTGTTCCTTAAAACCACCTTAAACTAAGTTTAAATAAAGTTATAATTAGTCTAGATATACTCAGAATTTAATTCTATGTTATTTAAGCCCAAACTCGATTCTTATCACTAACCTGACCCGGGTTGATTGAGGCAACCCGGGTCATCACTAATTGGGTTTAGCGATAAGTCTGGTTAGGTCAATCGGGTATTAAAATCGAGTTTGGACTCAAATAACATGGAATTCATTTCTGTGTACATTTATACTATTTTTAACTGTCCAAATCTTTTAGTTTAAGTTGTATGAGTCTTTTAATTATTTCTGCTTTAAACATAATTTAAGAATGTCTGTTTTAAGAATAGGATTTATAAACAAATATTTACATTAAGGACGATTCTTGAAACTATAGCTATGTTCATAAACGTGCCTTTTAAGAATTAGTGTTTAGCTGCTATACGTAATTGATTATTTAAAAATTAGTTCTTTTTATAAAGTAATTGTGCTTAGAGAAAACCTTCTTCTTGAAGTATCTATTTGTAAAACGAATTTTAAGAAGCGTCGTTTAGAAAAACGATTGTTTTAAAAGACTGGCTCGGTTTAGAATGGTATTTTAGATCAAATTAGAGTATGCTCGTATGTTTTGTGCAATTTTTGCAAAAAGTCCTGAGAAGTGAGTTCGGTGGCTCTTATTGTTGCCGGTAGATGGCACAGCAGGAGTCTCGGTGTACACAAACAGTACCAGTTAGCAGGACATGGCCTATTGGCACAGGAAATTTTGATGTACGATCATATTATTAATGATCCGATGTCAGTGTATATATCCGGTATTTGCACCGCATACGCTAGATACTTTGCACTGACCCCCCTCCGTCCCCCGACCTTATAGTGCTCGTAGCTGGCATGAAAACTTTTGCAGTAGAACAAATATAAGAATTAATTTAATTTTTCTAAAAAAGTAAAATTAATTTGTGATAATTACGCAACTTTTAGACATTATTAGTAAGCAGCCGTTGTAGAAGCAGTCGTATAGATATAAATATAACTAGTTGGAATCTAAATCTCGTCTAGAACTTATAGATTGTAAGATTACAGATGTAGAAGAAATCCATGGAATGGGTCCTCTAATTTTATCACTAAGGATATGTTATTATATAATCAAACGCGTGTATTTTTATTTGCATAGTAAATAGCAGTCAACCTTGGTAGTTAATACATAAAATTCAATACGTGTAAATTTATGTAGTTATGTGCATAGTACATACATATATACATACATAGCTTATCGAATTTTTATTTGTATATTTTTAACACTAAATTAGGAATAGGTTGGGCGCTAGATTATTATAAATAGCATTTTTTTAACTATTTATCCTTGACATATCGACGTACGTAACCCTGAATGTATTCAAGAATTGTCTTAAACTTATCTTTGTTATTGAAAAACTTTTTAACGTCAGAAGGTTTGTTTGTATACAGTTTTACTGAATAATTGTTTATCTCTAACTATTTGAATACACAGGTGTTTAGTTCATTTATTATATAAATAAAATAATTGAAGAAACGTTAGGAAAATTTATTCCATTCGTATAAGAAAATCCAGTGCAGGACACTGCAGATAATTAATTTGTTTAGATTTTATTTAATAAATATTTATATTAATTCCAGCGAAACAGTGTTTAATAAATTATTCTTTTTCAGAAATCTTTTCCCACCAAATTTAATTCAGGCCACTGTAGGACAGGTGAGTTGACCCTTAATTTGTCACATATAAAATTCGGAGATGTGTATTAAAATCATTGTTTTTTGTTTGTTTTGTTTTGTGTTAAATTTATGGAATCCACTACAGGAGTATTTTTAACGTTTCGTACAATGTTAAAAATAAATTATATCGTTTTTGGACGAGATTACAGTGTCTTTTGCCAAAGTAATAAATTTCTAACATCCTCCTACAATTAAAATGTGAATATTTGCCGAAAATCAAAAGTTACACTGCATTCGACACTCGCATCAACATGCACAACTAATCAATACATTAAATCAAATCAGTGTGGTAGCTAGTATATCAAATAAAATCGAATATTGTCTGATGTTGTGAAGCACCATCTATAAACGCTTTTCCGGTTGCCATGGCGACATTTACATTTTCCTAACAACGGCCCGCACGAGCCGGATAACTGTGATCTAGACTCCGGGATCGCACGTGTACCTAATAATAAACTAAAAACAAAAATATTCAACTGACACCAGAAACGTTTCTAAACAAATATTTTACATGCACATTTATATTATCCTACAAACTATTTAACGCAAATCTATAATAAAATATTAAATAATTAAATTTAAGTACCTAATGACGTCACTGCCTCACACTAACTTAACATATAGTTCAAATTAGTGTTCAATATTTTCATTTTACTATTAAGAACACAAATACCTACTAAAATGCCTCAATTTTGTTATCAAACTTACTTTTTTTCTCAAAATATAAAACAAATATAATAGATATATAATACAAAAACAGCAACCAACGTAACAGATATGTGAAATAGAAACCTATAAGTAGAATCGTTTTTGTTAGTTGTAAACACTGCTTCATTTATGCAAGCATGCAAGTGACGTCATTGTATTTATATTCTAAAGGTCTTTTAAGGTAATTATGTGACACTAAATAAGAATTGTTGTAAATTCTATAAGTCTAGTACTGTATTATCAATTTACCTTGTCAAAAACTCAAAAAGATAAATTTAGTTACACAACTAAGTCTAGACCCAAGTTTATGTGTCTTACTTTTAAGAAACTAGACCAACAGCTGTTAACACCGAAAGGGCCTTGACCGTTACATTTTGCAAACATACACATATAGATTAATGCAGGTGTTAATATTAATATATTTTTAAAACAAACTTTATTTATTTGAATTACTTTTAAATAATATTTCAAACACTTAATTTACTCATTTAATTTAAATGTTATTCGGATCTTTAAGGACCCGCATGACCTTGATAACTCCTCGCAGGTGATAGAGCTATTTTAGTCGAAATTTCGCCTAAATATAAATATATATACTATCCCGCTTTACGATAACGCGTTGTTGGTCGATAAACGAAACTAATCTGTAAAACTGTAACCGTTATAAAATTAATTTAAAAGCTATTAGTACACTTTTTAGTTGAATTTAGCGTAATAAAATGTATTTTTAATTATTTCAGTACCGAACAATTTTGATCAAACCACGAAATGAAACTGGTCGTAAGTGAAATTAATATTTCCTTTACTCCAAAATATATAATTATAGATTTATACTATATGTTTGTTTGTTTTAAGATTTTATCCCAGGTATCCCATTGGAAGAGTACAAGATGGCCAACGAGTACGCCAATAATACGAATGTACTTGGCCTGGTCGTTTTCAGTATTCTATTCGGGATTACTTTGGGTAAAATGGGCGAAAAGGGCAAACCCCTACTGGATTTCTTCAACACACTTAGCGAGACCATGATGATAATTACCAATTGGGTTATTTGGTAAGATTTTTTAAATATTTCAAACAATTATTAAAATATATTTTTTTTAACACAATTTTCGACTAATTAGGCTCAAAAATACTTGTAAATTTTATTTAAATTTGTAGTCGTTGTAATTATAGGTATATGGTTATTGAGGCTAAGTCCGGTCCTGGTTATACCACATGTAATATCCGATCAAATAATTATTACCAATACATTTAAACGGAATGCGATGTTTCTGTGTATGTGCTATATTAATAATTATATCACAAATGTAATAATAATTTGCAATTTGCTTGGTTTGACCCAATAACATTGTTCCCATATGGGACGCCTATGGGTTTAGTTATACATAGATATAAGTATGAAACATCTGACTAAATTTAGTATTGTTTGTTTAGTGCTTTGAATCAACTGTATAAGTAGGAGTAAAATATTAAATTGAATAATTTTTCAAGCATAAATTACTAAGTAGAAATCTTATTTGAATCAAAGAAAATGACTCACTGCTTATAATGCAATTCTGAGTAGGTAACAAAAACAATCTTATGTTAAATCTCCCTCCCCCTTTCGCCCCAACCGCGCAATAAATCGTTTATCGTCTCAAAAACACCTTTAAACAAACAAGCTCCCTTGTGGTTCAATGATTTATTAAAAATGCAACTAACTAACTGGTGTCTATATTTACTACCATAAGTACTAATTTACAGTTTAAAACAATGATTAGAATTTAGATTAGGCGTGTTAGATGCATTTTAATGTTTATCTAAGCAAATAATTCCAAACACGTAAACATTTTTATATAATTATCATAATGGCAGTTAGTGTAGTACAATTACGAGTGTTTTGTCGCGAAAGGGTTTACATCTCTTTCGCCAAGGTTTAATTTACGTGTACTATATGACTGATTCAAGCTGACGTCACACTGTATTTATAGGCGAGGGGGTGTATTTAATTCAGGGGTAATGCCGGGGACACATAAATGGACGAGGGGCTAAGGTGGGCAAAGGGGCCCCCGGAAATAAACAATTTAAGTCTCGTCTATCATATGTTTCGATATGTTTGCGAATTTGGCGTAGAAATTCCGAAAGTGTCCTTGTCCCTTTTCAGGTTCGGAAATCGAAAGTACCCTAAATTATATACGTAAAACGCGAGTTGTAATAAGAATGAAAAAGATTTTTAATTGTGTTTCGAATAGGAAGTTTTATGTAATTCTCTATTAATCTATAGCATAGGTCATATAGGTCTAAAACTATAAACAGATTATAGACGTAACTGTTTGTACATATATGTGAAGTTGTTGCGTATATAAATATTTTAAGGCGTTTGGGAATAGATGTGGAATTCTTATAGATAATTGTATAATTTATCAATTTGAATCTTTGGTCTATAAATATGTGTTTTTTTCCACAGAAATAGATTGTTTAAAATGAAGTTTATTTGAATTCCAGGATCTCACCTATTGGTGTCTTCTTCTTGGTCACAGCCAAGCTGATGGAAATCAAGAGTTTTGAAGAAATTGTGGGTCAATTAGGATTATATTTTATGACGGTTCTAATGGGATTATTCATACACGGTTTCGGGACACTGTCTGTTTTATACTTCATATGTACTCGCACTTTACCCTTCAGATTTATTGCTGGAATGGGTCAAGTCCTAGCGACAGCTTTCGGAACTGCCTCTAGGTAAGCTCACCCTCACTAAGCTATAAATATTAATTAAGCTCGCATTAGTTACACTGTTTCAAATATTTATTTACACAATTTTAATTCTAATTAACATTCTTTAAAATATTTCAGTTCCAAACACTCCAGTATGTTCTCAATGTTATATTTTAAACTATAGATCTTACAGAATTTAAATTAACACTTTATAGATTTACTGGATGTTTATTTTATTTAGTTTTTAAGCGTTTTAAGCGAAATATATCATCTCTTGAGTTAGGTCAGCATGTTCTTGGTAACCAATAGCAAGTCAAAGGATATTATTTCCCTTGCGAACCCAATTTGTATTTTATCAACCGTGCAACAAAAATATGTATTTTGTATTTTAAACTTATAGTACGTTTTAAAAAACAAATTAAATTGATCATTTTGATATATTTAAAGTTTGTTACATGCAATTTTTTGAATCAAGAAGATGTGTAATAGTGTTTTTAATTTGGAATACTGAAGCTTTTTCTGTATTACATACATTTCTGTTTTGTTTCTTTGAAATAAATTGTTTAAATTTTGGTAATAGTTCAGCGACTATGCCAATTACAATTCAGTGCATGGATAAAATGGGTGTGGATGGAAGGGTGTCCAGATTCGTCATTCCAATCGGGGCTACGATAAACATGGACGGTACGGCCCTGTACGAAGCTGTAGCTGCTATATTTATTGCACAGATTAGGAACGTGCCATTGTCCTTCGGACATATTGTTGCTATTTGGTAAGTTATTCATATTGACTAATTATTTTTAGGTAATAAAGATTGTAATTTAATTCGAATATTTCTATATTTATTCTTTTTTAGACTGTTTTTTATTTATGAGTAGGTTTATTTTAAAAATAATTAATAAATGTGAGAAAACTTTGCACGTATATAGTAAATAGAATTTCCGAGTATTTTTCTTTTGTAGTCCTACGCTTTTCAGGATTTTATTAAAGCTCTAGCTTTGCCCTGAAGGACCTTGTTAGTTTCCATAGAAACCAGAACTAAATAGTCTAAAACAAAAGGTCTTCAAGCTCACCAAAATTGTGTACCGTGCCCGGATTAACTTGAAACTAATAGTACTTGATATAAAATCGGCTTAAAGTCTAAATTTAGCATAGTACTTTTTTCAAAACTTCACCGTATACTAAAAAGAATTGTTTTCTATCTTATTTACGAAATATGCATCACTTTCTTATACGTTCTTACTAGAATTCTATAGTTTTTCTTTCATGTACATTTATTATTTACTTTTATCACAAAATATGGCAATATTTTAAAATACCTACACTTTTTCATATTTATCATTTCACATTTCCGTGTCCTACGTATATTTATTTTCTCCGCAATAAAGATAATTTGATCCGGAACGCATAAGCCGGAAATTTCGAATTTAATTTAAAAAATATTAAATATCATTTGCTAGTGTGACTGCAACTGCAGCAAGTATCGGAGCAGCTGGAATCCCACAAGCCGGTTTGGTAACCATGGTAATGGTGCTCGATACCGTGGGTTTACCCGCAGAAGATGTCACCCTCATTATAGCCGTCGACTGGTTGCTGTGAGTATCACAAATTAATTTGTTTCAAATTCAACCTTTCGCATTTATCCTTAATACACAAGTCGTCATCGTCGCTATAAACGCAAGGATGAATCGTTTTATTTTGAGGTTCTAGTCGTATTCGAAGCTTTTAACATAAAATTGAGTTTTTTAGGAAGTTTGTAAAGTCTATTTATCGCGTTGCAGATTTGCTCTTTAGCCTAGTTCTAGAATAATTTCATTTGAAAACAGTTATAACAACAAATCTATTTAAGCTACGATTAAGTGACCCGTAAATATCATTAATAGCAATTTTATTAAGCCTACGCTTTGCGTAAAGGTTAAAGGTTACTATCAGATTCCAATCACAGCCATATTTATGCATTTGTGACCTCAATACTACACTCAACAACGGAACAAGTGTTGCGTATATTTCAATTCCGTTGCATTCAGGTCAACATTTCAATTACAATCGCTACAGAATAAATATAAACTTTTATTTTAAATATTCCCATAAAACTATCTTATATTTCTAAATATTTAAATTAATTACTTTTTCGAGTGGCCTTATTCACTAAAATCACTCACGGTTTACGGAAATCTGGAAAATCCAATATTAGTACTTCGGATACTCTTCTTCTCCCATGTCAACAATTACACTAATAGATATATATATATACAAGCCATTCCGAGTAGCCTTACCTACATAAAATACTTATGAATATATAAGAGAAGAAAATAAAAATGAATGAATTCAAATGCAGAGATCGATTCCGAACAACAATCAATGTCATGTGTGACGCGTTGGGCGCTAGATTGGTCGATATTTTGAGTAAAGGTGAGTTGAGTAAGTCCGACGACCTTGAAATGGATAAGGTGAACGCGGATCCTCAGGAGCTTGTGGAGATTGCTAAAAGCGCAGAAGACACGCGTATTTAGATCAATGAGTTAGAAGAAAGACCCGAAAAACTTGATCAAAAATCTGGATAACATCGACAAACACGTAACACGAGGTAGTTTGTTTGATTGTGAAACAGATTAAAAATTAAATTATTGTAAATGTATTTTCAATGTATAAAAACAACATCTTTGACTACGGATTTTATTGTTTTGTTATTGTTGAACAAATATAATTGTTACACTTAAATTAATATTTTTTAAAAATTGTTACAATGTTGATTATTGTAGCAATAAGTTCTGTTATCTCTCAATTGTTGAGTTTTTCGTTCGAAATCCGTATGTTTAGTGTAAATATTATTACCTACTACATCATTTTGAAGTATACCTACTCATACACTCATTTAAAATAGCATATTTAAAGTTATTATTTAATTATTTAAGATCTAAAGAAAATTCGATATTTATATATATAATATAAATATATGTAGCACATCGTATGTATTAAATTTATATATGTATATACTGTGTTCTTTCGGATTGAGATCTAATCTGGATCGAATTGCACAAAAAAAATTACTATCATATTTAAACATAGTTTTTTAATTCCACTATTTCATCCTAAAAATAGGATGTATAATTCTTATTCCCAGTTAAGTTTTATGATTCAGACTTATCGATTCGCAAAGGACACAGTGACTATGTTTGTTGTTACTATATTCTAGTTGTCTGTGTCAATTAGTTACGTACTTCAAAAGTACTCAAAAACAATCGGGAATCACTTCATTCAAATTTCTACTTATCCCCCGATAATGTTCCAAACTATTGGCCAGAACAAAGAATCAAAAAAAAGAGCTACATGTCTCCCAGACAATAACTGCCGTTACCACTAAAAATATATAAATATATGTCACTTCCAAAAATTGTGCCATTCTATACATATTATAATTTTATTTTTTTTGATTACGAAATTTATTTAGTGATTTTATATTCAGACTTAATCTTTAAATGTTTATTCCAAAACTGAAACTGCGGACTTGATCGTTTTTAAGAGAGACAAACTTCTAAATTTTAACTAAACACTCTCTGAGAAGATGCAGAAGAAGCTTCTTAAATGTTGGGTCCGCTGGCGTCTAAGCATGAAAGATATTAGTTTAATAATATTTTTAATTTTATTCAGTATATTATCCAAATAATCTAAGCATATTATCACATTTATTTGTATTTTCAGGATGCATTTTATGATTTTATACAAAAAAAATATCTTCAATTTTATTTGTCTGTATGTAAAATATATTACTAAGAAAATATTTCGTATTTATTTCATATGTCAACAAAATCGCAACAATGTTTTAAGGAAACATTTGATGTGGCCATAAACAATACCGAGCATTTAACGACTCATCTAAAATATTTTTCACATTTTCCAATCATTATTTCATACTCCATGACCTATGTGTAATTATATTCTCCATTACTTGTTTTGAATCTTAGTTATTCGAATAGAAAAGTAGGAAATTTCAAAAATTTGATTACTTACTTTTTACTTCGTATAATGAAATAAAAAACAAATTAGTTTTAACAAAATATTCATCGATTTATTTATTAAATATATTAATCTCAAGATACAAAATTAACAAATTGTAATAAGAAGCGTGTTAAGTTTTTATTTAACCCTTTAGTAGTAACGTGTAATATTTATATCAAGATATGTGGAAAACTTCTAATATATTTCTCCTTGTCGTTACTACCATTTAGTAGTGCCGCATCATCTTTTTAATAAGTTGTTTATTTCGAAATATATACAAAAATAAAATCTATTGATTAATCTGGTCACTACTAGAGGTCTATTTACAACACGTCACTACCAGATATTTAATTTTACTTTCAAGTAGTGATGTCTGTATAAATTTAAAAACAAATTCATATTCTTTTCTCGTGTTTATTACTAAAAAAACATAATAAAATTAAGGATTGCTAACTCGTTAGCGTCACAACTAGAGGGTTCGTTTAAGTTTTATCCTGCATGTGCAGAAGGTGGTTTTGAATTGTCGATACGAATTTCTTGTCGTAGTTTTGGTGGTAATTCTCTCCAGACAGTTTCAGGAACATTATCTAAATTAATTTTTAAAAAAAACTCTGTAAACAACAGCAAATTTAACTATTATGATTTAAATATTTACCATTACACCTATAAACCAAATCGGACCAAATAATCATCTCTTGCGAGAAGCAATAGACGCCTAATCGACCTCCTTTGAGTGTACCATCGAAAACATTACCAGAATCAGCAACCATCTTCTCACCTTCAAAGATTCGCAAACGGATAAGTCCAATTTTCGGTCTATGCAGCAACAACCAACGGTACGCAGTTTTTTCTTTCCATCCGACGTTTCTTGGATCTTTCCATAATAGAGTCACTTGGTTCTCTGTGTCGCCGGTATGCCACAAGGAGTTTCGCATCATTTGTCCAGGTCCCGTGTTGGAGTTGACTAATTTGAGTTGGATTCCTGGCTCTGCGACCGCTCGGAATGGAGTCGCTTGCCAGTAGGTTTGAGCATTCTTTTTCCACATTACTGAGTAGAATTTGTGGTTATTTTGGTAACTGTAACAAAAAAAATCGTAGATTGATGTAATTTTAAGTTTTTATTTTGCAATTTTACCTGAATATAAATCCAACGTAATCATCGTCGATTTCTGTGTCGACGAAAAATGTGCCTTCGAAATCAACACCTCCGAAAGCGTCATAGCCGACGGCCAATCCAGGATCACTGTTCATTGTCTGGACGATTTCTGCACCTTTGTTATAGATTACCCAGTTTGGATCTATTTGAGAATCTCCTTCTGGATCCAAGACAACTGTTTGGTACTTACTAGAAGATTGATAAGTTAGATTAAATAGTACATATTAATTTAGAAACGGATATATACCTGAAGTCTGTCGAATGAATCATGGAATTGTTTGGACAATTGTCTAAATAATCAGGAATCTTGTCTACGTCATAGTCTCCATCGCAAACATCACCAACGCCATTTCCTATAAAAGACATAAATACTTATGACCAATCTTTTAAAGTAGTAAAATAAAACTCACCATTAACATCTTCTTGTCCTGGATTATAAGCCAGAGGACAATTATCTGTAGGATTAAATATACCATCATTATCTGAATCTGGGTCGCAAGCATCTCCCTTCCCATCTTTGTCTGTATCTTGTTGGTCACTGTTAGGCACTTTTGGACAATTATCTCTACTATCTTGGATTCCATCTCTGCAACAAATAATATAATTATTTATATTATCAACAACTGCAATATCTCCATCAATTACTTGTCTCTGTCGTGTTCATTATCACACACATCTCCAACCAAATCATTATCAGAATCAGCTTGGTTCGCATTCGGAACTCTTGGGCAGTTGTCACACACATCACCAATGCCATCACCGTCCGAGTCGCGCTGGTCTTTGTTGGGCATCTTGGGGCAATTGTCTAGTCGGTTAGCAATGCCATCATTGTCCATGTCTGGGTCGCAAGCGTCTCCAAGTCCATCTTTATCAATATCTTCTTGGTCCATATTGGGAATTGTTGGACAATTGTCGCAAGCGTCACCTAGTTTGTCACCACCGTCTTGATCGGTGTCATTTTGATCTGGGTTGAACACCAAAGGACAATTATCCTGAAATGAATCATATGATTTTCTTATTAATGCTCAGTTAACAAATTAAATATAAATAATACGTAATTGACTATATAAGTTATTTTCTTACCGGACTATTCAGGATGCCATCATTGTCTGCGTCAGGGTCGCAAACATCTCCAACGCCATCACCATCGGCGTCTTCTTGTCCAGAATTCGGTACAGTAAGACAATTATCCTGAAATGAATGATGATTAATCACTTCTAGATACATTTTTCAAATACGAATTTATAGATAGTAAATTACCTGGCGACACTTGGTATCCGAACACCCGAGGTCATAATCCGGCCATCCATCCAAATCCCGGTCTCCTCCACACATTTTTCCATCTCCTGCCCATCCTACTTTACATCGACAATTATATTTCCGTTCTCCAGCATTATAACATTCTGCATTTCGATCACAAAGTGTACCATCCGGGCACAAACCAGGATTTCGGTGGCACCCCACTGTCTGGTTACCGATAAACCCAGGATTGCAATGACCACACTTGTAAGCACCCTAAAATAATCAAACAAAAATCACAATAGAGTTCAAATGCAACTCGCACCAAATCGTTTCTGGCAAATGTCCTACAAATATTATTGGAATAAACATCCTAAGGGGCTTAAGGATTTGTTTGTAATTAGATATGTACGTTACTACGACGACTATACTTACGTCAGTGTTCATACATTGAGAGTTTGAAACGCAACCACCATTTCGGCCGTCGGCGCATTCATCGATGTCGTAACATCGTTGTCGGTTGCGCGCTGCTTCCTCCAGTCCTACACCTTGCACTCCGGAACTTCCGGTGTATCCGGTCGGACATGGATCGCATCGAAACCCAGGCGAACGGTTTACACACCGAACTCGAGGGTCACATGGTTCGGCAAGGTCACACTATTAAACAAAAAATAATAATTTAGGAGAATTAGTTAACAAATAATATTAATATGGCAATAAATAATTAAATATTTATTGTTGTTATTCATCAATAAATTTAAATAGTAATCAATCAATTATAATTTTTTAATAATAATTTTTAATATTTAAAAATATTATATTGGTACTCTTACCTCATCTAGATCATGACATTTAGATCCGTTTCCGGTGTACCCAACTGGGCAAGACCCACATCGATAATATGGGGCCGCATCCGAACTCATACATTGGACACCTTAAATTTTGTTTCAAATTGTCTATTAAATATAGATTTTTCAATTCATAGAACTTTATTTCAAAAATACCAAAACAAATGCAGACTATAAGGTGATTAAATACAATAAATAATAATAACATCAGAAGAATAAATTGTTAAATAATGATTAATATGCCCCATGCTCTAGTGGTGACGTGAGTCACTACTGGAGAGAGTTTTTTTAATTATAGTAAAGCATTCATAAGAAGAAAGGTTAATAAATAAATAAATAAGTAGTTTAAAATAATTATTTCTATAATTTTATTGTTTAGTAGTACAATAGTTTTAATAATAACAAAATAAATTATGCAGGTATTATTTGAAAGTATCCTTTTAGCAACGGATTTTGTAATATCCTGTAAAAATCACATGCTTTCAGTTTAATAACTTTTAAAAGAATCTATGTTGCAAGCAAATTCTAATAAGCTCAAACATTTTGTTGAAAGATCTATTCAGCATTATTACCAAACTTTATAAGCACATGCGAAACTATATTTAATATAAAAAAGCTTCAACTAAAGTTTCTAAGTGGTATATGAGCTTTTGATATAAAATACAATTTTATATTAAAAACTAAAGTACCAAAGAAGTATAAAACACATATTTGTTGACTCGTTCTTAAAAATCAATTTGTCCACTTACCAGGGTGGCAAGGATTATAATCACATCCTGACCTTCTCACGCATTGCTCCCCATTTCCCTCATATCCTGCAGGACAAACATCACACCTATATCCCTGTACAGTGTCATGACATCTGACTCCTTGGAAGCAAGGCTGATCTGCGCATGACCTCCCCGGCACACAATGACGACCGTCCCCAATATAACCGCGGGGGCATGCTCCGCATCGAGGACCCTCTTGTGAATCATGGCACCGTACCCCTGGGTAACAAGGAATTGGGTTATTGGAACAGGATACTTTGATCTGATCTAGAGGTCGCTCTCGACAGATTTCACAATCAACCATGATTTGACGGATTTGTTTCACTTCTTGCCGGCTGTATTCAACCTCGAGTTTGAGGTTCTTCACAGCGTGGATGAGGTCGTTAAGGGTACGCATTAAAGTCTCTAAATTGGCCAATAAAAAAGTACAAATTAATAAAAGCGATGAATGTATTAACAATAGGACGAAAATTCACTTTCAAATGACAAAGGACGTTTATCTGAATGGGCATAGAATATGTACATATATTATTTCATTAATATATATATATATATATACATATATATATATATATATATATATATATATATATATATATATATATATATATACATATACACATATATATATATATATATATATATATATATATATATATATATATATATATAATAGAAAATGGAATGTAAATTTGCATACTAGGTTATTTAATTTAAACAATAGTGGTTTTATTTGTTTTTTATTGTTATTATTTTCGATGCAAAAAGTCATTGTGCAAAAAATCTATTCGGAAAAAAGGACCTTTCTATTCGCCAATAGAAATAAATATTTCAATCAATAGTTGTCAAGAAATAAGATAAAATCTTACTTTGAGAAAAAAGGTACTTGGGTGACCTATTCAATGATATAAATAAAGTTATAGGTTGACTTGGGGAGAAAAAACTTTATATGAATTGATTTCATTTGAAAAAATATTTTTTGTAATTGAATTTTGAGAACCACTGGTTGAGAAATTAATTTTAGGTAGCATATAAATGTCCTTCCGCGTTAACAGCTTTGTTTCATAACGGTTTAGTGCATCATTAATAATAAGAAAATTAAAGGTAGTGTTTCACACTCTGTTTATTACAAATAATAAAAGAGCTTTAATGAAATTGTGGATTGATGACGAAAACAATGGTTTATAAGTTGAAAATTAATATATATATATATATATAGGTATAGAAACGGTGCGATTATCTTCAGTGCTGTTGAAGCTTTTGATTATAGTAATAATTGTTACCTTTTCCTGTATTAGAATGTTCGTGGCCATGACTAATTGAACGCTTGAAACCACAACAGACGCAATATGCTAAATTCGAAAATAAATTATAATAAACCATTCTTGAGCTTAGGCTCAAACAAATCACTAACACAAATGTGTATATGTAACTCGGCGTATCTGTAAAGCACACTGGGTATTATGTTAAAACTTCTCTGGAGTGATATGAGGGTTGTGTACATTGCTATTTGCAAAAAACGACTTGCCGAGGTCATTTGTAATTAAAAACAGCTTAACTATATGTTTTGAGTTTGCTAACGCTCAGAAAAAGGGACAAACAGTATATATAAGTCCGGAAACATCATGTTATAAACATTTCTCTGCTCAAAACATTAAATAATGTTTTATTCCAAGAAGATATTTTTTAATTAAATATCTACGAAATTGTAATAGTTATAAAACTGTATTAAGGTCAGCTTTACTGTACCACAACTCCACAACGTTTTAGAATTGAAATAATAATAAAAAAACACCTTTACTTTGTACTTTACGTATTTGTGAAATACAAGCTGAAAGTTTACAACAGACACAAAAGAGTTTTTCTTTACCATCAGTCAAGTCATGAATAGACGGAATGTCGCCTCTGCGGGAAGGTATTTCATTGACATTCGGTTGTATCGCTTGCATCTGATTGTCGGGTTCCGGAAGTGGGCAATTGTTCCGGTTCAACACAGCATTCAGTTTTTGGGCAGACGTCACTTCAATAGGGTATCGACGTTCTCGGAACTGATACAATATAAATGAACATTTCACTTAATTTATATGCATTTATGTACATTTTACATGTGTTCGTAAATAAACAATTGTATTGATTTAAAAACTGCATGCTCGTTAACAATGGAATAGATTCATGTCGAGAATTTAATGATGGTATTGCCTTAAGCCGTGTATTACTTTAGTACTAAAGCGACTTGAGGCACTTTTAGTTGCTCAATTATATATGAACATCAGTGTATGTATATATATAGAATAGTTAGATAATTTCCGTTAGTTAAATATATTTAAACCAGGTTCTAGTTCCTTTGATGGTAGTTAAGGGTTAATTTGTACACCGTTAACAAGAATTTAAATATTTGACTTGCCTAAGAGGCCCTTAAATAATTTATTAATAATAAGTCTTCCGCGTTAGATTTTCTTATACGTAGTTAGTTAGGAAAGAGACTAACATTTTGATAACACAATAGAATATATTAACCGCAAAACAATGTATGTTTTATTATTATGATTTAAACAATGTTGACTATATAGAGCGTTCACATTTCACACACAGACAGATATTCTAAAAATATGCAAACTAGATTCAGAAAAGTTCAAAAAGATCCTCGAAATCAATTTATTTCATGATTACAATATTTATTACTTCATATAAGAATGTACCCCCCCCCCCAACCCCCGCGAATATGTACGTGCGCGCGCGTGTGTGTTTGCGTGTATACGCCGTGTGTATCTGTGTGTATGCGCCGTATGTGTGTGTGTGTGAATAATATGGCTGAAACGTGTGTATGATTGTATGTTTGAATTTGCGTTTGGTGCTGTGAAACCAATATTATTACTTGGCTGAAGCATACATGTATGTTCATCCTTTTCTTTCATGAAGGAAAATGTTCAACAATAATATTAAGTATTTCCCTTGGGACTTTTTCGATTTCCGTCATCGCTGGAAGAGTTGATCCAATTATAGAAAAATAGCGCAATATTTGCGTTCTAACCAAACGGAAATTTACATAAAAAAAATCTCCGCAACTGAGTACACAATGCTGTAAATATATTGCGTGCGTATTTTTTAAAATAAAATAATTCTATATACGAAAGAATTCTTGTTATTCCAATCCAAACCATTTGTTATTATTGTCTGTTGCGAAAGATACCGTTGTGTCAAGCTATACAAGGCTTCGCTTTGATCAAATAGGTCTTTGTAACAGTTAAAAGAATGTTAACAGCGTTTATTTTCATTACTAAAAGGCATTGTTCTTAATTTTCTTTCGACGTTTCTTTATAAAACATGTATATACCAACATAATTTATTATATACATATATACAGCTTCCAAACTTACCACTTGTAAATCGGGTTGCATCATTTTCGCCAACATATCTCTCATAGACCTAGGCGTGTTGATCTTACCCTGGTAAACACAATCTACATAAAAGGCCACATGTGCTCTAGGTTGTTTTTGATCTACCGCGAGTACTAGCGATCTAATAACAGTGCTTTCTGTTAAAGAGTCTATGGTAATGTGTTGGGCACGTGTGCGGCCATCTTCTACTGTTTCCAGGATAACTGGAAACATATTAACACACATATGCACTCGACGCTGAAAATAACAAAGCTTTTCCATTCATATAAGCCCACAAAGCAGCTTAACAATGCCAAGTTCTCACAAAAGAAATATAATGAATTAAGTTACATCATTTTTTCATTTCAACAGGCTCTTAGCTGTTTAACGATATTTTCGCTGGGATAAGGGTGATCAGAGAACGATTGCCCCGGAAATGCAAGCTTTGAACCAAAGCACTCAAAAAATGCGGCACTTTAATCTATTATATTCACATAATCTTATTTTTGTATGAAATTTAATTCAATCGTAAAACAATATCTGAATTTCTATATGGTAAATAGAAGTACTTCAAATGTATTTAGATTCATTGATTTTTTGAAGCTTTTTAAGTATTTCTAGGTTTCTCTTTCAGTTTTGCAGACATATTCAGATACCTCTCTTAATTATAATTTTTAAATTCAAGATTAAAGCCTCTTTTAATAAAAACGATTTAAATTAAAATTTAATTATAAATGTATAGGCCTACAATGAATTTAATGACAATATTGATTATCTTACGAACGATTTAAATTAGGATATGTATATGTACCTCTTTTCGTCCTCCGGTCTAGCATAAGGACGAACTTTTGGTGAGATCCGGGAAAGTCAACAGCGTATAACGCCTCCACGGAGCCCCGGAGTCGTTTTCGCGGCTTGATGTGTTTGACAGTGATCACTAATTCATCCAGTTTTATTGCTTCTGCAATTTCTTTAGTCGTAACTGGAATAAAACGAAAAGAAAATAATATTTCAACATTTCTTAAGAGTCTTTGGGGTATATAAACCCACTATTGAAGTAGATGTCATGAAAATGTTGAGAAACTAATAAAAGAACTGACGAGGGGGTCGTTTTTTTATTTAATACAAATTTTATAAAATTTAGTTTCTTATAAAAATGTTTTAAGAGACTCAGTAAAACTTTAAGTCTAAATTTAATAAATTTAGACTAGAGTGGAAAAATATTATAAATGATTGAAAACGTCTATAAATAAACTGCTACTTCCGGTTGGCCATTTATTGCACAAAACTAATCATTTATTTTAAATTTAATTTAAATTGTCAACTTCATGATTACAAAACTTACTTTTTACTTCGTATAAGGAAGTAAAAAGTGAACACTATAATGCCGTAAACATTCCAGGCCTGTTTACTCTCTAAATGCGTCAGTAATGTGTTCATGAATTTTTTATTACATAAACAATGCGTATGAAATATCATCTCAATCAAATTCGCATAAATTATGTTATATAATCATCATATGTGACTGCTACAAAATTATATATTAAGTCATTTTATTTGAACCCAATTTATTTGATATAAACACAAATTCAATGCATTTTCAAAGACTGATAACTCAAAAATATGCAAGTTTACAAGAAAATATTTCAAATAAAAGTTATAGATGAATTAATAATCTATAAATTTGGTTATAATAATTTTTTTCTAAATCACACCATTTTTAAAATAATCAATAAAATCTAAATATATACCTATAAGTAATACATACAAAACAACATAACTCTGAATTTAATTGTTTTATCAAACAATGTTTCAAATAAAAGTTATAAACAATAATAAGTTCTACATTTTTTATTATTAAGAAATTTTCATTTTGCTGAGTAGTTCCTGAGATAAACTATAAAATATTACTAGAAAGCACTTTTAACTTCATCCTAAGCCACCCTTGCATTTCTTGTCGTGCCGTGACCGTGAATGACAGGTGACGCTTACGCAAATATCGGCTTTGCTTTCGCATTTTTTATCGATAAAACAACGAATTAAACCATTGTGAAAACGTAAAACAGAATATAAAGTGTTTGTGGATCGATTTTTCATGAATTCAAAACGGTAACTTTTGTTTTAAATCGGGAAAACGTGATAATTTGAAATGCAAATCAAACGATAAGTTAGGGAATGGTGATGGAAGTAAACAAAATCGACTATGGTGCGGGAATTGCAATGAATCTACGGATTGGTGAGTAATTTTTTGTTTTCGTTTATTTATTCGGGAGATATAGTGATAAATCATGTTTCTATTCGATATGATTGGTTAATGGTTTTCATTATCATGAGATCAGAAAAGCGTAATTAATTAGCAGGTTCTCACTAAGTCTGGTAATGACTTGAAGTGTAATTAAATGTACTGAGAAATTTAGTTTATTAATATATATATATATATATATAATATTATGATTATATATTATTATATATATATATATATATATATATATATATATATATATATATATATATATATATATATATATATATATATATATATATATATTTGCAAATTGGTAGTGTGTGATTCATGTTGTATTTTAATTACTAGATGAGTAATTTGGTAAATTAAGATGTGTAATTATTATTTAATATGTACATGATATTGACATTGAAATGAGCACGCCTAAAAATGATTAAAATTCTCAGAAAGTAATTATTATTTTGTGGTTTTAAGCTCATAAAATAACACCACCGAGGTTTAGCAACAATATTTGTTAAAACTAGAACATGTATCCCTTTATTAAACACGCGTTGATTAGCATGAAATTCGTTACAGGCTTCTTTAACAAATACAAATCTGTTCTATTTAATGCATAACCTTTCGTTATTCCAACATTCGTTGAATAATATTTGGATAAAATAAAATTAAATGAGTTGGAAAATAACATCTTTCTGATTTACTCTTACACAATTCCACAGAGGGAGTTTTTTTTTTATATTTCTGATTCAAATTCAAAAATTGAACTGTTTGTCCCCTTATTTCCCAAGGTAGACACAATTATTTATTTTCTCAGACAGTTACCAAACAATAATTGATTTTTACTTGTAACCACTTTTATTCACCCGCACATTATCGCAAACGCTTTAATATACTTTTTAATGTTTATTCGCACATAATTATGTGTATTACACAATTTTTTATTGCACGTATAAAAGTAACTGTACTTACAAAAGCAGTTAAACATAATTTCTACTTTTTTCACCAGGGTGTTTACAATACTTGTCGTTCAAGCTTGGAAACTTGTTTTAGTTTCCGCGTTCCCTAAATACTATAAAAAGTACTATATACTTTAGTGTGTACACATACCCACATCAGTTCTGTGACTTTAATTAATAATACATTTATAAGAACTACATAAATTTTATTACACTACTATTCATTAGAAAATACGTTTAATATATAAATATATACATTTTTCTACATATGTATATACTTTTTAAGAGTATTTAAACATATGTAGTGGCCTACACTGGACTTCCTTATACGAGTACATAAATACATTTAAATACTAAACGATACTAAAAATACAATTAATATAAATTGTTCATCAACAAATAGATACATACATAATTATATTCAGTAAATACTCCAAATAATACTTAAATTACAAAATTTAAAACCGTCATAGCACATAAACCGGAAGTTATATCAAACAATTGTTCTAACAAAAAGTGTAGATAATTGTATTGCCTTTCATTTATTAAATAAGTATATTTGCGAAATAACGCTTAGTTTAGCTAAAAATAGACAAAAACTAGACAAAAACATTTAATACCCTACAGATAACAAAATTTGCACTGTTTTACTGCGTTACTGTACCACGTGACTGGTGCGCATGCGCTAAACAACATTGAATTTATTTGCGAAATAGAGTACGTACCGGTAATTTTAAATTCGTTTTCCTAACAATGGTTGATCAAAATTATCCAATTATTAACATATCCTGCCCGTTCAAAATATTATTTTATTTTGGTGATTTAATATAATTATTATTAATATATATATATGTAGATATTTGTTTAATTTTTTTTTTAAGTAGAGAATATTTAAAAAATTGTAGTTTATTTTAAATGGAATTTAACTGTCGTTTTGGTAAAATAATTGTACGTACCTGGATCCATGGAGACGGCTCCAGAAAGCTGGAGAATGGCCATCGCGGCAAGGGCTGCTAAAGACAGCCTCATAATCACGTCTTGGACACAAGTCACAAGATAAACACAGTCAGATCGATCTCTTAAAGTTCACTGGCAAACACAGCATCTAAAGACTAGTTTGTACTCTTGATTCTTGTAATTGATACAAGTATTTGGTGGGAGACTCACAATCAGCTGAGAAGTCTAAATTAATTGCTATTATAGATTTGTTTGATTTGAAGGACAATATTTATTTATTTATCAATTTTAATCTATAAAGGCGCTGAAACACAACAAAAATTAATATTGATTTATAACAAATTTTAAACACTTACACGCGTACGAAATTTTTAATTTTTAACCAATTTTCGTTTCACGATTTTTTACACAAGCAAATAAATAAATTAGTAGAAATATTTTCTTAAATTCTTAATAGTATAAACTAAATAATTAATTTTAGTATTTATAACAATTGAGAGTGAATATATCTAAAATAAACATTTTTAAATTCGTATCCCAAACATCCTTAAAACATTTAATATTATTGAGAATAATTATCAAGGTCTTTTTAGGTAAATACTATATTTTTAGATGCATTACGTAAAACATGTAGATTTTTTTGCATAGGCGCGCATTTGTGACACAATTTGGATTTCGACGAATTTCCTCGAGCAATATTTATATTTGTGATAGATTAATTAATGCATTCAAAGCTATTCATATAGGATGAGACCTTTTGTTCATTCATTGGCGTTAATAACAGCGTAATTAAACCGGTCATAGCTGCAAATATTTTTAATTACTAGTACTGGATGGTAGGCAATCATGTGTAATAAAAGATAATTATTTTAACAATAACTATACGATATTTCGTAATTGTTAATATTAAAAATTAAATTGTTATATAGATATTCTTGCATCTAAATTGGAATGCGATGTTTATCAAAAACAATCCATTCATAATTATAACAATAACAACTAGTATAACCTTCAAATGCAAGGTGCGTAGGCTTGTGACGTCACAGCACCATATGTCACTTCTAGCGCCATTTTTGGGTTCTAAATAGATGACGTAGTGGGCGCTTAGCTAGTTGAGTAACATACTAACTTATGCTTGTGTCCAACACCTACATAGGTGCCCATAATCTAGTTACCTGTGTTCCCATTACAAAAAATTATTTATCTGTAGTGCCCTACACTGGACTTTCGTATACGAAAACGCACAAATATTATAAATTGTTTATCAACAAATAGGTACTTAATTATATTTAGTATCAATTACGAAACTTCAAAGCTTCATAGCACGTAAACCGGAAGTTATTTCAAAAAACTTTTCAAACAAAAAGTTTAGGTAATTATATTGTGCTTCTTTTACTAAATGAGTAAATTTTCGAAATAACGCGTAATTTATCTAAAAATTGATAAAAACTGAAAACATCTACAAACACTTGTAGAAAATCATTTAAATTCATTTTAAAATCTTAAATATGACTTTTAATACCTTCTGAGTCACAATATATATTTTAAAAATTAATATATTTACGTTTTAATTATGTGATACAATACTTCCGTATGACTTCGTATAAGAAAGTAAAAATAGAAATTTTGCTATGCATTGCAGGGTGAACAAATAATTATTTTATCATAAATAACTATGAATCATTTCATATTTTTATTTCTAAACCAGACACTGTAATAAAAAAAAAAACGGAAATGTTTTTAACAGATTATTTATTTGAAAGAATTTCAAAACCTACAAAAAGTGTTACTGGTTTTTCAACCATTGTCCAGGCGAGATAAATGTCTTTTCTATTCTGAATCAAGGAATAGAAAATAAAATCCAACATTTATTATAAATATCTCAAAAATGTGACAGGTTAATTTATCTTTGTTACAATTGGTCTAAGACATCTGAGGAATATTAATGGTTGTTGCCAGAAACGTAAAAATAATTCAATTTTTTGCCTGTTAGATCCTTACCTATTTTTCAATTGAGATAACTGAAATTTTCAACAAAAAACAACCACATATTTTTTACGTATTTAATTTATATTTTTAACAATGTTATTCCTTATAAAAATAGTGTAGCCGCGTTTTGACCCCGGGGTTACGTTCGCGAAAATACAGTCGTAAACTGAGCCGTGGTAAAACAAACCGTTATAAAACGTATTTAAATTATTTTTAATTACACAAGCTGAGGCTTTATATGTTCAATCAATAGCTTTTGTTACGTTTTTGAAAAGAGATTGAAAAAAAGCTCTCAAGTAACAATACAGACGTTTTTACTTTGTTATACGAAATAATGAAAAAGTAATCACGTATAATTTAGAAGTGTATTAAAAATATTCGTGTTAAACGCCTCTTAATCCATATTGAATATTTAAAGACTTATCTGTATGTTTGTAACTCAAAAATGAATGAGGCTACAATTGTGAAACATGATATTTAGTTCAATTTAGAAATTGGGAATATAAATTCGTTAATAAAAATAAAATACTGCAAGCCAGTAGAATTTTCTCTAATTTAACAATCTCCAAGGAGTTTCAAATTGGAATCCAGTAAATATTGCCGCAACATGCAATACATTCGTTTCAAATATACTCGTCAGAGCGCTACTGTCATTCGGGCATTTCAAAAAACAACCGTTTTACAAAACAGTCGTTCTTTTATAAGAATCTTGTTACATATTTGTGTTAGAAAGCAAAGGAACGTTTCATAATATAGGGTGAAATTAAATTCGTAGATTTAGGGTTCAAAAATATATTTCCAACAAACCAGTATACATATTTGAATCTATATATATATATATATATTGAAATTTACTATTATATATTTTATTTATAAATATTATATTATCTAAATTAACTTATTCAGCGTAGAGTCCCCAAAATATATAATACACACATAACAGAAATAGTGACGTAGGTAACAGGGTGTTTGGGCGCTAAAATGTGCCCTGATTTAAAGTTAAAGTACGGATTTATAAAATATTGAGAGTGGAGTCTAAAAATAAATTGTTTAAATTGGCAAAGAACCAATTTAACCACCCAAAGTAATTAATTCATTTTGAAATTATATTTATTGCATATACAAGAAACACCTAGTTCCTTGCGAAATACAATTAAATAGATTCGATTATTTTATAATTTAATCAAAGAATAAAACACTTTATGCTTTCACCAAGGCACACTTACGCATAATTAAATATCGCATATTTATGTTGATACCTATAATCATTTTAAACGAAAATACCGTATTTATATAAAGTAATATGTTGATTACATTTAAACATATTATTAAGTCTTAAGAAAATTTTGAAACAATTGTCAGAATACTACGCAAACAGCAGTACTTTGATGGCATGGTGGTCGAGACATAAATGTGTTTATATACCATCTTAAACGTAGTACAAAAGAAACTCATTTAAATTAAGAACAATTTGCAAATTAAGACGTATATTCACGTTTCTAGCATTCCTAAATTGGGATTTCTCTCTTAAAAGACGACTTGGGTGTGTATATTTGTCGATATTGTCTGGTGGACCCGTGTATATGTATTTATGTCTGTCTGCTTGTATAACTATCTATTTCGACAGATATTTGTCTGTATGGCTATTTATTTTATCCGTTTAGCTGCCCGTCAGTCTATATGGCTACATGTCTTGGCAGTTTGTCCGAATGTTTGTTTAGCTGTTTAAATGTTTATTTAATTGTCTGTTTATCTGATTGTCTATCTGTCTGTTTACTTGGTTATCTGTGTTTCTGCTTGTTTATCTGTTTGTTTATTTGCTATGTATGTCTGTATGTCTGTATGGCTGTATGTCTGTATGTCTGTATGT
>JADQWA010000798.1:0-172597 GCA_018344505.1 Nebria ingens riversi
ATATATATATATATATATATATATATATATATGTAGGTATCTTTAAATTATTATGTGTGTTGATTCGTGATTTAATCATGTTTAATATTACTGAAATATCAATTTACTTTTCAAAATCAATTTATACTAAAAAGAGACTTTTCATGCGTATAAGAGTTAATTTTTTTTGCTTAAATATTTAGGCTCGCATTTTTTATAGTTTTTTTCTACTATTTTCCGAGCTTAAATTAAAAAAAAAGTCAAAAATACGACCGGCCGTCGCAAATCAAGTACTGCTTTGTGTAAACAACAACATTCACTTTTAGTACCTAATTGTATTCAGTGATGATTTTATTAAAAGTATAATCGACTTGGCAAAAGCTGTAATAGTGACTCGACCTGCTATGTTTACATTTTTCAAATACAGACGCACTCTGAACATTTTGACATGTTTCCAAAAGTCTTTATAATAATAATAATAATAATACAATGAACGCCTTTTATGTTGCATCTTTCGTTATGCAGTAAACGTGTATGTATAGGTTCTGAAGTCCACTGAACTCGAAATTCGTTTCGTTTTCACTTAAAACCATTATCAATAGGTAAAGCTACACTTGTTAACTAATTATTTCCCACGTTTGTTTCGAATAATGTCGATAATTAAGCCAACTTGTTCATTAATTATTTTTTATTGCAAATATTTCTTAGAATTCGTAGCGCCTGTTATAATGGCATTTAAACATATAAATAAGACCCGTTTTTAAATGATCATTATTTATGCTGTATAGTTTATATGGACGTTTTAACAATTTGTAAATATTATGCTTTGTTGCGAACAAGTTAAACATAATTTATTGTTTGGCTTGTAGGAGAAATCCGGGGGCAGTTATTCTTCACAGAAGAATGCGACGCGACCGGACCACAGTCCTGTATTTGGTAAGTTTTTTCATATTCAATACTTCTTACAATTGTATCTAGATGAATTTTATTCAACTATTTTCTCAGAAGCGTAAAACCATTATTTAGCGAAAATCTCTAGAATTTTATTTCTATACCTAAGCTTTTCACGAATTTAAATTTAGGGAAACAATATCTATACTAAAGTAGGGGTTCTTAAATCGTGATTTTATATATTCAAACAAGTCGATAAATTATAAGACTTCTGGTTTTATATTTTTTCAAAAATATAGTAGTAATTAAAATCCAAATTACATTTTCATTTTAAGATATGATGATTAGACTTTACGGTTAATGCTATATAGGCATTTAAGTTGTGATTCTGCGCTTTTACTTTATAAATATGTAACAAAAATTTGTTAGATGCATTAATTTTATTTTGAAATTAATTCGTAAATCAGATGACATGAAAATATAAAAAACATTTCCGTTTAATAATCAGATATGAATGCATGTGATAAACAAAGCGATACTAAAAACGTGTCAAAGAATGTATTTAGCTTTGGTGATGTTAAAAAATGACGAAAAAACATCCTGCGTCATTGGACGAAAATTGAGGATCGCGCGTTATTCAAACACGATGACTTTTCATCATCAGTGTCGGATGAAATGACTGCTAATGATTCAGGTTCAGTTCTCTATACTCTCGTCTGTGATAGTTGACCATCGCAGTCCTTGCTAAACACTGTTTTATATTTTACAATGCACGCACCGGACCCGCCTGTTTGGAATGCGAGACGATGAGTAAATCATTGGTCCGTTGTACACTTGTTACATGATTTGATGTATAAGCTGTTAGGTTGGTAGTGGCTCTCTCCGCCGCGTTGAAGTTGGTACGAACGCACGGACCCAGACCGACCTGTGCATTAAAGACAGGTGTAACTTGGTGCCTCTGACGATCTTTCATCTCGGTTCCTCTGCAGCTGATCACGCTGTTGCTGTCTCTCTCGATCGGGTATATTGTTAGGGATGACTCGTAGTTCGGATGCGAGGAATGCGTGAGCGGCATATGTGGTTTTTAAGACGGCGGGTGTTAGTTTTTTTTTTAATACTTTTGTATGTTTTTCTCCCCATACATATGTGATTTCGCTTGCGGGGTTATCTTGTTAGATTTTTTACGGATGCTTTGTAATTTTACTCTTTAAATGACTATAATTATCGTACGAAAACACGGATGACTCTAATTTTCTTTTCTGCACATATTAGTGCAGTTGTGATTGTTCTATGAAGGACAAAAGTATTTTTAAAGTACGATTTTGGTAAATCATTTTTGTTTCTCTTTTGTGCTGATTTTTTACATGGTTTTTGTGCGAAATTCTATATTGACAAGTTTCATCAATTATCTTTTCTACACAAATTAATGAATTTTGACAAATTATTTTTGATTCGCTGTTATGTAAATTTACATATTGACAATTGTTCACATCAAGTTATTCATTTGCCTATAGGTATATATATATACTCACACACATATATATATATATATATATATATATAAATATATATATATATATATATATATATATATATATATATATATAGATATAATATATATATATATATATATATATATATATATATATATATAGATATATATATATATATATATATATATATATATATATATATATAATATATATATATATAATATATATATATATATATATATATATATATATTATATATATATATATATAGTATATATATATATATATATATATATATATATATATCTATATATATATATTATATATATATATATATATATATATATATATAATATATATATATATATATATATATATATATATATAATATATATATATATATATATATCTATATATATATATATAACATATATATATATATATATATATATATATATATATATATATATATATATATATAAGACGTTTTTAATTGATGCACTGATTAGAATTACGACCAGTGACGTCACATTAAATACTTCATAGCTTAAACTGATTTCAAATCGAAACTATGGTTTTAAAAAATAATCTACTTGAATAAAAAATATATTTGTATAAGAGCAATATGTGAAGTAAATGTAATTTATGTGATGAACTTCACTCATAAAGTAACAACTAAATGAATTTTGTTTTCACTTTGAATGAAAATTAATAAAACAAATATTTATACACTATAAGAGTTGAGATGTTATAGTTCGTTTCAGTTTGTTATGTTTATATTTGTACCACTCTGTTCATTTAATGAAACGAACTTTCTACCTGGCCAGACAAGCATGTCAGATTAAAAACTAGTGGGTTATATATAGAGAATCAAATTGTTTGGCCCGTTAGGGGTGACCAACACCTTCGAAAACTACGCCTTCTTGTCTGATTATAGTTCAAAATCCTCTTTGAATTTTATTTATTTTATTCTGTCTCTTATAAGACCACAAATCTCACAAATGTTCCACAAACAATAACTTCACTCAAATCATTTATTATTTATTCATTATTTACGTCAAATTAAACGTTGATAATAATTGAATTATTTAAAAAAATAAATAAATAAACGTCAACTATATGTGAGCCAATTTGATTTAATATGAATCAACTGTTTATAAATTCTATTCTTAAATATACATTTTTTTTAAATCACTATATTTTATTATCTAATAATACTACATGCGTAGTAAGTTCTGTATTGAAAATGCATCGTGTAAAACGAGTTACAGAACTATATAATATATTAACATTTCTCTGCGGAACAATTAATAATTATCAGTTTTTATTATTTACCTATACCTGTTTCTAAACATATGTAAAAAGGGATGTCTATAATAATACAAATAAGGCAGTTAAAAATACCGCAAACCAGTTATTATATAATAAAAATATATACCTATATTCATATTTACATATGTTAATGTACAACGCAGGTATTTTATATAAATCCGGCTTTTCACCATTTACGGTATTGCAAATGCGAACATAATCGTTATGTATTGCTTTTTTTTTTTAAATAATAAATATTAATCTTTCGTTTATTTTAACAACAAAAGCAAAATGTATTAATATGAAAATCAGCATGAAAATGGGAAAATTATTCATAATAATAAAGAATTAATCGTTTAATATGCTTGCTGAGTTGGCTACTTCATACAAGAGATATTTTCATTTTTATATTGTCAATAAGTTATGGAAAATTAAGAAACTAGGAAAAACAGATTTTAAAACATGTCTGGTTAAATATTTTAATTGCATCTCTATAAAATAAATAATAATATTTTTAATGACGTGAAAGAAATTACTTTTAGTTGCCATAAAAAAAAAACATCTAATAACTAATTGTGTAAATTTCGTTTTCTTATTGTTGTATTTATGAATAGAGATTTATTTGACATGATTTGATGATTTCCAGCAATAAAATCATAAATATTCCATAATAATATCATGTTATGCTATTACTGTGAAATAATGTATAAATTAATATTTCAATTTTCAAATATTTTAATATGTAAATATTGATTCGGCGCTTGTTAAAATATGTTGGTTAATTTAAAAAAATTAGCTTTATGAAATGTATTATTTACCTTTCATTATATAATCATTTATTTTAATATTTATAGAAAGTATTTTTAATTTTTAATTCAAATATGACAGCAATGCACATACATTTATTTTATATATTTAAATCCTTGAGGGGTTAAATATTTTTATGAAAAGAAAAACTATTTTTTTCATCAATTACAACATTTAATAAACAAAACAGTATATTAAAAAAGAATGTTTTGCGGTAAATATTTAATTTTCTTGGTTATTCGGAGTTGTCGATAGGGCCATTTTTTTTTAGCTTTTAAATTGGTTTTTGTATCTCTGATTACCGTCGACGCCCAATATGTTGAAGCGAGTCCGCGCTAGACATTAGTGTAAAGTAGTTGGTAGACAGACGTCTATTTCGACCAATTTAGGATAGCCCGGATCCATCGTAACCGAACAATAGTAATTGCGAGTGTTGATAGAGCGCAAAATGCCCTGAGGCATAAATAATCAACTGCGAGCTAACGCTAGTGCTAGCCTAGCCGCCGCAGCAATCGACAGATAATGCAGGGACTTGTACGTATCGTTCGCGGCAACTGACGCGGCGGATGCCGATAACGTTCCGAGCGGTCCGTCGGGGTTTCACTTGTTTGTCGGTTTGAGTAGATTGCGTGATGTCTCCGCTATGTTTATTATAGTGTTCCCCGCTTCTGATGGTTTTCTCGCATGATTAATTAATGAAGCTTCTTGTCTTTACCTGATCTTCATCGCTGATTATATATTCATCAGCCTTGTTAATTTCATTTTTCGTTTTGATTCAATGATTAAAGAATGTTGTTTTTTATGTATCTATATATGTTGAAAAATGCTTTACACTGTCAATTTTGGGCCTGAAACAGAATTATGTAAACAAAATTTCGTATGACAAGAATTAATTCGTAAATAATTTCATTAGTAATTGTTTTATGAGATACAGCAGAGAACTTCCGGACTGTAAGGCCTAATTATTGCCTTATTCATGTTTTTGTTTTGTTTCTAATCTATTTTAATTTTAGTTATGTTATTATGCATTCTCGTGCTCTAATCATACGGGTTTTAAAAAAAGAATAATTATTCAGTTATAAATTTAACATTTAAGATTTAAAGGTATCCATAATTCATTTTGGCAGCGTGATGACGTACGTTTGTATTGTTAATGTGGATTAAAATTCTAAAGTCTATTAGGTTAATTTATTAATCAAAGATGGCGTTAGGTTCTTCGTACTGTTTACATTGGAACTGTATCTTTGTTTTGATAGATTACTAAATATTTTTGTTTATTATGTTAATACAAATTTAATTTGAATTTCCTTTGAAGATATTCAAGTTATTTTTATTGTATTAGAATATTTTGTATTTTATTCTTCAAATACATTTTTATCCAGTTATTTACTTTACCAAGTTTAACTTGTTTATTTAAATCAATTCTTAGAATAATAATTAATAACTTTGCTGTATAAAATGTTTGTAGTGTTGAATAGAAAAAATAATGCATTACAGATAAAATAAGTAGTTTAGGTAATGAAAACCGCGTAGTAATCTTTATTTATTTTGTTAGACGTAGTTCCTAAGTTGTTCTCGGAAATAAAGATAGAATAAACAGTGATGTTTATTCGTAATTTGTAGTAGTCAATGCGTAAGTAATATGTGCAATATCGTTCTTGCTAGGGACCAATAGTTCAAAAAACTTTGACCCATGAAATAATCCTTTGTGTTTGCATAGCATATATACTCTCCCGACCAGTCTGTCAGATATAAACGAAAAGATATGGCCAATCGGCCAGCTAAGTCATCACACTGATTCGTCTGACCAACTTGTTTGGCATGTTTTTGTTGACCATCGAGGAGAGAGTCTACATATATATTTTTTTATTTATTTATTGTATCCTAACTTATATCTTACAACCCTAAATATAGTTAGCAAAAAAAATATATTATAGCTCTTATATTGTCTGATTAGGAGTGATGTAAATTTATATAATGATTTAGTTATTTGCATAACCTTGAGAACGGAATATGTTTTCAGATAATAAATTTCGTTTATAATTGAATATATTTAAATTTATTATCTCTTAAACACTTGTAAATTTATATTTCATTTTATCTAGATTAGTTTTTAAATATTTCTTTAAATGATTTGCACATTATTCTTCTCTTGCAAACATATATTTTTACTCGTTTTACAAAATTGTGCAATCTTCACATTGAGAAGACAATAAGTTTATTTATGTTTTAAATAGATTCGGTATGCATTTTCCTACGACATTTCTGTGATTTCTCAATAATGGTTATGCAGAAGCATCACATATAATTCTTTAATGTTGACTAAATATTTTATATTACAAAATATAGGTAGTTGAAACAAATGAATATCTGAATATTTGTGTTTTAAAAGTACAAGTGATTGTTGGCGATGAATGAGTTTCGCGCCAAAATGTTTTGTCCATTCGTAGTAAACGGTAAAATGGCCAAACGAGACGATAACCAGTCAGTTGTTCTCGTCGTGTTTGGTGTGTCTGCGTTTTCTGGTCCACTGTATGTAGTGGCCGAGCTGAGGGGAGCACTGAGCAGCAAGCAGGCCGCGTAGAGCCAAGGCCCGCGGTTGAAGGTCGGGTCCCAGTCAGGATACGATGCGATGCGATGCGATACGATGCGATGCGGGGCCGCGCTGTTGTGTTGTTAAAGCCATGCTTGATTCTCTCTACAATCTTGCCGCTCCATGCAACTTGCTTCTTGTACGTTTCGAGTTCTGACTGAACCAACACAAAAATCGATATTCGTTTGTTATTTTTATGACTTACAATCGTATTTCGGGGTGCTATGACAATCAAAATAAATCAAATTGCTGTAAATTTCGTTTAATTTGATTGTAAGTCTATGTGTTATTAATTATATATATATATATTATATATATATATATATATATATATATATATATATATATATATATATATATGTATATATGTATATATGTATATATATATATATATATATATATATATATATATATATATATATATATATATATATATATATATATATATATATATATAATATATATATATATATATATATATATATATATATATATATATATATATATATATATATATATATTGATAGAACTTCACTACTTTCCTTGACAGTACAGCGACATTTCTGACAGAGACTACCGATTACAGCATATCCTAAACTAAATAAACAATGTGGCGAATAGTAGTAAATTTCTGAAGTTGTGCTGTATTCCGAGCAAATAGTTGTTAGTGTGACAACTAGAGATATTATAACATATGGCTGATATTTGCTATTTTACTGTAAAACTTGCACTATTTAAAATAATAATAATTCTTAGAATATATTTTATTATAATAGAAAAATCAACTACATACATACATACATAAAATCATGTCTATTCCCATCAATAGGGTGGCAGAAAACCCTTTACATTCATTCCTATCTTGACAATTTTAAAGTGATGTGGTAATAGTTTGTCCAGATGTTCACAAGAAACGAAGCTTAATTATAGTCATCGTTTATTCTAATATAATTTATTTTATATATATATATATATATATATATATTATATATATATATATATATATTTATATATATATATATATATATATATATATATATATATATTTATATATATGTTATATATATATATATATATACGTATATACACACATATATATATATATATATATATATATATATATATAAACATTAAAAGTGTAAAAAATGAAGCCATGAACAATTGCGAGTTATTATTTACTGAAAATACTCTTTTTTTTGAAAAAACAAACAAATGCAATTGTTTTATATGAACGTCATTTAAAGGGCTCGTGAAGAATCCTCTTGTAGTGATTACGTTATGTTTTCGCAATTGTCAAATAAAAGCAAGACAGAAAACAAATCACTTAACATCAACAATTTAAAACAGTTGTTTGTCTTGAAAGAAAATGAACTGATTTTCATGCAAGATAACAACTTTTATTGAAATAACAAGGTTCAAATTGCGAATTTATTACATTAGAATATATTTAAATTTATTTTTACACTTCGGCTATACACAGCACATATATGTAGGTATTGGGTGCCTAAGAAAAATGCCTTTAGCATCGTGAAATTATTCCATCATTTAAAAATTCACTCGTTACTCGTTTTTTTTAGACTTGTTTTCAGGAGCGCGTACTTAAAATGCGCAACGGATAATTTCCAATTCCTGAACCATTATTTTAAGGCCGTTGTCTTTTTGTGGCATTTACAAAAATTTACATATCGAAAATTACACACTTCTCGCGCCATGCAAAACGTGCCTATTAACTTGTTGCATTCATCTTCTATTTCATATTATTCATTTGTCTTTGGCTGATGTTGTTTCTATGGGATGTTGCATAAACACCAACAACATTACCCATTTGTTTTTTTTATTAACCACTATTACTTACAATGTACGTACATTTTAACATCTAAATTCAACGATGGTTTGCGTGTAAACAAATTGGTGTATATTTAATATCTACGAATAACTACTTTTATATTGTTTACGAAGTGTTCAATTATACTCGTATGTTTGTAATATTTGCTTAATCGTACTTAAAACATTTATAGATGTATTTACTAATAGGTATCTATGATTGTCGCTAGCATATTTGTATCCTGTTTCTTGTAGTGTATTTTTTTAGAAAGTTTTTAATATACCTATATAACACAAAAAATAATAAAATTCAGCAGTAAAATGAGGTTTGGTCTTTATTTTTTTCAGGTAGGTATCTTAATAATATAAATTGGGCAGACATATGATACCAGCTAAATAATTTCATAATAACAGTGGTTTTGAACACGTTTCCTTCATAAAATATAGGTATGTATAATGTGAATGTCTATTTACCGCCGACATTGATTCACATGATTAATCTTACTATATTTACGGCGAGCTTCAATTTCGAGTTGGTTCAATATGTTTGGTTAAATTAAAATTTAGTAAAAATCTTGAATTTTTCAAGTACCTACATATGTATACGATTACAATTTGTAATAGATTGAATAGAAATTAGATGGAACAAAATGATGTTAAAGATGTAGGTAAGTAAAATTGATTAGACAAAGGCACTTATAGAGAACGTAAAAGTTTCAACATTTTAAGTAGGTAATAGGTTCTAGACACGTAGAAAATGAAGCAGGGTTTACCGCGTGACCAAGCGTTTAGTTCATCCAATATATACTGGGCGCCTGAAACGTAAATTACAGTCCCAAAAATGACCAGTTATACGAGGTGTTCCGTTCATCTCGCGTCTTCAGCTCACTCTGTAACTTGTAATTATGTTAATCATATGACGAAAAAAATCCAAACAAGTTCAAACAATGCCATAGGTAACCGGCACAAATTGAAAACGTGTGTGTGTGTGTGTGTATTCCTAAATACTGAAATATTTCATAGTTGACAGATATTTAAAAAAATCTTATTATAGAGAATTTATTAATAGATATAGGTAACTAAAAATTGGTGTAAAATTGTAAATATTAAATTACAGAAGGCATGTGAAAACAGTTGACAATACACTAATTATATTTTTTTTGGGATACGTAATACACAGATATACTTATTACAACTGTACAGATATTAGCAGTTATCATTTTTATATAGGCAGTAAATATGTTTTGTAGATCTATTATTTTTTTAAATGTATAAATTGCCTCAATATATTTTTCTCCAATTGATTAAATTCGTTAGCAATTAAAACACAATAACTATAGCAAAGGACATGCAGTGTGGGTTGCATATGCCTAGGCATTATTTATGTACGCACACAATTTCGCCAATGTATTTTTTTCTTCAATTGATTATATGCGTAAACAATTAAAATAAAATAACTATAGCAACAGATATGCAGCGCGGGTTGCATATGCCTAGGAGTTATTTATTTACGCGAATCCTCTAGCTACATGAATTATTATTGCGTCTGTAATGCTGCCCAACAGTAATAGGGTCTTACTTTTAAATAGGACGTTTTATTATCACAATTTCCAAATAAATTAAATAAAAATTTCTAATCACAATTAAATACTTAAACAGTTCTTTATACCATTAAATAAAAATCATTTTGATTTAGAAATTTATAGGTACGCTCACAAAGTGAAATGGAAAAGCTCCAATTACCCATTTTTACAAGATTATTTCCTGATTGCACCAAAATGAATTAATTTTAATTTAAAATTATTTTTGATTTATTTCGCAGATAAAGTTAAATTTTAAGTATCAGTAGATTAAAATAGGTTTACTTTTACTAAATATTATTCTTCATATTAAATTTAGCGTTATTTATTGTTCTTAACTTCAATATAAAATAATAAATCTACGATTAGCATTAGTTTTTATTGTTGCAACTATTAGCCATGCATCTTTTAAACATATCGGTTTTGATTATAATTGTATATAATAGCGCCATATATGCTAAGTTATTTTTGATTTACCTAGTTGAGTTGTTTTTTAAGAAAATTATAATGATCGAGCTTCAAGCTATAACTATTTTTTCACGCAAACTTTAAAGTGGACATCTGATAAAAGTTTAAAGTTTTGTCTAATTTGCACTGTTCTGGCAAAATATCCTATCAGAAAACTAAGTTAAACTACCTTTCGAGAAGAATGTCTCGTGCATAAAGATGTTTCTATTTAGGCTTGTTTCATTTACGTCATCACATTGGAATGCATTTCTAAGCTTGACTAGAGCTGTATAAGATAGCCAAACAATAAACGCATGACGAATAGTTATTCCATAATATAATAATAATATAATAATAAACAATAATCAGAGAATGAATGAACGTGGTATAATAATTTGAGATATCATCATTTGTATACCTACACGAATTGATACTAATTTCTGTCACCTGCGACCATCACAATATTATAGCGTGTAATAAAACAACAGAAAGTGTTAGTAATAATAAACACGTTGATGTACACACACACACACACACATACACATACAATGTTTATTGATATTATGATTTTATAATTAATCAGATATACAGTCCGCGGTAAAGCATACACACTCAACCATTTATGATACAGGGTTTTTCACTAATCATTTTATCACTAGCATACCGACCGACCAACCGACCGACCGACCAATGCTGCAAACGAGACCAAACTAAAAAGTATATCGCGTCATTACGCATTGTGGAGTAACTTTGATCAAATTAAAAGCTATTTAATCGACTATCATCATCATCAGCAACACACAAACACACACACACACACACACACCGGCATACCACACTCATATAGGTACCTATGAACACATTAAAATTACAAATACATAGAATTGCTGTGATGGTCTTCACACATTTACATGGCTGTTAATTTGATTTGTAATAGTATTTTATGTATACGTATACGATAGATACATACATATAGGCAATCGTGTTATGTGTAACACTGACGGATGTGTATACATACATACCCTGATGTTTAACTATGAATGACAGGTGCAAAAATTAAATTAGCAATGTATACCTACTGTTTGTTTTAATGCGACTTTATTATTTCTCGTTGATTGATGCAATTACCTAGTTGTTTTTACTTTTACGAAGTAATAAGTAAGTATTGTAATCACGAAAAAATAATTCTCGAAATTTTAACGGAAATACACCTTTTGACCTTCCCTGAATCGAGTCGGACTATTTTGGAATGACGTCTGTGTGTGTGTGTGTGTGTGTGTGTCTGTGTGTATGCGCTCTACAGCCTACACCGTTGAAGATAAAATTATGAAACTTTAAACTTAGGATTTATATATATATATATATATATATATATATATATATATATATATATATATATATATATATACGTATATAAAATATATATATACGTATATATATTACAAATATATATATATATATATATATATATATATATATATATATATATATATATATATATATATTTAGTGTAAGAGTGTTTCAAAGATTAGTAAAGTATTTTAAATATTATATATATATATTTGGTTAGGTTTTCAGTTCATTTGAAGATTAAAAAACTTCCGGCAATAATAATTTCTAATATAACGTAATGAATTATAATACTTTCTTGATACTTAAAATTTTTATATTTTAATATCCTTCCTATCTAAACAAACTATACCTACTACGTATAAGCAAAACACTGCAGATGTTTTTATCATGCTTTACCTTGAAATGAATTAATTTTGTTATCTTTGCCCTAATTTATATTGCGAATTAAATACAATTGACAAATAAATTTGAATAACTTTTTTTGAAATTGTCACCAAATTTGACGCATACAGCACCTGCAGTTCTCACCTGCGGCCGACAGAATGCGGGTAAAATATTCCGAATTGATACCCGGTGCACGTAGTCACATGCTGATCTTTATATTCGATACCTTGCACTTTTTTCTCAAACTACACTCGGCGCGTTCAGAATAAAATCATCGTAATATCACATATACATAAGGTGCACTTGCACTTGCCAAACGCAAAATGTCGAATGAAACGGTCGACGCTGACTGATTAACTGTATTTGTTTAGTATTCACCGCGTTTTAGAACTCCTGTGTGAGAACTTCTTTATACAATAGCAAAGCAGTAGCGCAGCAACCATACACAGGCAGACAGACAGACAGACAGACAGACTTTTTGCCGAGTGTTTCCGTAATGGACTTCTGATGTGTGATCACTTAATTATAATTATGCCACTTGGATTCTAGTTTCTATTTAACCTGCTATCTTGTTAATATATTTGTTATATATCATTTTTACATACATATATTATATGCAAATTTTATTTGTTCATTTGTATAGAAAAAATCCTAAATGTATTTTAGATCGACACTTGCACTATATGAAGAGCTTAAGTTGTCTATGATTTCTTTTAGAATAAAAAATGAACAGTTATTGTTACATTGCACATATTTATTTTGAAAAATATGAAATTATTTTTATGTTTCGGACCATGTACTGCCGCAGAAACTTTTTCTTTTCTTTTCTGAATTTCCCTGCTTAATACGTACTTCTCATAAAACTAGCTAATTTAAGAAGATTATTCTACCTTTTTGTTAATTTTGAGACTCGGGTAAAAGATGCATCCTACAAAAGCGGTCTGACAAACCGCCCGGCTTGTGTCTTATCTGCTATTAAGAAACAATATTTTATTTTATTATCTGCATTTATGAAATATAAAATCTATAAAAGAATGTAACGGAGAGTGCTTGTAGCATGTCGTAAAATAAAGTTTAATGCGATATACTCTATATTTTCACAGTTACAAGGTTCTATAAAGGGTAAATGATGATTGATTATCGATTTTTTTTAATTTGCTAAACTACAACTTGAACATTAGTGCATAAACTGTTGAAATATATTTTTTAAAGCATACTATTTCAAATCAAATTTAAATTAGATAATTTCCCTTTGTAATTAATTAATTAATTGATTATTCGAAACTGAAATAAATAATGTAACTATAACAGCCAAGCGAGCTGACAAGTATTGCGGGTAGCATATGCTTAGGCGTATTATTAATATCTTAAGTAAAACATGAATATATAAAATCATACACGTTTGAAATAAATCACACTAGCGAGGAAGCCAGCGTACACAAGCAATCGCGATTTGTATCTGTATAGGCGTTTTATTATTAAAATGAGTGATAAATTACGAACACGAAAACTACACTATGAAAAATAATTTATTAATTCAATAAAAACAATTATTTGAATAGCGATAACAATTTTTAGTTCGTATTCAAAACAATTTTTAAGTTGTTTAAAATAAATTTAAAAACAACGATTAAATATTTGCAAAGTGTAGTAGGTAAATGAAATTCATGTTGAGACTTTATTATTTTTTTGTTCTTACATACGTATTTATCAATTTGTCCGTATGCCTATATTTATTTTATTTCCCTCCTAGTAGAACAGATGATTATTGTTGTTTTTGTAAATGATGACTGCCAATGCAACAACAATAATTGATAGCCTTTTAAAAGAACATTGTAGCAGACGTGAACAAATTACTTACAAACAAAAAATTAATCAAATTGCGACTATAATTCATTATTTTCAACTCATTCTGTATGTCTGAATGTATACAACAAATAAATAATCGTTTCTATATTTAAACTAGCGCGGATTCTATATGCGAGAAAAACGTGCATGACAAATAACCATCTCGTAAAAAAATCAACACACTTGAGTACATTTCAACAACGCTCTTCATAAATCAACAAGTATATTATAATAAAGAAGAATAACCAGATATATATATATATATATAAAAAAAACTAGCACTGACATTTTTCTATCTTGCCATCGCAAGAATAGAAAACAATTTAATATTTAAATAATTAATAAAAAATTGTTTTATCTACCAGTAGCGCCACCATCATACATTTTATAGATTGAATTAAATTTAAGTCATAAAAACACTAATATTTAGGAAAGCTAAGCGCGAAATTGTAGTGAATGTTGGGTTAGGAAGATGAAATATAATCAGTTTGCAATAAATATATTCAGACGTCTTCATATTTCCTGTTATGTAGTAAATAAACATTGGTCAATTTAGGATGCGACATTTAGGTATATTAATTTTATTATTTCCTCCCTCCCCCCCTACCCCTCGATAAATTTGGTGTGTGTGTGACGCCACTGTGGAATTGGCCAGAGTAAAAACAAAATGATCAGTAACAAAAACGTGATAAATCGTACATTTTGACATGTCATTTTATACAAAACAGATTCCGTGTAAAAAACAAGTGACTATCTCTGTGCTCGTGTAATAGGGCGAATCAAATTGTAGACAGGAAAGCAGCGGACCAGATGAACACATGCGCACTCGCACTCACACTTTTGTGTATTGTAAACCACCACGATTTGGATATAAATTATGGTGTTACGCCCACTAAGCCCGAGCATTAGATACACCATTGCGTATGTAATTTATTGTTTTTGTGCTAGAAGAGCATTAAAAAACGCTTGCTATATATTCTCGCTCCATCACTTTCTCACTAGATATATCAATGGTTACTTTGTCTCTGTCTCGCACACTTTTATTTCCATTTTTAAGGGAGGAGTATTCGTTTACGTTTCTATAAATATCAATACAAAAATATAACAACATAAACCATACTATAATATTATTTGACAACAGTGCTTTTTTACTTAAACTGAATTGTTTTGTACGTTTGTTAACTGCCTTTTCTTAAATAGTACACATTAAGTTATTGGCACAAGTCTATTGTATACCTACGTATAAACATATTAGAAACATACTAGAAAAATGGTATCATTTATACAGACACATGAAAATTAATGATGTGTATCATAGTGACTAAAACTATAATTTACGTCAACTTTTTGACATATGCCACTTTATGTTTACTTTTATTTTCCTATTATTTAATGTTATACACATATCAGAATGAAATTTAATACTATATCAATATTGTCCCTTGTCTCCCCTATTTACAGATACAAACTTTTTTAAATTAACTGTGTATATTTGCCTATTTTTTACACTAATTATTTTCTCCAAAACGTGCAAAATATTATTTTTCCTGGATTGTTTGTCATTAATTTTACAAAAATGAAAAGTTCACTGATTGAAAATTCAGTATTGTAAATTTACTGAGAAAAATATTACTGGACAAGCATACAAATATGCTTATCGCACAGTGTTGTAAATATATTTTCTGTATCTGCTAATTTTCTTAACATACCTATTTTATTAGTCGCTAGCTTACAGTTTTAAATGTAGTAGGTATATGCGGATAGAAGTTGACATAAAAAGTTGTAATACATGTCGTAAAAATTATAATATTACATAAAAAAGAAATATATGGGCAACACAGCCATATATAATATAACCAGGACATGCAAAACATATTATTTAAACTTAAATACAAGTAATAACGATTATAATTTGTATATTATTTTATATAGGTAGTATATAATAATTTGTATGACCTGTTTAATGAATTATGTAATACCTATAGAAGTTATAATAAATAAACAACAATTCGTGGATCGAGTTCTTAATTAAAAATCAAGCATTTATCTTAAATTTAGTAAAATTATGTAAGTTTTAAAAAATATACTAATTATGCAATAAAAACGCGAGCAAAGGACCTTTTTTCGGCAAAATCCGGAAATAATGATGAAAAAAACAGCTTTTTTTTTGTAAACAAAACATGTTATTATTGGTCAGTGCCAGATACAATGTCAATCTTATTTTAAGCATTCTTTTCTTCTGTAGTAAAAAGTCCAATTAAAAATATTGAAAACAACGAAACAAAATGGCGAAATACTTAAGCAATTTTAATACAATAAAAATTATTTCTGCAATTAGTTTATACTGTATGATGTCTATTTTAAATAAAAAGTGCATTTCTTTGATAATCGACCTAACCTAAGATTTACATTTATTGAGTTAAAGCAATATTTATTTGTAGATTTATTTAAATATACGCTGAAGTAATAAAGTGTTATTTAGTCTATTAACTTCTAATGAAAATTTGAAGAATGTTAAAATAAATAAAACATAAGATTTCTATATACATACTTCAATTGGTTTGCTTTTAAAATATCTTGTAACTTTTAAATATATTATTAGGTACGGAGTATAAATATTTATAAATAACACAGTAAAAACGTAAAACGACTAGATAATTAAAGGAAACAGATTTTTTCTCTCTCGAAAATACAAATAAAAATAAAATGTTCGTGGTTACCAAAATAACTATGACTTTTAAAACGTGACAAAAACAATCAAATACCTCCCTGTGGTCAGTGACGTGTCCAGTAATACGTTATGAAGATTAACGTCCAAAAGTAAGCTGGTCCACATGTTTTCAACGTAGTTGTTGTAAATTGAATATAAGAAAAAAACAAAAAGAATAACCGAAAAATAATAAGAAAAGTAGAGAGTTGACTTCGGGGCAAGTCAAATCAGGTTCTATAATGCACTATGCATATAGCATCACGTGCAGACAGTGTTAAAAACATTTACATTTATTTAATATATGCAACCGGATCATCAATAATTAATGCATTCATAATTGGCGAATAAAATTTTAATTCAACACTGCGTCAGACTATTTGACACTGTTTTGACACATTATTTATATTTAGCAATTATTTCACTTTAGTTTCGCTTGGGGGATGAAGGAATTATTTTTTAACCGCGTCATGTCATGTCATGATTGACAAAGTAGATTTATGTGGTTGAGACGAATGGTGTAAGAATGCGAAGTCGTCCTCTGAATTAGTTGATTGATATGAATGCAAAATAAGTTTCTAATGGCGAAAGATGGAAAGAGTTTTCTGCCACCACATTTGATGGGAATAGGCATAGTATGTATTTATTCGCAATTATAAATATATGTCCCACAATGAAATAAGTAAATATATATTTAGTATATATATATATATATATATATATATATATATATATATATATATATATATATATATAAATATATATATATATATATATATATATATATATATATATATATATATATATATATATATATATATATATATATTGCTTTGGTTGTTTACGTTTATATGAATATTGAAATCGTAAAAATAAATTGAGTAAAATAAAATTTACTCAAAGATATAAAATATTATTTTAGTATGGACACGCTCATGCTTTATCAATTATCTTCAGGTTAATCTACCTATAAGGAAAATATCACAAGTTAACATTTACTTATAATCCTATCCCAATTACATGTTTCGATGTTGCTAATTTTCAATTGCTTCAATCACTATAATCTATAATAATATGCATTATAAGATTATAACTACAATGATTATACAAAATTGATAAAGAGAATAATCTATAGAACGATTCACATGTATCCACAATATTCGTCCGAAACGAGGAAAATTATTACAACAGCTTACTAACAACATATTTGGTGCTACATCTTGTGCAAGTAGTTATCCCCGTTGTGATATTTTTCGAACGTGTACTATTCTCAATCTGAAAATGTTTACCTATATGCCATAATTGGCAATATGTTGGTCATTCGCCATTTCGTAAGACCAAATTTTGTCGCCTCTTCTCCTCTAAAGGTAACGAACCGATTTCAACAAAATTTGACACACATATTGTGTAGGTGTCCGATTGAATTCGGTCGTATTTTAAATCCAATAGGTAACGTACTTTTGGAGATATTGGGATCCAAAAAGGGCATTTTCATAAAACCATGATTAAGTATACAACAAATGTGTAAAATTACTTTGTTTTTATTTATAAATTTGTAATTAAAGGCCATTCAGATTATAACCGAAAACTGGAAGAATATAATTATTTTTAAAAGAACAACTGAACTTTGATAATTTTAATTATATTCCAGATATTGTGTATTTGTACAGAAACTTGCCATGCCAAATTTTAGGCATATTTCCAAAGGCGAGCTCTTTTCATTTATAATTTGTTTTTCCTTATAGTATCCAGCTTCTTGCCAGCTAGACTAAGTTGCTATAGTTATGCTATTTTGTAAGTTTACGGAATCAATCAGCTAAATAATTACATTTTGCAATTTTGAAGTTTCTGTTTTATAGATAATTATATTTGACTTGTAGAACTACGAACTAATTTAAACGTTATGCTTTAGCTTACAATTAAGACCCATACGTCTACATTTTGTGACTAATTTGAATCGAGAATTGCATTAGAATTATAAATGGTAGTATATATTATGTATAAGGTTCTATAGCACAACAACGGATATATTTCGAATTAAAATAATGCGAAATAATTACGATGGTTGATGAAGGCTTGGCTAATGCTGGTTGGGTATGGCTTTGACTGCGATTCTGTAGCACCTAGGCGTGGGTGTTCTACGCCATCAGCATCCAACAGCAGCCTTCTGATTCTTTCTTTCACCATTGTCCTCAACACTGGCCGTAATTCACCGTGCGCCACCGAGCCAATTAGTGCAATGACTCTAAATTACGTTGACAGTTGAATTGGTAATTAATTAATATTTATCGTTAAGTCCACGACGTTAAGCATTTATACATATGAGAATAACATTCATTGAACAAAACCAGCCACTCATAATAAATATTTATTTTACGCATTTTTATGATTCACCTATGTTTGTAGGTAATAGACTTTTTTCATAAATAAAATACGACTTCATTGTCATATGATTGATTGTATTTTATATGGCTGACTATTGTTTTACTTCAAAGTCTATTGATACCACTTTACACAGAACGATTTTTAATTTAATTCAATTCAATTCAATTGCTTCTGGGTTATACATTATTTACATATTGCTAAATGGGCGTTAGAAACACTTCTGGATTAATATATTAAATACATAATATTTTAATAATTTATTAATTGTTTAAATATTAATTAGAACAACATATAGTTGCACCATTGTTAGTGCCTTTATTTTGTTACTGAAAACATTGACATCCAATTGTACCCTTTGTGAAAACAGTATTGGGATTATTATTTTTTATTTCAAGGTGACCTCGTAAATATTGTAATATTTTATTAAATTTTGTAATATTAAATTTCAATTGAAATAACGAACTTGGTCTTTGTTAGATATTAACGCCGTTTACATATTAAAAACCCGCAAACATTTGTACTTCGTACGCATTTATCTGATTGATTAAAATGACGTCACAACACATCGATTTGTTTAAATGTGTCCGCGATGGCTGTGATGATACAAACTTATATAAACAGATGTATATACATCTTAAACGTGTCCTTGAAAACAATTAATTGAAATCCTCGTTACAGAAATACTAAATTATTTCAGCGAAGCACTAATTAAATTTACGTCCTCTGGGTTGTTGAACGTGCAATTACGCATAGCTTATAAACAAGACGCCGATCGCTATAAAAACGTTGCTTTTTTGTCTTGCTTTGAAATCTCAGTACACTCTCATGTGCACATAAATTTATCGCTGTTTCTAATAGTAGCCACATGTCGTAAAACTATCATTTAAGCCGAGCTAAAATAGCAATAAACAATAAAACTGAGTCCGGCGTTGTCAGCTTGTATGGCATCTTGTTAAAGCAGCATTACTACGGTCAAACTGCTATAGATAATAAACGGTTTTACGCACCTAAAGAATGGAATAAAACTACACTGTTTAAAAATTCATTTAGATTAAAAGACAAATATGCGATTCCTAATTTGTTTTTTCTTCTTAATTATTTACTTCTATTGAAAACTTAAAAATGCTTATATCTAGTCAAAATTGCGTCATTAAGTAATAATTATGTAAACCTAGTAATAATTAGCGCGTGTATATTAATCAATTAATTATTTTACATGCGTCAGTGCATATATATATATATATATATATATATATATATATATATATATATATATATGTATATATGTATATATATATATATATATATATATATATATATATATATATATTATATATATATATATATATATATATATATATATATATATGTATATATATATATATATATATATATATATATATATATATATATATATATATATATATATCTCTATATATATATATATATATCTATATATATATATATATATATATATATATATATATATATATATATATATATATATATATATATATATATATATATATATATATATATATATATATATATATATATATATATATATATATATATATATATCTATATATATATATATATATATATATATATATATATATATATATATATATATATATATATATATATATATATATATATGTGTGTGTGTGTGTATATATATTTTTGTGTGTAAAGACCCGATAGTTTCCAATTATTATCCGTATGCGACTAGTGTTTATAAATTAGTGTAATATGTTTTTTTTTTACCATAGCGATAAAATGAAACCATACCAATTGTTTTTTATGGAAAGTAAAAGTGGATTAATTTAAAAGCGTCGTTAAAATTCTATGCATATGTGTGTTGAGTAAAATTTGAATAAACTATTTGTTGTTGATGATGATTCATGTGATCTATTTAAAAGGATATGTATGTCCTTTTAAAAACAGAGCTTGCAAATTAGTTTAAAGCTAAAAACTTAAAATGACAGGCCCCACATGCTGAAACAATGTAACTTCACACTTACTTTCCAAAAGGAGATTTGTTATGATGGTTCTAGGTTCTAATTTATGCGGATGGAATGTTAAACGGCGCGGGTCGCTGCTTATCGCGGATCTGCGACCGTTGGTTAGGTTAGTTCTCGGACTACACGTGAGTGACGCTGACGGTGTGTTGTTGATGTTACAGGTAAAGTGGAGCCGACGCCTCACACCTCCTCCTTCAACATGGGTTACCTGGTCTCGCCGTACAGCTACGCGAATGGAGCAGGTGGGCCCATCCCTGTGTCTATGGTGAGTGTCTATTTATCATCTTTCTGAATGCTACTTTTTATATATATATATATATATATATATATATATAATATATGTTTTTTTTATCGTTCTTCACTTGTAGGGGTTACCTGAACCCCATGTTGATTTTGAAATTTATTTTAGTGGTTTAATAGACTTTTAAAATAAAATTTTGAAATGTCTTGAGTTATGACAGATGGCTATGAAATGTTTTGGAAAAAAAACATTAAAATACATTTTCTGGAATTTGAAAGCGATGCATAACTTCATATGTTCTTCCAGCACTAAAACTTAATCTTACCTTATCTACCTATTTATTATTCTGGAATTTAAAAATATTATGCATTTATAAAAATGGCAAACATTCCGATTTTTTCTAAAATAAAAATATAATTTGAGAAAACATCAATTAAATAAGTATCAAGTCAAGATCAAATATGAACTTTTTATTATAATGTTTGTGATAGTATTCAAAATACTAGAGCAAGAAAACCAAATATTAGTTCATTAGTTAAAAAATATTCTGATTTTCTATGAAGTATCTTCGTGCGAAGGATGTCCATGCACAAACAAAACAACCCACATCTGGTGTAAACAGGTCAAAACACATTTTGTTATTACAGTAAATACACCTATATTATCACTTAAACGTCTATTGGGGTGGAGATGTTTGGTCGCGTGTTGATCGAAAGTATCAACAATAAGTGGTTTGGCGTGGTTCCGATGTTCCGGTAAACACGGGGTTCCGTTTCCGGTCAGTTTAAGCCCACCACCACAAACAAACAAACAAACATTACATACCTACCTAGCAGGCTCACAAACATAGATGTATACTAGTTACATACATACATACACACAGTAAGCGAGCGATCTCTTCGTTATTCATTCATGCGGTGTTCTTGACTTCGGCGGCGCGGCACAGCGCGGTGGTAGCCGCGGCGACGTAACTCGCTGACATGCGAGCATCGAAAACTATTCGTGATTGATAATTTATGAACTCGGAACTCGTTAAAATAAACGTTAATGTTTCCTTCGGACGTCATCATTCTTGATTCTTGCTTTTTTATATAGTTCGACGTTTGATTCTACCTTTTGTTAATATTATTTTATTTTTCCGGTATAGGTATATGCCAGCTCCACCTATATATTAATTTATTTGATTGCATATGCTTACTATACCTACTGAACGTTAAATACATATCAGTTGCTAATCTTTCCAAATTAAGAACCATCAATTAATATTATAATTAACATTCATATTTCAAATTATTATTACTGAAATTAATATTTATTAAAATATAAAATAGGTTTTATTTCGCAAATATTCTAACTAGCGACCATTTTTATTAAAATTACCTATACCTATATAGAAAATATTGGGTAATTAAAGAATTCTGTTAAAAATGAAAATATGTAAAAATATACAAGTATATTAAGGTTTCATTTCGCATATAATAAACCTTATTAAAGATACATATGTATCGATATAGAAAATTACTAAATATGTACTCAAATTTATTTAAACTAAAAATTAATTAAAATACACAAATATAAAAAAAAAACAGTGGTAAATTACTACGTTAATTACAATATATTAAATCACATTAATTTCACAATCTCTAAATTTGTAGGTTTATTTTATAATATCTCCTCTAAAATGCCCATACTTTTGTTAGTTTTTCTAAATGTATAAATGTGGGGTTAATCACCTTTTGGACGAGTTCTTTCATTTCCTTTCCAATCATAATCGCAGCACAACACACGTTTCTAAATCTATTTGCAGTGTTTCATTGTCACTGTCGTTATACTCTTAAAAATTGTTTTTCAAGCCTGTTCTTCGTCTAACACGATCAAACTTGAATTAACATGCCGAACATAACACCATTTAGCAAACAATGGATCCAGGTGTTTGCGGAAATCAAATCAACTCTGATCCATACCTGACTATAATTACATATCTATAAAAATATTGATTTGGGTCCTCAGATATAGAAGACCGCAGGGATATTAACATCACGTTATGACCATGGCTTTTTCAAATGTTTTTTTTAGTACTGGTTCTCCAATTTAGTAACGTACATAAAAAACAACAACAGATAATAATATAGTTTTAGTTATACCTGTTTTTGTGTTTTGTATATTGGATTCTTAAATGGATATGAATAATTATCTATACTAGATTGATTAATTAGATAGATATTTATTATAGCCTAGACAATAATTGCATTAGTTTTATGGGATTGTTTTCACTATACATAAATTAGGTATGCCAAATGCATAAAACAAAAAGTCAGTTACTTAATACAAAATAAATATTTAGCTCGTCTCCGAAGCTTAATTAACAAAACGGATACGTCTAAAATTACTAAACCTGATATTTAAAATGGTTTTTTAATTTAGAAGTGCTGATTCGTTTTCTGCAGTAATTGATCAACCAAAAGTGATTCTTGAAGTCTATTTAAAAAAAAAATCTGCGTTAATTCGAAAATGTACTTATTTAGTAAATAGAATTAACTTCCGGTTTATCCGTCATGGATTTTTGATATATAAATTTATTTATGTAGGCTTTAATATAAGCAAGTTTGTTAATAAACCAAGTCAATTATTATATACCTATAAAAAAAGAAATCTTAGTTGTCTGACTGTAATTTTACAAGTCAATAATAACAATAATATTTTTATTTCTTTCGTATACGTGTAATTTGAAACGAATTTTAGTTGTATGAGTTTTTGTACTTATATGTACGTAGGTATAGGTATATAAATAAGTACAGAATATACTTATTTGTATGTGTGTGTGGGGTTTAAACCACCCACCGTGGTTAGTAGTCTGTATATAGTCGCGTGTTGTTAATTGTCTGTTATTACCGGTGGCCGTGTCGTGTCTGCAACGTGCCCCGTGTCCATGTATTTGTACGACTGTTTCGTTGTGTGTCTGTGTGTGTGTGTTATTTCTTACACGTATATTTCACTGTTCGCCACCTTGTTTCTCTGTATTGGTGTATGGTGCTATGTTTGAAATTGCAAATATGTAAGCCTCTGCGTGTGTGTGTGTGTCTGTGTGTGCTTGTATAGGATAAGACATACACTGTTCACGTATGTATGTATCTTGTTACTCGATCCAGAGAATCTGAAGATATGCATTGCTCAGTGCAGCCTTTTACTGATTGAAATTATCTTTCATCGTGATTTGTGCCAGATTGAATTTCAGTAGCGTAACAAATTAGATGGGGTTATGATTTGAAAGTTATATTCCACAAATTCAGATTTATTTGTTGAAAGATTTTGAAGCTAGAGAGTGCACATGTAGAGAGAGAGAGAGACAGACAGACAGACACACATATGTTGAGACACGGATAGATATTGAGAACTTGTTAAATATGGATTCAGAGATGCGCAAAACGGATATTTCCGTTAAAAACTCGATTTCTTAATTTGTAAATACTATTCTGTTGTGTATTTTAAAATACTGTTGTAAAATTGCAGATTATTAGAATATAATGTTTGAAAAGCTTCCGATTTTGTGCAATTACAACGGAGTTAAATATAAATTCTATGAAACATCTAAAGAAGATACACTCCATTATCCCTCTCCGTCAACAAAACACTTTCTGCAGAAAGGATAATCATATCGGTTCCTGTAGCTCAACAAAGAAATACCGACAATTCTTTTTCCTCTGCGTGACACATAGAGAGCGCGATACATACATACACTCACCACCTCATCCCCATCCCCTAGGAACGTTGAAAGTAAAGTAAAATAAAAAGCGAGCGAGCGAGCGAACGCGCGCGTGGAACGTCATTACAGTAAAAGTGTAAACGCGCGCCTTATACTCACTCACTCACTCACTCACACTGGCCATATTGCCGCGTAGATGCAGTGCACTGGCTGAAAGCTAACGTTAAGGGCTCTACATGTGTTTTAGGGTGTGGTGTACTAGTGTATTGTCTTTGAAAGAGAGCGGTGACGTCATGCGACGCTATTATAGAAAGCGACGGCGACGGAGATCGTAATTATATTCTCCACGGAGATTTCCTCTGCTTTTTAAATACACTAAAACACATTCGCGCAATAGTGGCCCAAAATGGCACCTTCAAGCTTTCCTCCATTGAAATATTCATGCTAACTAAAAGAAATCACCAATGCAACCATTGCTAAAGAACAACATTTTTGGTACATGTGCGCTTTACGTCTTGTACAAAACGTATTCCGAAATCCTAAACATACCTATATGCAACCCATGGTACTTTTCACCTGATTTCATTACTGTTACATTATTTGTACAGTTTTACATTCAATTATTCAGTATTTGTAGTACCTATACATATATATATGAATCATTGACACACATTTCTATTATTCATTTGCATACGTACTTAATTTTTTCCAAATTATATATTATGCTCGACAAAAGTTTATTTCTAAAAATTCTATTCCATTTTAGACTAGTATCGCCTATAACGCATATATGTATGCATGCATATATGCGTGGGTAAAAGAGGCAATGGCGTCATTCGCGAATATATATATATATATATATATATATATATATATATATATATATATATATATATATATATATATATAGGGTGTGGGGGTGGGTGCGTGAATGTGAGTGCATGCAGATTGAAGTATATGCGCGCATAGCTTTATACTCTGTCGCGAACTGTAATTAGGCAAGGCACTATAATATGCACATGTACGATGTGTGTATGTATGTGCGCAAAAAAAGCGTACATGTCATACTGTTCTGCGATGCATGTATACGATATATGAAGCACTACGGAATGATGCATGTATGCATGTTGTTTACGCATAGAAAGAATGTTCAACTTTAGTTATGGAATTCTAAAATATCGATCAACTAATCTTAAGCTATTTATATCTAGCAAAACCTAGTAATTTTGCCTTATATAAACATATTCATTTATCATATTATAAATAAACAAAATCACATTTTACTTTCACTGCAATTGGCCGTCTAGTGTACAAACTTGTAATTATTTATGCAGCAGAAATTAATATGATTTCAAATATCTGTAAAATGCACTTTTATCTTTCCATATGTAAATGACATAATCACATAGAAATGTGTTTTTAAGAGCGAACATACAATATTTCTACGCTCTGAGATATATTTTGTTAATTCCACAATAAAATTGTGTGATTGGTTACAATAACAATTTTTAGTTCTCACAACAATAGATGATCAATTTGATTGATTAAAAAAAAAACTTAACACTAGTCAATTAGTACATACAGAATTTTTACTAATAAAAAACGCATCTTCTATTTATTAATAGATGCCAAACACTTTCGTATTTTCAACAACTATAAATGTATGAGAGTTAATTTATCTTTCATGTACTTCGTATATTGCATTCTGACCTCAACGCAGTGGGTAAGATTGTTCCACATCAAAATGAATAACGAAACAATTTATTTGATACGTTTTACTATCAATAATAAACGGATTTGTTCAATTCTGAACTGAACAACTGTTCAGAAATAAATTAGAAATATCGAGCGCAAAATCAAGAATTACAACTGTATAATTTTCGCTGATTAATCATTATAAATCCTGTTATCGGTTGTGTATAACATGAACCAAAACAAGGTGTCAACTTTCATATATGAATAGGGGAGTGGAATCACAACTAACGCAATCATTTCAACATACACATTATAAACAAACATACTTACGCATTCATAGGCACACACACACACACATTATAAATAAACACATATAAATATCGCTCTAAATGTATGAAAATTGCTTTACTGACTAGTTTGAGATTCGTGTTTGATCTACGAGTTACAGATAGTGCCAAAATTGAATTTATATTCACCATTTCACTATTTAGCAAGTATTGATAACTAAATTCAAATCAAGTGATCAGATAATATATACCTATATAGTGAATGGCTTATAATTTCATAGTTTATCCCTCCCCCCTACTCCTCCGATTTGTTGAATTGTATTTTTGGTGCATTGTTATTTATAGGTGAAATTTATTATTTGTGAAATTCAGATGCGAAATTCTCTGTTTCCACCAGATATGCTTGTATTTTTGAATTAAGTGCGATTCATATTCGACCATTTCACAAATTACTAACGTTATGCTATTTGGTGCGCTTATATAATTATAATCTTGTTTTCTATATGTTTGTGTACCGCTCGTACCTTCATATAGTTCTACCTACGTTCGAAACGGCAAAAGCTCCATACTTTGGAAGGCTGATGGTTATATGCGTATTTACATACATACATATCTATATATACATACGTATATATTTGAAATAATATTGTGATTGTGAGTCGAATGGACTTGAAAATAAGATTACATCTTACAAATATTATTAACTTAAGCCGCAAGGTATAAACACAAACAGATGAAAATCTAAAACCAGTATAATACAATAAGTCCATATTTTAACATTCAGAGTAGAATTAGTGATTTACTAAGATATATGTTACGTGTTTTAGCTTTAGCGAACGGGATTTCATCATCAGAATATTTACTTTTAAGAAATATAGAGTTCGTTTCTATATTTTAATGAATAATTTACTGATGATGATTGAATCGACATTCAGTTAGCATTTATGTGGATATATATTTATTAAATATTTCTATTCGTTATACTTAAGGTCTTTTATTAAATTTCAAAGCTGGTTGCATAAATATAAAGAATTAAAAATACGTGAAACAAAAGTAATAAGTATTGCAACAGCAATTCACTAAAACGTCTAATGTATGAATTCCTAAAAGCGATATTTACAAAAGTATTTCAACAGTAGTTATCTACCAATCATAAATTATAATATTTAAGTTGGGGCGCATATATAAATCCGTCATAAAATCAGGTAGGCGGACTACAAACGCCGTTATTTCTTGGTAAAATAAAATTGTGTTTACCTGTGTGGTTAAGAAACAGGATCCATTATTACTGAACAGTTTTATGATTTAAAATATTTTTCCATCTTAGGATTAGATCTTAGTCTATTCCCAACATGTTTCGGCAGAATATCCATAACTTAACAGAAGATTAATACAATTTCAATGAAGTTTTAAAATCGTATGTATTTCAAAATCAATTGCAATTAATAAACAACCAAAGTACAAAAAGCGATTTATTAATTTTTGCGATTAATAGAAATAACAATTCACTTTCTCCGTAAGGAAAAAAAATGCAAATGTCAATTAATTCATTAATCATTATCTCTTCTAAAACATCATTTACTAATAAAGCTCAGAATCAACACTTTCATTTAAACAACATTTGTTTTTACTTTCTTTTGCGAAGTAATAAGTAAGTATTGCAATCACGAAAAAAATCATTTCTCGAAATTTTTACGGATATACACCTTTTGACCTTCCCTGAATCGAGTCTGACCATTTTTGGAATGACGCCTGTGTGTGTGTGTGTGTGTCTGTCTGTCTGCGCTCTACAGCCTACACCGTTAAAGATAAAATTATGAAACTTTAAACTTAAGATTTGTATATGCCTGGGAAGAAAACCTCCTATTTTTGAAAAGCATATTCCAACCGGAAGTACATGTTTACTTGAGTCATTTTTTGTAATTTCTGCAATATCTCCGAAACGGCTGTACTTACAATAAATATAGTTACATTAACATTCAAAGATATTAGTATTGTGCACAACTTTTGTTTGAAACATTTCTTCAAAAAGTACCAGTTACAAGATCTTATCTTAGTGATATTACCATAGTTACGTAGGTATGGGAAATTATATATAATAAATCGCATCTACTATGCATGTCGATTGTTTTAAATATTCAAATATTTTGACATTTAACATTTATTGTCAGTGTTACAAATAAGTTTAGTGAAAAAGCGTTACAAAGGTTAGTAAATAATTTAAAATATTATATATAAATATAAATGTCCGGCCATAATAATTTTTAATAATGTGTAATGAATAATTATATTTTCTGTATATTACTATAGAATCGAACATTTTAAATCTAAAATACATATGTTTTATTAGAAATCTGACAATAATCTAACTTTACAGTTTTACTGGACATAATGAATGAAAATATTTTCTGTTAAATTTAAACATTTTATATTTTAATTTATATACTATCAAATCAAAATATACTGACTACGTAAAAGAAAGTTTAGGGCCAATACATGGCCGATGTTTATATTCTCCATTGAAGCTTATTGTAATTGCAAATGACCACAGTGTATTCATATAAATATTAAATAACCCGTCGGACCAAAACTTTTATAAAATTTCATTTAATGTTTACTTATATAGTTAAATAGTTAGATTTTCGAAAAAGATACAGTTTCTTTATGACAGTGATAAATGAACAGTATAACATAGGTTGTTAATGAGGAATTTCCGTGCAGTATTCGTTTTGGCAGGTGTTAAAATTCAAAATTTCTTTTGTTCATTTTTTTCTTACTTGCACTTTATATAAAAAGGTTCCTCTACATTACATACATACATACATACATATGATGATGAGGAGGTCGTTTAATACTTGTTAAGTGCAAAGTTTCATATCAATCAAACAATGGATGATGTCCGTACTAGTAGGTACTATGGATATATGAACTTGGATGGATATGGCGAGCGAGGGAACGAACGTGTTTCACAGCATCGTACACTACACATATCCACGGCATTTCACCCAAGTCGTGACTATGTAATTACTATAATAACTACACTCAGACACTATTAAATACATATTAGATTATGGAATAATTGAATATCTAACGTTGCTTTTAAAATCACAGCTCCACTATTATATTTTCTAGAGTAGCGTAAGCATATTACTAACATATATTTCCCATCAGTATCATGTGGCTCTTCTTCAATTATCATATATCATTCCTTTTTTGTCAGACGAACAAAAATTGATGGTGAATTACAATACTGTTTACAAAAGATCACACACGTGATATATTATACTGTTTATTGTGTGATTATAATCAATTTTAGACATACCTATTATAATTTGTATAACATATTTACGTTAGGCCAATTATCACAAGATGCAAGGTCTTAAATAAGATAATGCATACGAATATTTTGCAAACAAGAATAGATGGAAGAGAAGAATCGATTTTTTATATACATATATGTATTAAGCAGTTCAATATTACAGTCAAAATATGAAGATATAATCAACTTGTGAAACAAACGTAAAATAATCACACTTAATGGTTTAATATTTAATTTACAAGCGCATTCATTTACTACTTTTATTTTATGACAGCTAATAACGCATTTAAAAAAAACAATAACTATTTTATTATGTCATAATGTTAAATAGATTTAGTTATTTAAATTACTTCATTACCATTTGCTAATAATTGTTTGTAATTTAATTCTGTGACACTGGAATCAATAATCTTGATTAAAATAAGTTTTGTTCTCTAATTAATGATTAATGATTGATTATGCATTTCAAATACACTAATATTTTGTATCTAGCAATACGTGCTCTAAGGCTGATTGCCTGATACGGCATAGTCGTTGGTTAAGTATAAAGAAAATGTTAACTATCTATAGTCAAGAGATAATACAAGATTAGTACGATTTTAAATTTTTTTCTTGTAGGAAATTGTATGTACAAATAGTAAATTTTGATTATGCCACATCTTAATTTTTTTAAATTTTATTGTGTAAAAAAACATCAATTCATATTAACTATATTTTCTTACAATTCTATATAAATTACAGTTTCGTTACAGTTTTATGTTAAAAGTAATAAATAAATGTTACAATATTAACTAATTGTTGAATCATTCAAAAACACCACAAGTAAATTGAGTATATTTTATTATTTAGCAATTGTATTTTAACGATAGTAATCTACGACTTGTGTCGTCAGATAATGACACAAAGTCAGTGTTGTGTCGGTTTGATAGTGTGTACGTCACCAATAAATACATCCGTTTCGAATGTATCAAGACATGTCGATTTCAGCTGTCTTCGGACGCATTCTCGTCTTCTCTAGATCACTTCGATACAATGCACTGCAATCGAAGTCATTTGTTTATTTTTTCGATTTAAACGTCTCTTAAAAGTATCTTCATTTTAAGAGATTTTTTTAATTAGATTATTTAAATTAGAATACAGCACAAACAGAAATGTATATAATAACTGAAGAAGAATGGTTACGACATTAGAAATGCGATTGTTAAATGAATTTGTGGTGAGACGGAATGGTCATGATGGTCAAATGAAATCTTGAGCGACTCTGGCTTCTATATAAGCTTGTTAATTGTATCTTAATTTTACTTTCGGAAATGCAGACAGAAAAGAATATGAGAGAAACGTGGGTGGTACGACTGAGAAGTGACAAGTTACCGCATCCACCATATAAATGCATACTTATATGTACATACATATAATATATGAAGAGAGTCATGAGGGAGGCGGGTCAGAGTTTAAGTAGCCGAGGTGAATGTCCGACAGAGCTCTGACGATGACTACTGAAGCCTACATTCAACGGGTCGTGCTTTTTAATTGATACAAACGCTTGATACCACATCGCGCGCGTTCACAAATTTGCATATGCAAGCTTGGTCTCGTTTGCCTGCATATCTGGAATCTACTATATGCATGCATACTTCTGTGTGTGTGTGTGTGTGTGTGTGTGTGTGAGTACAGTAGTAAACATTAAATTCGGATCAAGTTGCTTCCTCATTACTATGTTATACGATTATTCAAACAATTTAAGACATCCAATTATAGAATCATTATAGATTTTATTAAGCAGCTACTTTTCATGAATTAAAAACTAGATTTGTTTTCCTCTCGAATGCATTTACGTGCTACTTTTTGAACGCAATATCTATAAATATATAAATACATTATTTAAATGTTTTCAAATATTAAATAGATTTGGTGTAATTTAAAAAAAAAAAAATACTACATAAAGAGATGATACATGAATATGCATAGACAATTGAAATAATGTACTGACTTTTTAAAACTAAAATTACAATATATTGTTTTGAAATTTACGAACATTAACATTCATTTTAGAAGCAATTTTCCGTTAAAACATTGCGTAAATTTACGTTCATTCTTTAAAACGTAGAGTAGATAAATGGGATGCTTTGGTTTTGTTTATAAAATGTCTTATAAAAGGACATAAAAGTGAACGATGTAAATTAAGTGAGTATCGAAATAAATAGATAAATGTGGTTGAGAATGAGTCGAGTGAAAGAATAATTGTGAGGGAGACGAATAGAAGAGCAAAATGTAATAGGTTTGATAAATGAAGCGATTGTAATACGTAAAGAAATATTTAAATGATGAAAGTTAATATAGGTATTTGTGGTGTATCAAAGAGAGACAGAAAGAGGAATACGTGGGTGTATGAGCAGTCCGATATTGTCAAAAATGTCGTACGTAGAATAGGTGAGAGTCAAATGAAGTGATATGGTGTCATGTTGAAAGAATGTCGACTGAAAGATTAACAAAACAGATTTACGTGGGCGAGATGAATGGTGTTGTGAGAATGCGGAGTCGTCTTCGGAATAAGTGGATTGAGAATGAGTTGCGCAAAAGGAAAATTGGGAGCAAGCGGAATATGAAGAATCTAATGAGTCTGAATGAAGCGAAAGAAGTTTGTAAGGATAGAGTGGAATGGCGAAAGAATTGTCAAGATGCGAATTAATCTAAAAAGGGTTTCTGCCACCCCATATGATGGGAATAGGTATGAAACTACTAAGTATGTATGTTTCATCTTCAATAGTGACAAAAAGAGTAAAATTAACCATTGTTGAAAATATATTTTCAAAGATATTTTACATTGAATTTTAGCATTCAACCTTTTTTTTTTGTCAATTATTTTTCCATGTATGTACATACATACATAATAACAATGCACTCCGTACCAATAATAATCTATTTATACGTTCATATACTGATGCCAATTAAAGCACCAAACGTTACTACTTTCCAGTTCTCATTAGCCTGTATATACATACATACATACATATATATTATTCTTGAAACAACCGGCATTAATTTTCCATAATTAAAACGGCCTTTTATTGTTATTATTATTATTATTCTAATGCACATCTAACGATGCATTCAACTGTTCTCACAAACCTTTAAATTGTGTTTTCCCTGGGTTCTCTTTATTTGCTTCGAATAATGAAAAGATTTGTTGCTATGAAGGGTTTGGGTTCTGCATTCCATGGGGTTATTGTCGTCACGACATGACTCGACGAAATTCTATAGACTATGGCGGGACTGTACCAAGAAAACACTGCCCGATAATACACTTGAGGTATCTATTCGGAAAGAATTTCGGTAATATAACATTGGTTCGACATGGATTTCTTATTTACCGTGTTTTAAATACTTCTAATGTCTAATTTTATTTTACGGCCATACCTAATACAATTTCGAAAATATTTATGTTATTTTACTGATGCATATTGTTGTTTCTGTCTTTAAATACAAAATCTGGACAAATTATTACCACACCAAACTCAGTTATTCTTGATATAAATATATATAATATTGTTTTGAAAAGTACAACTTTTGTTGTAAAATATATGCGGTTTCACTCTCATACACGCTAATTGCCTATATATGTAGTACATACATACATACGGTTGCACTTTTATCAGTTCAAATATGCGAAATGCTTAGTGATATTATGTAGAATTTTGATTTGGACAATTAGTTTTACTTAAATTTCATCCCGTTACTTTCATTGGTTGAGCAGTATAATTCGGACATGTCCTAAATTTAATTATAACTGCTTAATGTTAAAAGTTGTTATTTTTCTTTTTATGATTTTATCTTATAAGCAAATTATATTTGATAATTTTGTATTCTGGACGATCTAGATACCTATAGAATGTTTGGTACGTGTTGAGTTGTGATATTTCTGTGAGAATGTTGATGAAAGAAAGTCAATTTTCTCAGGGTCGGTTGTATGAAGCAAGACTTGGGTGGAGAAAGCATTTTTTTTTTTTTTTTATATATTGGAAACATAATAAATATACGTTATAGATATGAGTGGGTATTGTGAGTGATTACATGCACTAATATTATGTATTTCTAATTATTCATTTATCATATGTTGACGTTTAGTTAGCATACAAATAGTATAGCACAAGACTAAATAACGTCGTCATATTTTTCTTAAAAACGAATTGACTCATTTCTTGTTGTGAAAGTCTTCTGTCGATTTGATTTTAAAATAATAATTTTATTGTATTTCCATATTAATTTTCTTCTATACCTATTTCGTATTTAACTTTCTCTACAACAATCATTGATTATTATTAGCAATCAATTGTCCGATCTTGTCTGTCCGGAGGTTACAAACTCTAGCAGAATCATTTCTAATAGCTTTTGGGAAACAGAACTCTGAAGTTAAGAGAAATGCTACTTTCTTCATACGCAGATAAAAAAAAACTCTATAATTGAAAATACATTTCGAATTAACTTCGGAGATGCATATTGTTAATGATGGTGCTAGGCATCTACAATCCGAATAAATTTGCGATTTTGTAAGGAGAATCTGTAAATATTTATATTACTGCAGGCCTTGAAACATTTTATAGTGTCTTCTTACGGAAAGAAAGACTGCATATTCCCCCCGCTCGTCACACTGATAATGATTTTCAATGTTTAATAAAACATTTTCAATATTTACATACATTTCAAAGCACTATACACGTTACTAGAATATCAAATTCTGTAAATAAAAGTTGACTCCTTTTTGATTGATAAAACCAAGAAGATATGTGTAATATACACTTTTTATACAACATTTCAATTCAACCATTAATTACAGAGTTGCCAAATTAGGTTTTATTAACGATGTGAATTATAGATTCTTGTAAATTAACGCAAACTCATCCAGACACAGAAACATAATAATATACTTTAGTTGAGAAACAATAAAGCACAAATAAACCAAAAAAAAAAAAAAAGGCATAAACCTCCTATATACATATATATATATATTTAATAAAGCATCATGTTTATAAATTCGCCATCCGACTCACGCGCATCGGTGTTTATAAATCCGCATACTAGTTTGTCTGTATAGTTTTTCCACAAGATGTTTTCTCAATGTTCAGCCATTAATTAATTAGTGAATTATGGGGAGCCATAGTTTTTTAGTCCTCTCGCTTGCCGGTCAATGATGCGTTATGTAATGTATTCTATAAAGCCTAAACATTTATGAAAGAAATCTGATGGAGAGTTATGTGTTTATAGGCAGATCTTATATTTATTATAACTTTTTGTTTTTGCGAATCGCCTTTTTTTCTTATATGGATACATATCTGTTGCGTTGTTGTGATTCTGCCATTGCAACTATGTCGAATGAGAGATTGTGATAATTCTTGAAATTGTCCTTTGAATGCTAATGCGAACTTTAACGCGTGAGAGCGAAAAAATATTCTGGCTTCTCATCGTTTATTATGATTTTTTTAAAGTGACTTCATTTTATAAATGCCTCTTTGTGTTTACAAGATTTATACATTTAAATGCGAAATTATCAACTGATTAAGTTTTGAACTCATACATAATTAATTATATTATTTGGTTATGATTTATACAAATTGTCATTTAATTAAACGACATTCATTGCAATAATTGCCAATGAACAAATTTATAAATGCTTATACTATAATAGCTTTCCCATGCATTGTATTCATTTAAATTGGAATATCATTCTCTAATAAATTAATAATTTTACAAATAATGCATATTATAACATAAGGCGGTATAAAAAAGTCTACATTTTTTATAAATGAAACTTCATAAAAAATATATACCTAACGTTATATTATCTATAGTTGGCTATAAATCAAATAATGTGATTTATTTCTGTTTAGAAGATACAATCTTATAAACACATCCGTGTTTTGAGATTTTAACAATTTTTTTTCAATTTGAATCGCTATAAGTATTTATAATTCTTGTAATCAGAATCATATTTCATGGAAATAAAAACAGTTAATGTATTTAATTCCGACTTGAAAATTAGTTTAATTCATGTAGCCTAGCTGCTGTAATCATTATAGTATATTTATGTAAACCTAGCAAGGAAAAGCACGTGTAGATTGATGAAGATAAGAGTCATTTTGACATAGTTACACGCGCCAGTATGACTTATTATATGTGCTTTAATATTTTCATTGCTCAATTGTAAAAATTGCAATTGAAAATGTTAAAAAAATGAAATATTAACTTTGATTCGTGTCTATAGCGAAACATGACGTCATTGTTTATATTATTACGTTCCCAGTAATATGACAAATGGTATTCTATAAGCTTGCACTTTAGTAGCCGTTTTTGGAAATATAGTGATTTGGAAAATAAAATAATTCATGGAGTAAGCAATGTGACGTTACCGTTTAAGTTGTATCGTTATTATAACCAATGACGTCACATTGTACTCTATCGTTTTGAAATCATAATTGTATCATTGTAAATAAACTATTTCGGGGCCACACATGACAAATTAACGTTAGGTTTTGCACTGTTTAGATTTTTCTTAAGTTCGTCACGAAAGTGCTAACATGTCAAAAATGCGATTCTTTTCTCCATTTGGTTTCTTGCATATTGAATCCTAATGAAATAATTTTTCTATCGTCGTGATGGTTAAGTGTAACAGCTGATAATCCATTTTGGAAACGCCGTAGGTAATTATGCCATAAATCCCCATAGTTCTCCTACAGCCGTGGCTGTATACAAATTCCATACCAAATCCAAAGTATTTCCCCTTGAACGCTTAGGCTCTCGTACTTAGTGTCAGACAAGAAGGAGATATGGCAACAGCGATGCTAACCATACAGGTTCTCGTTTCGTTCAGAATATATCACACACACATACATAGATATACTTCAGTTTGGGTCAGACAAAGACCCAACAATGCCGTGTCTTGTGTGGCTGACAAAGATGGAAAACCTAGCGAGGAAACCAAACTGCGATGACTAAGATCAGCAGCGGCTCGTCAAAGGAGCCTATCTTAAAAATCCGGAAATTAAAAAAATCTTTGTTTTATTCGTTTTTTACATTCAAACATTATGTTAGCAGTGGTTTTAATTGTTAAACAATTGACTTGATCAATTAAGTAAATTTAAACGTACGATTTATTGCAATAATTTATTGTTTTAGTACATTTGAGCAAAAGTATAGTGACGCTTTAAGTAATGGGGATGTAAAGCATAGAATTCTAAAACTATTACGCGTACATTTGTTCTAAAAATGTGTTTTATACCACGTGACATCAATACCTAATACCTGATGGTGTTGGACCATATATAGAAATTCTATCACAATATATAGATTATAGAGACTCAAAACTCGACCTACTTTCCAAGGTCAAAAAGCGTAAAGCGCTTATAATTATCACTTAATCAAATCGTTAGTGCTTTTATTTTGCGAATACTGAAAACACTGATTCTTAATTGTCTAAATGATATTTGTTATAATTATAGTTTATCTGTTTACAAATTCTGTTGCATTTATAAGGAAAGCTTGTAAAATGAATGTAATAAACGAGGAACCATGTCAAACATTGAAAAATGTATAAATAAGGTAAATAATCGTAAGGGTTGCTAAGATATTGAGTATTTTATTAATCTGCGAAACTGGTAAAGACATTGAAGCTGTTGGCATGTGATGTCATTATAAGATTAATTTTAAAAGTGAATAATTATCAATCCTTGACGTTTTTAATTAAAACAGTTATATTTATAAATAATATTGATGTTAGTTGTAATATTGTGGATGCATGTACATATCTTGCAAAAGCCCATTGCATTTGAAAGACCTAATTTGCATCAATGACGAAGAACCGGTTATATATGAGCCATGCCGCTTAGAAAATAGAATTTAAATTTTATTTTACGCATCGGCGAAATTAAAATGTCTAATTTCAAATATGACGAGCCGCTACTGCTCCGTATAGTAGTTGAATGTGAGTGGAAGCGAGATGAAATGGGTGGTATGTTGCTCAGTGTGGACCTGTTCCTCGTTGAGAATAATAAACAAGGGCCTGTTTTAAACAAGGGAACAACACACAACAGGCATAGCACAGGCAAATGAGGGTCCATGACGGTGCGGCGGTCGGGTTGCTGCATGGGTACCAACCTAAAACAAAGAATAAGCAACGCGCGCACACACACACAGATACACGCACATGCACAGAACTGGTTGTGTAAATTAATTTTGGAGCTACATACAGAGGCGTAACCGCGTAATTGTTGGGCCGAATAGGACCCGTTATATTTATCATTATTATTATATTTTAAATGTACGGTGGCGAACTTTAATTCCTACAGTTTTATCTTCGTCAATTTATTACAACTCACCCATATTTGTGGCTGCATATTTTCATTTTAAACATTCGCAATTCTAATTTATTTTTGTTAATTTATACATGAGTGAGTGACGTACGAATCATTATTTTACCTCGTTTTATTATTATTATTCGATTTTAAATAAGGGATGAAAATGAAAAATGTCTTTTATCCAAAACATTCAAATTTTTATTTTCATCCCTTACCTTATCATTATTTAATTACAAATAGCTTAGAGTTAGGCCCAAAAGACACACATGACGTCACAAAAGATTATGAACAGCAACATTTATGAATTTTGTACCACATTTAATAAAAGTTTGTTACTGTACAACAGATTATTGCATTCTAGAATCTATATTATTTATTTCGGACATTTAAATTAAACTATCTGTCTTACTGCTGGGCGTGTTGACTACAATACGAATTTATTGCAGTCAACATTTTTATTTTGTAAAATATATTGTAAGTTTAATATATACTTAGTTTCATAAAAAAAGAACATCTCGTTTTCGCGAGAAGTAATTTGAGCTCCAAATTATGAGAGAACCATTCGTATAGACGCCTTAAACTTAGTTTATCGCTAACATATGTTAAATATCTTTATGGCTTCTTCATTGCTGTGAAATATATTTAAGACAGATTTTTTTATTTGTCTAAACTAAATGTCCACCTGCTTATTAAGGACTAGGTTTTAAATTATAATTTGTTTACAATTAGTGCATTTAATTGCGCTAGGGATCGAAAAATGAATTTATTTATTTTTATGTTAGTTACGCCACTGTTTTAATAAATGTACATGTCGATGTTGATATGCCTGGACTGCTTATCCGTAACACAGTTCATCAGATAGATTTTTAATATTATTTTTCAATTTCGCAATACGGTTTTATTGATAAATGCATTTTAGCATAATTGATTATAAATGTGTTTACGAAATTATTATACATATTCAGATATCGCCACTAATGAAAACACATAGCTATTCTATAGTTGCATATATTTTATGTAATGGAGGAATATTAATGAATATTCATTTTGATTTATTTTTAGAAAAGATATATTTTTATTTTTCCAATGTTTTTATTCGTAATCATTTGTAGTTATGCATTTAAACAGTTTAACATGCTATTAATTAATGTATTTATAAATTTTGTGTATCTGTCTCTGACATACATACATACATTTGTCTCTATGAAACAATATTCCAGTAGCAATAATAACGTAATAGTATTTGGAATACAGTAATGATCACCAATATGTATTGTTGTGTGAAACATCTGTAAAGTCGGAAACAGATACGCAAACCATAGTAAGCGTGTGGTTAGCGACTAGAGAGGCAGCCTTGATTCGTCCACAGGCAACTGTGTTTATATACAGACCGAGAGTGGTGATAATTCCAGTTGTTTAGAAGTGTCCTAATTATAGTAACCCTTCTTCGCTTTGAAGTTCTGGCAATTAACGCTTTTCTTTAAACGAGACCGTTGACCACGAGTCTGTATTTTACATATTTAAATATATGTCATAACCAACCATATGTTACACTCACACACACACACACACACTAACCAAACACTTGTAATATTTAATTAAAATAAACACGAAATACTAAATATGTCTAACATAACATATACGTTTATTAAACTAACCTATTTAAATGTTATTAGGGTAGACGAAATTAGTAGACAAACAATGGTAATACAACGAAATGTAAGAAGCTTATTTAATGTTTGTTGATTCGTTTGAGGTATTATCGACAAAATAAATATGTTTAAGGGGCAAAAAATACAATTGTAGAATACAAGGAATATTCATATTTCCTACACGTACAGAAATACACTGTTAAAAATGCTGACATTAACATTACGCTTTTGAATTATTATCATATCCTGGTCTGAGTACAAAGGTTAGTAAATAATTTAAAATATTATATATAAATATTTTCTCTGGTTTAAAGTTAATTTGTAAACTAAAAAATGCCCGGCCATAATAATTTTTAATAATATGTAATGAATAATTATATTGTCTTTGTACTACTATAAAATCCAACATTTAAAATCTAAAATACATATGTTTTCTTTGGAAATCTGACAATAAACTAACTTTACACTTTTATTGGACAACGAATGACAATATTTTCTTGAAATTCAAACTTTTTATATTTTTATTTATATACTATCAAATCTAAATATACTGACTACGTAAAAGAAAGTTTAGGGCCAATACATGGCCGATGTTTTTTGCCTTATTTTCTGGATGAAATAGAAAATAAAGTTTAATATATTTTATTGCCACAATTAAATATTTAAACAGTTCTAATTGTTATGTAATAAGAATAATTGTGACTCGCGTAAAAAAAGTTACTATTATACATTAGAAAAAGGCTCTAAAATGAACTATTCGTTACAATTTTCTAAAAAATACCCCAACTAAATTAAAAATTTAATTATTTTCTTTAAATACAACGTACACAACAAATTAAATTAAAGTAGAGTAAAAATATCACCAAATAAATAACGGTAATTTTCGTTGTAGAGTATTAGAAACACATTTTAAAATCATTCATAAAAAAGTAAATACTTATTTCTTGGCAAGTTTTTGCAAGACATTCTTCGTGAAATCTCAGCTATGTTGGCAAGAAGAAAGGCTGTAATTGCAGTGTGTTGGTTGATGAAGGAAAGAATGGAAAAATGTTGATTTATCACCGAGAGGGACTAAATGTCCGCCAAGGGCTTTAAGCGTTATCTATATAGTGTCCTTGTTGTGCAATTCTCGACATACGTCCGCTGTTAATCATGAATACGATGGTGTTGAAACGTCATGCATATTATGTAGATATCAATTCACGCCTTCGTTGCACACTTCACACATCATTCGCTCTTGTATATGCATGTATTTGTATTGCGAATAATATTCTTGGAGTTGGGCGCGACAATTTATTTATGTATGTGTGTTTTACAACTGTAAATATTCAAACAATAGTCTTCCAGTTGTTACACTTGCATTTGTTATAGATTGTTTTTTTTTGTCGAGTTTTTTGTTTTGCGTATTTCATTGTTTCACAATGATTGTGATCTGTCCCATCAATCACTTTGCTGCTTTCATGCATGCATATGGATTCAAATGAAACTTTTTTTATATATGATAAATCTCTATATATACCACATTAACGCGGACATTTATCATCACTTTAAATGTATGTTTTATTGCATACATGTACCTACTATATTTTGAAATAGAAAGATCTCATTATTTATTATATAGCAATAAAATTACGTCTTTCATTTATATACAACAGGAAATATAAAGTGAGCCATTTGCTGGCTTCTTTTTGAAGTGCGTGTTATTTCGACAGTTTGCAACACTGAAGCGCTTGACATTGATAGATATGTAGTGTCAGACCTTATAGCGGAAATTTGACACTACATATTTATCAATTTTAAGCGCGTCAGTGTTGTAACATATTGAAATAGCACGCACATCAAAAAGAAGCCAACAGATGGCTCATTCTATAATATCAATTAAAATTTAACAACAGAATATTTTAAAATATTCGAAATCTTTGACCATTTATATTTAAATAGTAAACCATGAATGGACAATCAGCTGCCAGAAAACGAATTTATTTATACTATTATTTACAAATTTGCATAGATAACATAAAATGAATAGCATTGAGTATAATACAGGTAAATAATAATAATAAATAACTAAGTGGGTGGAAAACCGGTAGAAATTCCGTCAGAAGTTTATGGTTTTGTTTAATTTATTATGAAAGAAACTAGTGACGAAACAGGCGGCAAAAACAGATTGAGGACATTATTATGTTCCTGATGTTAGTAGATGTTAGAACTTTAAAAGGTGTCACATTTTTTAGATTTCTTCGCACTGTTATAGTCTGTTTTATTACCAATTAAATTATTTTACTCGATTTATTAGTATAAAATAACTAACATCGTTTACAAATTCAAAAGAAAATGTGTTTTTAAAGAAAACAAATTTTTGATTGTGTTACGAGTTTTATTTAATTCTTCGCAATTGTACTGAGACACCATTGCAGTGCAATTTTTAGCTTGAATAAAAAACGAGCCCCACAATATGTCAAGTGATCTCATTCGCACACCTTTTGCTTCATGTTTGTTTCAAGGTACAAAATAAAATCTCTTAAATCTGTACTTGAACTGTGGCAATTCAAGTGTGACACAACTTCTTATACCAATGAAATACGATTATACTGGTTTATAAAAGTGCATTTCATATATGTACGTATACCTACCTACCATCCTCTGTTGTTGTTGTTGGTTGTCTGCAATGACGATCGAAGCATGGCGAAAAGTAAAGTTTTTGTTTCAACACCTGCTTTTAATTTGTCCAATTGAAATACATTGAATAATACAAGAGGTGCTTGTTCCACTCGTATTAATCGTATTTATATTACCTGCAGGTACGCATTGAGTTTATTTGTTTCCTTTCAAAATAAACCCACATTATTGGGAATAAAGTATATATTTACATTTAAATGTAATTGTATAGATACTTGATGCATGGTGGTTTGGATCAAATACCTATAGGCTTCTACAAGTGCTACCATATTGTTTTTATATGATATTTATTTAATATATTACATTTTTTAAAATATTTAATCGAAAATATATCCTTCATCCAAAGATCGATTTATAGTTTGCGTATTGTACGCCGTCGCATCATACACCAACAAAAAAACTTATTTCTCCTTCGTCTTCCATACCCAACATATTAAATCCTACTCTCATACATCAACAGTTCTTTTCGAATATTAACTCTAAAGTAGAAACTTCTGGCGCTTGAACATTTTGAAGAACTCCTCATCTATCACCATTGCTAGGTATCGTCTTTTAAGATTCTCAAACCAAAGCAATATATTGCACGATCAAAATGTGCCGCAAATGTTGGAACGTTATAAAACTGTCTTCAACCGACCAACAGAACTCATTTTATTTCACTAGAATTTCATTTGACCATTCATCTATCATCATCAAGGCACGAACACTGCACAGATCCTATATTTACTGGAGTAATCGCGCTTGCCATGTGGCTACACTCACCGAATCAAACACTGCTTGTAAACAGTCGCGTTCCATCTGCACGAATTGTATTGGCCGACTGTCCAACGATGTGATTTTGAACATTGGATCGCATCGGAGACTGTATTTATGCGCCATCAGACATATCTGACTGTGTAATAGAGATTTTCGGGATGTGATGGTGTTTCCTTTATGACATGGAAGCGTATATTGTTGCGAAGATTAGGTGTGGACATTTGTGGCGTCTCCTGTTGTTTGTTTGGTCGTGTTGTTTGGTTGCTAAGGTTGTTCAACTTGGGTCCTCTTTTGAGATAAGATTAGAGTTTGTTGTAGTTCAAACCACCGGAACTTACGGTTGTAATTTTGTAACGAAAATGGGATACCATTTCGTTTGATACAACGCTCAACAACGTTTATCAGTTAAAGATTACAATGTGATTTTTTAACAAAAATATAACGAAATTATTTATCATTTTCTAAATGTAAAAGCTATAACGATTTTGAAAAAAAAAAACTAACAAGCAACAATCTGATTTCTGATGTGGTCAGCACATGACTAATTCCTGGAAGAAATCTGGTTTTTGTCATATATGTTGATGAAATACTAAGTTGTAATGGAAAATCTTATATTTTATTTAAGATTCATAATTAAGTAAATAAAACATGAAGATGCTCTTCTTTTGTTGATTAATACAAACAATTAACGGATTGATATACTGAATTATAAAAAATAATTCCTTATTATTATTGGACAATATATATTTTTTAAATCAATATATTTAATTATTTATTCTTTGAACTAGGGCTTATAAATGATGTATCTTATTTTAAAATACAACTAAAATATGTTCCCAATAATTTCTTTTATATTATCATGTAAGAATTTTTATTAAAATCGTTAAATAATAATAATTTGTTTAACTGTATAAGCAATAATTCTCGTGAATTATTGGCAATTAAACAACAAACATTAGTTATGAAAGACATAAGTTCAAGAGATTTGAAAGTGTCTTGTAACTTACAATTCCTGATAACGATTTTGTAAACATACAATCTGCGGTTTAATGACTAATTCGTATTTGAATTCAAAGAATGTTATTACTGTTGATAAAACACTATCGGCTAAGTTGCTTTTGTGTTTTCTTTTTGTTTCTCATAAATGTTTGGTGCAAATCATAATCGTCTCGAAATACACAAGTAATCAGTATCTTTGTTTTTTTAAATAATTATTTTCTCACACTGATAAATAGGTGCGTACAAACAAATAGTACCAAGCGCAGTAAAATACTACATATACGATACTTTTCAACACACGCAGTTATTTTTATACTTCGTCACGAAACGGTTAAACCAGCATTATACGTCGGTTACATACGTATATTGAATCCACATTTTTCATATCTGTCAACATCAGTTAATATTTAGGTTTTCATATTTTTCTGTCGAATGTTGACTGATTCTTTCTATAATTTGTGTTTACAGAAGTGTCTTATTTGACATTTGTGTAAGATTTTCGTATTTAAATAAACTTGTGTAATATTGAAAAAAATTTTGAAGGGAAGACTTTGAACGATATGTTCTGTATGTCTGTAAATACTATCTGTTTATAGTATCACTTCCGGTTCAAGCAAGTTGTTCATGTTTATATATTCACATGTGCTCTTTATCTCGGTCTGTATGTCTCTAGGTACATACATACACACATACATACATACATACATACATACTACAGTATGAAGACATATAATGATTGGTATCTTGTTTCGTGTTTTTCTTGACGAATATTTAATACTACAGAATTGACCAATTGTCTTCTATTAATCACTTTTCTTTTTGATTAAATGTGTATACCAGTTTTTTATTGATGAATAGTGATTTCGCGGTTCACGGATTTATTGTATAAATATGTTCAACTCGTTACCATTGCTAATTTTGATTACAAACAAATAAATACATTCGGATAGCTTCCATGGATTTTGTTTATTTTCGATAGTTTTTTTTTGTGTACGTATTTCATGCAAAAATGGTGAAATCACTACACCAGTTTTGGTAATTGGGCGGTATACATTGAAGTAATCTATTTGCTGTGGTGTATTTCGAATATAATAATATTTTTACGTTTTCGTGGCAATATGACCCAACTGATTTGGTTGTCATAATTACTAATTTAATAAACAACAATAGAAGTTATATTGTTTGATATTTTAAGTAAAGCGAATTACTATGTATAAGTATAATTTATTTTAAGAACCATATACATATCTGTATTTTATTACAGTTTAGGAATTGGTAGGACCTTTAGCAAGATATAAAAGTTGTATTAAAACCAAACTGTAGAAGCTTGCTATGAAAAGAAGTCCCTCTGGTTACCGCGGCCGTTATAAATAACATGAACGTTAAGCATTTGGCTGCGTCTATTTGGGTCGACTTTACGGAACGTACATACATACATACATACATACATACGAGAAGAAGTCGCCGTCGACTACTAGCGCCGCGCCTCGACGTCGTTTTCTCTCCTCCCTTCATCCCTCAACCACATCCCGTGAGTTCTTTGACACATTGCCGCACGTTCATCTGCCGACTAATTGATATTTAATTTTACGGCTTTTATTCACCGCCGACGCCCACTGATTTTCATCTTGTTGCTCATTTTCGAATCCCAACTCCTTAGTACTGTACTGTATTTTGATTCTTTAAATAGTTTACATTCTATCACAATAATCATTTATTATATGTTAGTACAAGCTATTTAAGGCTATTTTGTAGCTTTGCGATTACGTTTGGCAACATCGATCCACAAGAGTGTTGACAACAATGTCAGTTTGGCTGCAAATCCGGTGATAGCTTGGTTCAAAATTATCACAGAATAACCCTATACCTGCATAAATTCGTAGATAATAGTTTCTCGAATTCTACACATTTCAGTATAATGAACGCAAATTAATAACAATAATATGTTAGCATTACAAAAAATAATTAAATATGTAAGCAATGCATAATTTTAAAAATACCAGCATTATCCTATACTGAATTTTCTTATACGCAATGTAATTATTCAGTTGGGATATAATTAAACACAAATGCAACGAAATATAATTAGTCATTTTATAATTTTAAATAATTTAAATGTCATCACCTAATAAATAATTTCAATAATTGATTTGAGCTGTCAATCATTATAAATAATTAATTTAATTGTTTTCCTTTTGTTTTATACAAGTAAATACATGTGACAACGAATATGGAAATTAAACTAATTTCCTACAAATAGTACATTTTTTGAGGAAACTTTTCAAGCAATAGTTATTATAAATATTAATCTCTTTCATTTTCATCTATTACTCTATAAGTGAAACGTGAAATTATTTTCGATATATATATATATATTAGGCTTACTGAAAAACCAAATAAAAAATAGAAAGTTTTCTACCAAAAGGTTTACAAATTTAATATTTCATATGCTAGATAGAGCATTCAAACACATACATACAAATATACGAAAATTTGCGTCATTGGCTGAAGCAACAACAAACAATAAATATGGGGTTTCTAAATCAAATCAATGTTTTATCTATATAATCAAAATCAAGTAAACATATAATAATTTTATGAATTCTTTTCTATGCTGTCTATTTTCTGCCCTATGGATAAGATTGGTAGAAAGATAAGTGTAAATCTAGAATAACTGGGCAAGAAAATAATGCTATATATTTTCTAAAGTCGAAACTGGTCATTTTCTATATACATACATACATAGTATATCATCTGCGCAAACCGGAATTGAATGAAATTGCAAAACCGCATACTCGCACCTCAAACTGACGCGTCGTGCACGTGTCTGCAAGTTAGTGTGGGCACCGGACAACAATGCAACACTGTATTTTAACGAGTCGAACGACAATGCGAAAATATAAATCAACTGTTATTTATAAACTCAACAAATTCTCAATATCCGACACGCGGAGACAACTAACATGAACGCAATATTCCAAACATACAAATATAGTAATTCATGTACTAACGTAAAACAATCATACATACATATGTATACATACATACATACATACATACAATAATACATACATACATACATACACACATACATACATACATACATACATACATACATACATACATACATACATACATACATACATACATGCATACATACATACATACATATACATACATACGCACACATACACACACACATACACACATACATACACACATACATACATACATACATACATACATACATACATACATACACACACACACACATACATACATACATACATACACACACATACATACATACATACATACATACATACATACATACATACATACATACATACATACACACACACATACATACATACATACATACATACATACATACATACATACACACACATACATACATACATACATACATACATATATACATACATACATGCATGCATATACATACATACATACATACATACATACATACATACATACATACATACATACATACATACATACATACATACATACATACATACATACATACATACATACATACAATACATACATGTTTGACTCATTCAAAATATATTCTACATAGCTAGCTTAGGTGTTTGTATTAGTTATACAGTTAGCGTAAGAAAATTGCCATTTTGTTTCATTTATTTTATCCTAAACGAGAATATGTTTAATGTGCTTAAAAATGGAAAATTAAGGAAAACATTTCAAAATACTGTGTGGAGACACGCGGTTATCTGCAATGTTTAGCATTGTTTAAAGAGGGCAAAGTAGCTCTAAATAATCACATGTCCTTTATATAAAATGAAGTCAAATTAAAAGTTATTTAGACATTTCATTAGTGTTGTTAATTTACTTTTGAATATACTATTTAACAATGCAATACCAGCATGATGTCATTATAAGTCAATTATTTATTATATTTTATTAAACTTGGTGTCATCAATACAATAAATATTATAGTCAATTGAATTTTAATTAGTGTTTAAAAAACACCCCCTATCGCTTCAAAAAGTACTATATTTAGTAAATAATTTATGATCCAGGTGGCAGACAAATATTTATTTATTTTTTAACTGAGTATACAGATGGGACATTATTCATTTGCTTGGTTTGTAATTAATAAAGTAGTAATCTACCCTTATGTAATTGTTACCGATATGTCAAAAGACAATAAGTAATTTTTACTTCTTTATTTTTGAATAAATCATTCTATTGTATGATGCATATCAACAGCATTTAAACCTTAGTCCACCCCTTTCTCTGTTTGTGTTAAGTGTACACCTGACTAATATATCATCGTATGTACAAGGTGTGTAAACTATTTTTCATCAGATATTTATTTAGGAAAGAATAGAATCTTGTTAACCATTACGAAGACCAACACATTAAGTGCTAGTGTCATTTGAAATTCAAATTTTACTTCTACTTAAAATTCATTTCATACGTGTTCAATAAAAAAAAAAATGTACGTCTTAAAATCAAAATTTGTCAAGTACATACAATAGATAAGATAATTATCTTCTATACACAAGCGAGGTATGAGATATAAATCGTCACTAGTCAAATAAAATCGCTGCAGTTGTTGCCAAATATATATTAAGTAGTGGCGACGCCTACTCAAACTTTATTAATTATTATTTTAAATATATACATAGAACTACTTTGCATTACGACTGGTCTAAATATTAAAATGTTAGGATCTAGATTGAAAGCAAAGGATAATGTATTTATAGTTTATAGACATTTTAGAATTTCCTTGAGTCAAATCACTTTCCAATGTTCGCATAACCAACTTAGATGTTCATGTGTATTGGAAATGTATAGTTTATCGTTGGAGCATAATGAAACCCTGCATGATAAAGTTAGTGTATCGACTATTAGTAAGATATATCTTGAGTGCGGTGTTATCTGATGATATTAGGTTAGGTTAGGTTGTTGTTGTTGTTGATGTTGTTGATATGAGCGTTCAGTACAAGAAGTTCGGGCTGTACGTTAGTAGGTGTATCAACACAAGGTTTGTTGTACGTGTAAAGTACGTAATTGTGTACGCCAAGACATCAAAGTCTTTTGTAAAGTAATTTCAGTAATCGAGTTTTTGCGTACACATTTTCATTAAAACGTTGTCAAAAGATTGTATTAATTATCGCTTAGAGAGAAAATCTTTATGTATGTATGTATGTATGAATGTGTGTGTGTACGTGTACATGTTTAGAAATCCGTTTTTGTTTTTCCTTTTTTTATCCACTTAATTTTATATTATTATGAAAATTTGATTTACAAAGCACTAGAGGAAAACCTGTATTTGAAAACTTCTGGAAAATGGATGAATAGCTGATTAAGAAAGTTATTATCATGATGGAAGTTGCTGTATAGTGTACATGACGGTAGTGACAGAATTCATTATTAAACAGATTTCAAACTTCACTTTCAATTATAATTTTATATTAAATATTTTCAACAATATACTTATGCTTAAGATACTTACGAACATAATACAAATTATCTGAACGCTCTTATTCTTCAAAAGCCCCGTACTTACTTATAAAAGCACTTTTACTTTCTCAAGAATGCGGATAATTTTGTGTCGTTTATTCAAAATAAGCATTTGATTAAAATTTGCATCATTCTAAGAAGCCACCTAAAACCCCATGTCGATACCACGTGCATGTGGGGGGTTTGATGCGTTTGTGGTGGAATGTCCACCCCACCCCACCCCACCCCTAGTAGTATGTGTGTGTTTGTTGAACATCCATAATGGAAAAGCGTGAACCATGTAATTTATTTTCAACACCGGATGTTTAGCAAATTGAAAATCGGCGACTGATTTTGTCATTCTGGGGATGCACCAGCGCTGCTCCACTGACGGTCCCACGGCCTGTTGTGGCATTTATAAACACAAACGAAATTCAATTCCATGTCACCTTTACAAATTAGTCAAATTCTTTAAAAGCATATTGCATAATTTGTATTCAAACATACATACATATATATATATATATATATATATATATATATATATATATATATATATATATATATATATATATATCTTTTTCTATAAGCATATTTAAAATAAAAACATTTCCATTGACCACAAATAATACCTTAAATAGCCATTTTGCTAAGAAACAATTATTTTGCAAGGTTTGGTTTTACACAATTTAATTTGTCAACCAATGATATGTAATCCTATCCTTTCCACAGCTGGTCAAAGGTCTGTTTGTTTGTCAAATATAGTTAATTCAACTCACTGTTTTATTTGTTTACTAAACACTGTATTTGGAATTTAAAATTAATTCTGTTGGAATGGAATCTTCAAATCTTTCTGTCTCCTCAAAATATTTAACCATATATTTTGAGTATAAACTCTAAAAGTATCTATAATATTAAATTTCATTAATTTAATTTTTTAATTATCTTCAAAGTTTATTTTCAAGAATATACATACATAGTTCTTAGTATTTGGGAAAACAGAAATATAGCTTTTTAGGAATCATAATGGATGTTTGTATTTGTGATAACACTACTATAACTGATAATGTCAACAACAGCTGTTAATACTATATTTTTATGAAAAAAATAAAAAATAAATTGAAATGTCAAATTAATCACAACTTATTAATATTATAATTGAATTCACTCATTTATTTCTTTTCTATGATAATGAATATCTAAAACACTAAGAATGTAAAACAATTATTTTATATACTTAATAATATATAATTTTATATTCATTGTTCAACATTGCATATTTAATTGACATAGTTTTTCTTTGTTTCAGGTATGTACTTTTCAAATTATCGAGTTTCTCTATTCAAACGTAAGTCACTTTCCTTGAATTTATCACTTTTACCTACACTGTGAAAAATTAATGCACATTTACATAAGCTTTTATGTTATTTATCACAATTGAAAAATGTCATTAAACATTTAAGAGTTTCATTAAAATATATGAGACGGAGAAAAATTTGGCATTAAACATATTTTTACAGTGTAAATCCCGTACTGGGTGATTCCTATAATTTTAAAATCTTTTATCATAATATACGAATTGCGCTCTAAGCAACCCAAAAATATATTTTAAAACAAAAATAATATCGAATTTTCTCCATAGATGTTTTTATAATGCAATCACAGAGTAATTTTGAGGAAATATCATTTGTAATAGATAGTTTGTTCTGGGAAATGAATGTGTTTAATGTCTCTTTGATAACGTATTGTTTTATCATAGTTTAATTGTGATTCGTGTTCAGTCGTATATATTCGTAGACGTTCGCTGCAGCTCTCGTGACATTCTGAAAAAGTCTGTTCGTAGTTTGTTTCGATTCGGAAAGTACCTACATATTTAAAATGCGATCGTGCACATTTTCTTAAGTATTATAATGTTTATATCCAATGTCAATTAACGTATATTGATAGATACGAAAAAGCCTGTTAATTTTTTAAAATATAATAATCGCATTCAAGGTCAGCTTGTTAGGTTTTTTATTACCATATTTAGAAAACCTAATCATCTGATACAGATTAATCGTATAAGCGTTAATATTTCCATTAAATTTTAGTTCAACACAGAACAAAACAGGAAAAAAAAACTGACAAAGATTTTTTTATTAATAGAATATGCTATTTTTGGACATTTCCGTTGCTGTGTAATTTGATATAAATTCACTCCTCGTACCACGTGTTTAAATGTTAAATTTAAGAAAAACAGCCTTATTGCCTATTTCAGGGTCAAATTTCGTATGCAGTGCAGGCCCATCACACTTTCAGACTACAATATCTTATTCAGTTTTTGGTACGCGCATTATTTTAATAGTTAGGGTGTCTGTCTGTCTGTCTGTCTGTCTGTCTGTCCAATGCTTAATTCGTAGCGATTTGTCAGTACTAGTTTTATCAATGTTTCACTGCGGCATACGGGTATTATAATTACTTGTTTACTAAGACAGGACCGGATTTATATAATATGTAAACATTGGTAATGTTTGTTTTTTTAATTGACCTAACAATCTTTGGCTACTCAAATTAAACTTGTAACCTAACATAACAAAACCTAATCGAACATTACGTAGGTGTTGCGATGTTTAAAAAGAAACTTCACGCTTGCTGTTATCAGTATTTTTTGTCATTAAACATGTGGCTATACTGTTCAGTCATGGAAAGTAATGTAACTGTATAATCTATAAGCATATATGCGAGAGAGAGACAACGAGAGAAATTCAAACGTATAGTTGATATTTATTATTTTACTGTAAACTACTTCAAACGATAATAACTAATTTTTGAACAAGAACAACATATTGATTTTTCTCCAATAGAAACATCAACGAAAGTGGAAGTGTTCTGATTTTTACTTCAAACACCATAAACGATGTCTAAATATAGCCTTCGTTTGCTACAATAAATTAAAACATTATTTCCACTGCCTAACAGATTGTTATGAGTGTTAATTTATAAAAAAAAATCGCCTTTTGAGAAGTAAACGAATATCGTTTGAGGATCCGTGTAGAATATTTATAAACAAACCAAACATATATGTAAAGCCGGCGTTTTAACTTGTATTTTAATATAGTATTTCAGTAACTTATCACGCAACATATTCACAATTTAATTTTCTGATATATGTTCGCTAAATTCTGTTTCGAAACATTTGTTTTTTTAGAGTGAATCATCCTTCGTTTTTTAAGTGTGATCAATTAATTTGGTATAGCTTTTTATTGTTTTTAATAAATTTATTTAATATCTCAACTGTTATTTATGAAGTTGTCGACATTCGTTATATATTTGCAACGATAATACATTTTTTTTTTAAATGATAACTGTTTTGGCTAAATACATAATTATAAATGCATCAAGTAAAAATCATTATATATTCCTAAATGTTATAGCCAACTTCCTATCCAAAATAAAAAACTTTACCTATATCAGTAGTCCTGTTAAAAATGAATACAAAACCCATAATTACAATTCATTTTGTTGAGAGCTTCGGTTGCAAAAGTATAATAATATAGAAATACGTGCGAAGATTTATAATGTGAAGACAGCAGATGCATGAACAGAAGACTCAAGTACACAGGAAATAGTTCAAGGCGAACAGACAGCATCGCATAGTATTGGTTGAAGTGTGAAGACATAGACATAATCAGGCGCCTATATGAGCAACTTCTGATGCAGTCGACAACGTACGTTCTATTGTTCCACCAAACGTAAACGTGTCCAGGCGGTCAAATCATCCTCATCCGATGTGAAATCTTGGAAATCAAAACCGCCATCAATAACAGGATGGGATTCAATATTCATTCAATGCTTAGTTTGCTTAGAAAATTTATGTATTCAAAAAAAAAAAAAAAAAATGGTATATTCAAAAATATGATTACCATTTTGTAAATTAAACTAAACATTCTTGTTTCAATCTGAAGACCAAATTGAGAATCTAACAAATATGTTCATTAGCAAAAAAGTGTCTTTAACAAATGCCTGAAGATTGGCATTGCGAGTTTCTGTATAAACACACAATGTATGTAATATAATTAAAATTACCATTGATTTTTTATAAAAATCATTATTTTTATTATGATTTTACATCTCTCGGTTATAAATTGAAACCTTAGATACATCAAAAACGTTACGTATATATTTTTTTGTACCTATATTAAGAATTTATCAAAAATATACAATAAGACCTGTCATTTTTGGAGGCCCAATGTCTTTTGAAGTGCAGCACTTATTGGATTTAAAATGCGAAAGGATTCAATTGACCACCTACACAATATGTGTGCCAAGTTTGGTTTAAATCGAGTCGGTACCTTTAGAGGAGAAGAGGCGACAAAATTTGGTCTTACGAGTGAGTTCCAAACATGTTACCAAGTATATGAAATATTGACATTTTCAGAATAATAGCGATGGAAAATGAATTTCTGTGAAAGAGTTTCTTGAATCCGAGAATGTTACATACAAAATATGCAAGACACACACTTGAGCTCTTCTGTACTACTAAAAAATTACAATTTCACTAGATTAATACGACATACATGACGGTAAATCACAAGTGCCACAGCTTTTATGAAAGTTACAAAAGATTATAACAAAAACAGTATCAGACAGAAAAAAAAAGAATCTCATAACCTTACATCAACTTATCCTACCTAACCTATGCGAACTTAACTTGACCTAACCCAAATGCATGACGCGTAATTAAATATTGTGTACATTAGTATCGCTTTGATTCACTTTCTCATGCTACTAATTATAAAGAATATTTATTGTACTTAATATTATTATTACTTAGTGAAGACGCGCCATCAGTGTGCCATAGTGAATATTAATAGCAGCAATATTCTGTAATATCCAAGTTGGGGAATATACAAGCTAATTTATTTTGTATGAATCATTTAAATAATAAATTTCTACTATGATTATTGTTTGCAGGTAAATATGAATTAACAGTTGCACATTGTCTATATTAGGCAACACATATGCAGATCTTATTATAATTACATTGAAATACATAATTGTATTTGAGTGGTGCATTATTCCCCACAATACACAAACATTTAGATTCATAGAGCGTATATTAACATATATAGTAATGCGTCAATGACGGCTTAGTGACATTAAGCATAGCCGTACAGGAAACGTGTTATTAGACTAAAATTGAAATCATATTAACTGCTTATGTAGCATTTAATAACCCATAACATTAACAAATAGCAGTAATTTAACTAAACATCAAATACGTGACTACCGCCTCCGGTATCATAAAATTTTATATACAATCATTACTTGCAACGATTATTATTATTATTATTATTATTAGTGCACTATACGGTTATGATTATTAGTGTTATTTTAAAGACAGTAGCGGCGACGAGTATATATATATATAATATATATATATATATATATATATATATATATATATATATATATATATATATATATATATCAATCTTAAATTTATTTTATTTTCAATGTCATTTCATCCAGTAACGTATTCAACGATGGACCATTTCAAATAAAGAACACTAGTGTGTATGATTAAATACAATATTATATTTCTGATGCAATTTGTTAAAAAGATATAATTTTCTAAAGAAATACATGTTTTAACAATGAATTTGCAATTTTAAGTTCTGAACTGATAAAAACGAATCTTGTTTCATGACAATAATAACAGTTTAGGTGTTATTTTTTCTGAAAATATTACGAAAAAAATTATGCTTGAAATCAAATAGGTACATATATAGTAGATGGAACAATAAGTTATGTAGGCATCATATTTTAATCATTTCTATGCTCTATAATAACAATATTGAAGAAGAAGACGTAATAAAATTGCGATGTTTCGTGCGACCTTAAAATTTGTAAATATTCTATTTTTAATTTATTTAAAACATGCCGAAGCAGTATAATTTATATTTTAAAGGCGAATAATAATTAATTCTTAACTTTTTATAATAAATGATTGATATATATGCTAAAACAATTAGTATAATATTTGTTTATGTGTTTTTACAGTGGCAATAACCCATGCCTATAATATAATTGTGCTAATTTTCCATAAAATGTATAATAGGTGCCGCCTATTCCTTACCACTGATTAGTATGACCAGTAGCTACCTACTCGTACGTACGTACATACATACATACGTACATACAATCTAACCTGTCGTGTGCGTTAGCCTCACATTTCTTCTCGTGCATTTCCATTCTCAGTCATTAATTAGTTAATTAAATACACGTGTTTAACTATGCGGCTAGCTTTTCTTTATAATTATTGTTTCAACTTGATTGTGTGCTGAAGTTCGTATACGATATCTTGACTTGATTCAGGTTTTTTATTGTTCTGTTAACTATACCTGTACTTGTATGTGTACCAACAACGTCTGTTTTTACTTTAAATGAAAGGATTACCAGACGAGTAATGAATTAACAAATAGCGTGTTGATTGTTTTGATATTTTAATAATGATTTGTACGATTTTTTACTTTACCGTTGTTTGTATCTTAATTATTATTTATTATTATTATTAATTATACTGATTGTGCTGCACTTGATTAATGTATTCAAATGTTACTTAATAATTATAAATTATTATATATGTATATTCAACATAATATTATCCACCTTATTGGTGTTGTTATACATCATATAATTTTTAATTTCAATCTTAATTTTAATCTACATTTAAACAAAATAATTTCCTAAACTAAGTTAGTTATTTAACCGGTGTACAGAACACTAGTTTCGTGACGTAGCAACTTATGGCACCACGGTAACCAATCATCACAAAAATAAATCGTCATTTATTTCATCATCCCAACACACAAATCTAATGATATGCTTAAAACGTACTGCATCTATTTATGCCTTATTGAGAAACACCATTATGTGAATAGTAAATTCAATTAATCAGATAGTAAATTCATGGATTAAAATCAAGATTTCCTATTATTCAACTTGTCACCATGACAGTTGGTGTCTCCCAAAATATATTCCATTCTATTTGAGTTTTTTTTTTTTAATGAATAGTTAAACGTCTATATCATAAAATCTCCATTTTATAGCTGTGGTTGAGTACGATGTCTATACGTAAATCTATAAATAACATTGGCTAAGCCTACTTCATGAATTAAATGGGATTAAAATAGTTGGCTGGCACTGCAATCATTAACTCCCGCCGTTGAAATCATGTGTCACTTTGATATTTACATGGCAATGTACTTAAACAATGTTACATTCTCGTTGTTTATTATTATCTTTTAGTTTGTAATAGGAAATTTAAAGAACACAACATCGTTTTATATAAATAATAACATTGCAATAGTCAATGGATTATAGGTAAACCAACAAGAAGAATCTATCCATTTGAGTGAATTTGGAAATTAGGACATTTATTTAAAATAACTAAAATCCAAATCATCAAATTTGCTCAATTCAATAGAATATAAACATTATTGTAACGCGTACTTTTACTTTAAAACTTTTCCGGTATATTTATTCACTTTTGACAGTTGTAACTATATTTTAAAACAATTTGATACTTTCCATTTATCATTGTTATCTGTTTTTGGGTTGATCTATTCAAATTCAACACACACAAATTCTGATTAACTTTAACAGAATACAAGTTCTAAAATTCTCAATTAAATATCGGCAGTACCCTAAAATGGACTATAACTCGATTAAAATACATAAAATTGAGTACTTCATAAAATAGATATAAAATTTCAGAAAAGATTTTTATTTGGTAGTAGAATCTGTGTCTCTAAGGCACATTTATGGTTTTGATTCAGTGTGTTCTGAATGTGATTGTTAAAACTGGCTTAAACGTATTTACAATTACTAACTCTACTTTTTGTTTGATTATCGTTACTGTGGATATGATTTCGTCCTATAGACATATGGATTAGTTTCCATTTTGGATCAAACAACATATAAAAGTTTGTTTAAATAGTTAAATTTGGAAGAGTGTATTTTCGGTGTTCATAATACTGGGAGGTAGACAATTAATAGGCTATATACTTGTTGGGTTTAAGCGTCTGTAAAATTTATAGGCAGTTTGGTCTTTCAATAAAATTAGCATTTATGATATGTTTTATTTTAAAAATTGTTGTTTGTAATTTAAAATAAATTAAGAAAGGAAGGCCACCGTCGTTTTATTACCCGCGTACCAAGTTTAGAATCAGTTTATTGCTGTATTCCAAGAAGTGCACTTATTATTTTTATGATTTTTTATCAATATCAAAGATTTTTTTAAAACACCAGATGATCAAATTCTCTGTCGTTAAAAGTGCATCAATTTATAACTTTTGCCTTTATTTTATGTCAGAACAGGTTGTTATCAAAAATATATTTTATGACAACAGATTCCTGATGTTGTTCATCTTACTTCGTATCTCTTCGTATTTTATTTTGTGGTTTAATTTTAAGTATATCCAACTTGCAAAAGATAAATGCTTTAATTTTTTTGATCATATAGGAAACAAAGTAACACAATTGGAATAGTTTTGAAATAAAATTAGTTCTCTAGACTCGTTTTCATCGTTTGATTTATTATTAATACTCGTACAAAGATTTTTGTTAGGTTTTAGTTATGTACCTAACAATAAAAATAATAATTCAATAATCTCGTATAATGTGCCTTACTTTGAAGCTCGTATAGTGCGTTGTGGTCAGACGGGGCACAGTTGTAAGCTAACCTCAGTTACCATATACTAGCAGGGCTTGGCCAGCTGGGGGGCTTCCCCTCCGCCTCGCTACTACTGGCCGGTCGGTGGTGTCCGGTAGACCATACTAATTTATCTAATTCGTTCCACGTAATAATCTCGTTCACAAATTGTAACCAGTGATACGAGACGAAATATAACTTAACAAGAAAAGAACTGACTAATATGACGCTGTATTCCCGAATGAAATATTGATTTCGAAATTTATCTTGTCCGATCATTGGCGTTACGAATTCGTTTTAATTAGGTGTAGCATTCGATTATCGTCATTTATTTATTAAGATTTAGATAAATGGCTACCTACATATTGATGCGTCTACCAAACTACAGTCTGAAATAGTAAAATAGAACTTAGGTAATCGGTCGTGTATTTAATTCATAATTGATTGTTATTTAAATTCATTTAACATTTATTTGATCAATAAACATATTTAAATGTTGTGACCCGTGGTTCTAAACATATTTAGTTACTTAATGATATTGTGATGATTCGAGCTTAAATTTTTCGATGCTAACTTTGTTTTATAGTAGTCAAAAATTACAAAATAATCGTGTTCTGTCCACATCTATTATATAGAAATCTAGATTTACTTTGAATGATTTATTTTCTAGTAAAAGTCAAAATGCGCATTTCACCCGCGAATTATTACATCTGCTTGTAAAAAGACTTATAAAACCACTGCTTGTTATGGTCGCCCATACCGACATCTAAACACAACGTCGAGAGTCGTTCACAGGGTGATATAGTGCCGCAGATATGGGCAGCAACGTTGTCCAGTTTATGCGACGGTTAAACGCCGTAACGTTGGTGCTATTGTTTCTGTTTTTGCATATATTTTACGATTTTTTTTATCCCTTTTTTGTACGTTGGACGCCTTATACTTTTATTTACAGAAATAATATGCTGACACACAATATAATGCTTGCATACATTACAAAAAAAATATATGTATGTAGGAATGTGTTTTTGCAATACTGATTAGAGTCGTTAATTACGTTTTACTTAGTAAAAAATGAAATTTCTTGGAATTAACATTTGCTAGTAACATTTTTGGATGTATGAGAGTAAATGTTGGGTTTGGCAGTCGCAATATAATAATGACTGCGATAGAAATAAGATTTTTGAAACCATTCGTTATGTAAGAAAAAGAAACAGAAATAAAATGATGTGGATGAAAGAATAAATTATGTTTGAAAAGTTTAAAGAATTAAAATGAATTGTGTGGATGGAGAAAGATTTTAGAAATGTAAATGATTAAATGGGGTTGTCGACCACCTCAGTTATGGCGTCCTGATATAAACTTAAAATAAATAACTGTTTCTGTTTCAATTCAATCATAACTCAGTTGTCAAGATAAACATCTTTATCAAACTAAATAATATTAATATATTTGATTAAAAAAACTATAGGACCAAAATTAACGATTTCTAAAAGACATCACGATATTCTTGAGGATTGATAGATGTATCTCACAAAACATGGCTTCTTAATATTATTTTCTAAATACCAATATGTCAAATTATCAAGAACGTAACATTCCTACCTATATTATATAAGGAATGGTCTGTGTTTGAGATAATTTATTAATGATTCGTTTGAAAAATTAATACTTGGTTGTTCGTTGCCAGCGGCTTCTGGTATTGCGTGGGTTTCGAGAGTAACTTATAATTTTACATGCTTATCTCTGCTAAACATCAGTCTTGTCGCTATCATTCTATAATTTAATGAAGTCATTATTTAGCACCAGATAAATATGTTATCATTTCATACGAAATAAATATGAATTGTGTCACGATAACCAGCAATTATATCTTTCGCATTTCAATTTGTGGTTTTCAATATTCAAACTATTGAAAAATAATACAAGTTGCAAGTCACAACTATGATTAGCCGTTATTATGTTACAGTTATTTATATTCATCGATTATACTAATTTGCTGGTCAATTTTTTAAATTGATATTTTATGACAGTTTATTTTATTTTAAATAATTTTTTGATAAATACTTTTCATTTTGTTTTCAATAGTTTTTTAAGTCAGCAGGAAGTTTCATGTTGTTAAGTTTTTAGCAGGTTTTAGTTACGAAATGACGTAATGCGTTTCTGGGCTACCTATAGTATGATATGAATATACATAAATAATTTCGATTTGAAGCTTCTGTCGGATTTTTTTTTAGCGTTTACATTTGTCTCCCGGACATTTTTAATTGATATACGTGAAAAATATTTTTTTTTACAATGTCTACACATTTCTTTCAATATCCAAATTTATAAATAACTATTAATTTAATCTGAGTTTTAAATGAAGAATAAATATTTTAAAGAAAATCTGTTTGAAAAAATGCGATACCAGAACACATAGTGATATAATTAAACAGCTATTAAGTTTATAGCTGCAACCAAAGGTCCAATAATCACGCCAATAAAACTGTCCGCACTGGTGTCTGCGGCAGGGGCCCAGTGATTGATGTGCTTGTGTTCGACTAGCACCCTGAACATATAATATTAAATAGAGGGGTTGCTAGCTTCAGGACAGAACAGGGAATCATATTCATATCTTCACACCATGGCTATTATTTAATAGGGCATCTAACCAATGGCCTTGTTCATTTGATGCGGTTCTCTTTCAAGGGGGGACGTGTACGAGCATGCATTATGATGTTATGATTATTGTTATTCTAACGCGAAAAGTCAACAAGCGTGCTTTGATATGGAGGCTAGGTTAGGGGATCAACAGACAATTTCATGTGTATGAATAAGTGGGTAATGGTTTGGTAAATAGATGTTTATTAGGCCAGGAAACAAATAATCTGTTCTATAATCTAGGAATCTTTCATTCAATTAAAATATTGAGTCGATTACATGTTTTCATAAATATATCGAGATGTCATTACCTACCAAAGGTGGCAGCACGTAACTGTTAAACTGATATTACAAAATATTTTAATTTGATTTTTTTAAAGATTTACAAGCAATTTTACGTCGAAATTCTACATTTATGATGAATGTGTCAAAGTAGTTTTTGCTCTGCTATATCATATTCCACACGTGTATTGCATTATTTTCGTGATTTATTTCTGATATGAATAATAAACGCCTAGGCATATGCAACCCGCGAAGTCTGTTTTATAAAGTGTTTTCTATAGTTACATAACTTTGCTAATATACTGGATTCAGCCAGTAAATCAATTACCTCCAACGCAAATGATATTATTTGATTTAAACTAGCTAGATACATATGAACGCGTTTTGTTTTTCAAACAGTGATTTGCCATTTAATAGGTATTATTATATGTCGACAAAAATCATTATGTTCACAATTATAAAACAGGGTTAACTACAAATGAAATTCGTACTAAAGAAAGTTTAAACCATTGTAATGAGACACTATTGACATATTTTTTTATATTTCTTTTATGTACTTACCTATAGTATATTCTATTATGTAGTTTCGCCATTTTCGCCTACTTCCTTACACATATGGGTACAATAAATCCAACTTTTCCTGTATTTACACAAACAAAAAGCGAATATAATCGTTGTATTATACGATTTCAATGAAAGATATCATCCGTTTACTATTTCCATTCAGTCAATTTCATTCACTTATCGGTCTTTTCATATCCAAGAAATCGTAGAAATTCAAGTGCCTATACGCTTTTTCTTCTCAAATTTTAGACAAACATAAATACAGGTTCGTTTTCATATTTAGAAACCACGGTTAAGGTGAACCATCAGGCTCGTTTAGAAAAACGTCCTGCCTTACAAATGAAAAAGAAAAAATACCATTCGATATGTATTTGCATAAAAAATGCATGGTAAAAATTTCATTTATTTCTAACTAGTATTATGGAGATAAAAAAATAAAAAACCCCAAAATAGGCACTTTTTCATAGTTTTTATTTTTTACACATCGAATGGTATTTTTTTTCTTTTTCATTTGCAAAGCACGATGTTTTAGCGAGCTTGATGATTCACCTTAATTATATAGTGCGAGCACATATATATATATATATATATATATATATATATATATATATATATATATATATATATATATATATATATATATATATATATATATATATATATATATATATATATATATTATATATATATATATATATATATATATATACACGTAAAATATAAACACCATAGAAATAAACAAATAGTAATAAAAAAAGATTTAAGTATTGTGTATAGATGTTTAAATTATTTGAAAACCATAATATACCAACATTGTGTCGGTCCGTTTTCTTTTATGTATGTATGTACATATGTACTAGTAAAAACTTTATGATAATTAAAACCGATAATAACAATAATAATAACACAAGTATGCGATGTTTCCATTCGTGCAGAACAGAAATCCAGGAGTGCTTTATATGTATTTGATAAACGTGATAAATTAAAACGTTCAACAATAAGGCATTAGTTTACTTTTAATCTGAATAAGTCATTGCTGTGAAAATATACCCTGCAACCTGCCAATACAAGTTTCAGCAGTATATGTGTAGGTTAGAAACAAAATATTACAGTTGTATGAAAATAAAACCACTAATGGTGCTTTTCTGTAACTTATACAGATATGCTATAACAGGTCTACAGACTATAGTAACAAACAATACTGTATATACTTTTCAAGATTATATGTTTTATAGTGCTTATAGAATATTTGGTTGCTACAATTATATTATTTTGGTAGCTTACGCTATCAAATCATGTATTTATTCATCCATAACAGTAATCTTGCATGCGATTACAATGAAAAAAGTGAATCGGAGTAACGGAAATTGTAAATTAAATTTCGTAGTATTCAATTTCAATATCTAAAACTAATTTACATACGAATATTTTATTTAAAAGGCATGGATGTATGGATAGAATATTACATTATTTGTTAATCATAAAATAGTAGCTAGCAGCGTTTCGGTCCATTTCAGACGATCCATAAATTAATCTCTCCTATACAATTCACATATCCGACACATCAACAAACATACACATTAAATAGAAATGTACAATAGTCGATTTGGAATCTTATAACACCAAATTCCGCCCTTTTGTAGCACTCTCAGTCTCAGTTTAACACACACACACACACATTCACCGATTTTATTTCTTCGGTTATATCTAGTGATCTATGTAAACTGCTTCATACCTGGTGATTCATTGCGTTTGGCCATACCTTGTGCAGGTGCGCGTTCTTTCAGTGTAAATAGTCGGTATTGTCCGTTGATTGTCGTCGATTGTATACGTACAGTTTGTGTTGACATCTGTGTATGGATCCAAGTTCTCACGCTGTTCCTAAACTCCACCCACATCATGTCCATGGTGTGTGTCCCCCTTGTGAATTAGGGCTCGCTACGCTACTGGTTTAATTTGCACAAAATAATCTTATTGTTCAATTAACTGCTTTTTATTTCACTTGGGTAATTTGATTAGGCCGGATGTTGACTAAAATAAGGAATTGGTTTCCTATTAAGCATTTTTATTTTATGAGAGTTTAGTTACAAATACACAACGATTATATGAAATTATATAAGAAATTTCAAATTTCAGTTCTTATAATGATTTTGAAGACTTTCGACGTTTTGGCAAATTTGAAAAACAAATTAGATTTATTATGTAACTATCATTACAAATTGTAAATCAAATAATATTGTAATTCACTTATTGATTGACTAAATTCTGTAAATTTTCAAAACTGAAAAATAACAAGGGAAAACCGTTCAAAATACAACAAAATCTTATAAAATTCATTAAATTTTATACCTTCATATGATTCATTTTCGAATATTGTCTCGGTATGATTTTAAAAATAATCATAACTTGCTGATAAATTAACATTCACACAAAGCTCCTCAAAAAAGCGATCAATCATTATCGATATACTTAATAAATATTATTCAGCTGATATTGCAATATGAATAACTATCCAGATCACTCCAAAAGAGTACTTAAAAACATTAATTACGTAAGCTAAAGCAACTACTCATTTCGTATTCTAAATTGGTGCACCACCAACTGATAAATGGTTTATCTGTAGTACCTTTGAGTTGCTGCTGTCCACAAAAGGAGGTTTAGTTTAGTCCGATGTTAGTGACAACCTTGTGTTTGTTGTAAATAGTAGACAGTCAGCAGACCATACGGTTATAAGCCATAAAAATGAATTTTATTAACTTGGTTCATGCACTTCATGGTAAAACAATAAAAACAAGAACATTGTTCGAAACACCGGTAACATATGAACGTCAACACACACGCATACGTCCTAGATGATCATCAATATACTGCTACTTACATACATATGCATGGCACTTCCTTCCTCTACTAAGGCTTTTGTTTCTATAACCGTTCCAGGAATCGGTTATGTTCATTCATGTTATACAAATGTTCTATTACCTTATTAGCCACCTTATACTATAAGTTCTCTTGTTTTATGTAATTGGATATATTTTATTACGTGCATACCCAGAATTGCATTAAGTATATATTATACAGAATGGCGGGTAAGAAAAAAGCTATCGTTGGTAAGTTATCAGAACTGTATATTTTTACTTTCTTTTATGAAGTAATAAGTAAGTATTGTAATCACGAAAAAAAAAAACTCGAAATTTTAACGGAAATACACTTTTTGACCTTCCCTGAATCGAGTCTGACTATTTTTGGAATGACGTCTGTTTTGTGTGTGTGTGTGTGTGTGTGTGTGTGTATGCGCTCTACAGTCTACACTGTTGAAGATAAAATTATGAAACGTTAAACTTAAGATTTGTATATGCCTGGGAGGAAAACCTCTTATTTTTGAAAAGCATATTCAAACCGGAAGTGCATGCTTACTTGAGTCATTTTTTGTCATTTCTGCAATATCTCCGAAACGGATGTACTTACAATAAATATAGTTAGAATAAAATTGAAAGATATTAGTATTCTGCACAACTTTTGTTTGAAACATTTCTTCAAAAAGTGTACCAGTTAGAAGATCTTATCTTATTGATATTGCCATAGTTACGTAGGTATGGGAAATTATATATAATAAATCGCATCTACTATGCATGTCAATTGTTTTAAATATTCAAATATTTTAACATTTAACATTTTTGTCAGTGTCACAAATAAGTTTAGTGAAAAAGCGTTACAAAGGTTAGTAAATAATTTAAAATATTATATATAACTATGTTGTAAGGTTAATTTGAAAACTAAAAAATGTCCGGCCATAATAATTTTTAATAATGTGTCATGAATAATTATATTTTCTGTATATTACTAAAGAATCGAACATTTTAAATCTAAAATACATGTTTTTTTTAGAAATCTAACAATAATTTAACTTTACCACAATTTTACTGGACATAATGAATGAAACTATTTTCTTTTAAATTTAAACTTTTTATATTTTAATTTATATACTATCAAAACAAAATATACCTGACTACGTAAAAGAAAGTTTAGGGCCAACACATGGCCGATGTTTTTTATTTAGATAGGAATGATATACAAATTTTTAAACATTCAAGAAAATATAATTATTCATTAATTAATTATTTGAGTATATTTTATTTTCCTGTTGACACAATTTATTAAATAAAATTTCCCATACCTACGTAACTAGCAAAACAAATACAAGAGTAATAATTTCAATACCAATTATCTTGTAGCTGGTACACTTTTTGAAGAAATGTTTCAAACAAAAGTTGTGCGAAATATTAATATCTTTCATTTTAATTATAATTATTTTTACTGTAAGTGCAGTCGTTTCGAAGATATTGCAGAAAATGTAACTAAAGTAAACATGCAATTCCGGTTTGAATATTCTTTTTAAAAAAAACACACAGGCACACACAGACGTTATTTTAAAAATAGTCATTCTCGATTTAGAGAAGGCCAAAAGATATATTTCTGTTGAAATCTCGAGATCGTTTTTTTTTCATGCTTACAATACTTACTAATTAGATCGTAAAAGAAAGTAAAAAAGTTTGCAGACAAAATAAAACATATCTATGCGTATTTTTTAGTTGTTTGGTTATATCGGTAACATATAAATCATGAGTTATCAAACGCGCCCAGTAGAACCGATAACCCGTTTTAATAACGTGTTGTCGCGTTAATTTATTTTATTACGGTTAATTAGTTCCCTTGCTTCTGCGATTCCATTAATTATATGCATTTATAAATTCACAATTATCTGCACATGATTCTCGATATCCCGCAATGCGCACGCCAGTCTGCGTACACTGTTAAATTATTACCACGAAAATTATTTACTTCGCAGATATACGTACATATGTAGGTACCTTTATTATTAAGGCAAGAAGGTATAGTTAGTGATGCAACCGCACCTATGCTGACATCACGCTGTACCTATGTATATGTGGTGCTTATGCCAACTAAACTATCTCGAAAGCTACAATATAAAAGATACGAATAGAAAATTGTTTCTTTGGAAATTATGATAATATTCCGCTCGTTTGATATCGCCAATCTCAGAGACGATCGAACGTTTAGTGACGTCACTTTGATAGTTTGCTTTCTTGACAGCAGTGCTTGTCACGCCAATAAGATCAAAGATTCATGACAAATAATCACATTGAATATTGTTTGTTATTTTATTTACATAACAGTGTATTACATCAATTAGAATAAATCCGTTTTCTTTGTAAACGCTCAAGCTGACATATCAAATATGAATATTAACAAACTTGTTTAACATGTTATGATTAATACATAAAATTGTTAATTATTTTCTGTGCGTATGCAAACAGTTGAAGCATTGCGTGATGCTAGTTAAATGTCAATTGCCAACTTAACATCAACAACAGATCAGATTATAATGATTTTTATTAATATTAATTAATAGACACTGCAATAGTTTTTAGAGTTATAAATAAACAATTCCGTTAATTAAGTTACAAAACAACCTTTTGTTATAGAGATTTTAATAAGATTGATTCACGAAATAATTTCCATTAAAGTTAACAAATTGTTTTTTGTTAAATTTATTGCAATTTAAAGTTTATTTTGACTAAAAATACGCTTAGTGTAAATTTTGTTGATGCAACTAAATTATTATCATAACTAAGAATTTGGTTGTCTCATTTTTCACTAATAAAGTTTATTGTGGCAACAAATTTGTAATGAAACATCAGTCATGTGTCATAATTAAAATATAAAATGTTTTAAATTTCAAGAAAATATTTTCATTCATTGTCAAATAAAATTGTCAAGTTAGTTTATTGTAAGATTTTCAAAGGAAACATGTATTTTAGATTTTAAATGTTGGATTTTATAGTAGTATAAAGAAAATATAATTATTCATTACAAATTATTGTAGCCGGGCATTTTTTAGCTTTCAAATTAACTTTAAACCAGAGAAAATATTTATATATAATATTTTTAATTATTTACTAATCTTTGTAACGTTTTTTCACTAAACTTATTTGTGACACTGACAATAAATGTTAAATGTTAAAATAATTGAATATTTAAAACAGTTGACATGCATAGTAGATACGATTTATTATATATAATTTTCCATACCTATGTAACTATGTCCATACAAATAGGATAATAGCAATTTTCTCGTAACTGCTACACTTTTTGAAGAAATGTTTCAAACAAAAGTTGTTCAAATCATAAATATCTTTCACTTTAATTATAACTATTTTACTGTAAGTACAGCCTTTTCGAAGATATGCAAAAAGTGTATCAAGTAAACATGCACTTCCGGTTTAAATATGCTTTTCAAAAATAAGGGGTTTTCTTCCCAGGCGTAAACAAATCTTAAGTTTAAAGTTTCATAATTTTATCTTCAACAGTGTAGACTGTAAAGCGCACACAGACACACAAAAATAGTCACTCGATTCAGGGAAGGTCAAAAAGTGTATTTCCGTTTAAATGTCGAGAATTTTTTTTTCGTGATTACAATACTTATTACTTCGTAAAAGAAAGTAAAAATGGCCAACTAAATTCTTAGTTACGGTAACAATTTAGTTATAAGTGTGTAGCGTTATTTTTGGATCTAATACGAGTACATGCACTTGTTCGTGATAAAACATGTAAGAGTATTCACTTATTCTTCTTCGATAAATAGCCATACTTATCTTGTATCGTTGATTATAATTCTTTTCGAGCAGCACTAGGGAACGTTAGATTACAATATACACTATACGTACACAATTTTCAATGTGAATACAGAATTAAATGATATATGTATGCCAACCAAGTAGCAACGATAAAAATACTATGCATACAATATTTAATCAATGTTCTATTCATTTACTCGTACTTGTAGCTGGAAAGACATTTGTGCTCGAATGAAAACAGATTTGTCTTGTATTGTTAACAAAGTATGTGTGTGTGTGTGTGTGTGTGTGTGTGTTTATTTATATATATATATATATAGGTACGTATCTTGGTCGCACATTAAAAAGCGTGTAATTATCAAAACTCTATTCAAACAAGCCATTCATTTTAAAGGAATAACTCATTCTTAATGTCGAATTTAAAGAATTGAACATAATAAGGCGGTAACAATTACTGGCGACACGCACAACTGTCGTTAGTTCGCTCTGCCTATGCGTTACGCTTAGCACGTGTGGGCCTTATACCAACGAAACTTGGCGCCTAACTGCCTTATGGACAAACGATGTTAATACACTCAATGGACTTTATACATACAGTTTTTTTTTTTTTAAATACATAACACTACATACTTGACTTGTTTGTGTTTTTTTTCGGTAAGTGATAATGACAGCCAATAAAGTAGGAATGTGAAAAACGTACAGACATCATCATCTACTTCTAATTATCTATAATACTATATTATATACGTCGTATACACTTAACGTTGCTCAGGATGAACAATCATAGAAAAAAGTACTTAACATTCAAAGTTAACAAATACCCGCACTTTACATACAAAAATAATAGTTAAGGTTTGGATGTAGGAATGTATTTAGAAATAATGAAAGTAGACATCTCGTCACAAACCACTATTGAAATCATCGATACAACAAGTCTATTTGTCCTCTTTGCGCTTACACAATATGTATGGAACATATATTGAATACATACGTCTGTTATTTAACTAAATTGTGATAACGTCCGCAACGCATAAAATCCAATGTAGCTGTACAATATACCCGTATGCCTTCTCTTAGTCCTCTTACTGTTAATAGCACACCGTAATCGGGTATGTTCGCTTATACATTCGTGTTTCGTCGGTAGTATTTAATTTAGAGGATGTCAAAAGGCATTTCTACTAAATTATCGGCGATACACGTGTTTTGTTGACATTTAATTGAACTACAAACAACAAATCGCTTTGAATCAATAAATAACTTTAAAATGTCAACCGTCAACAAATGCCAAAGCAAATATTAATATAACAAAAAGAATACTCAAGAAACTTCTGTCAATTCTTCTTTCACTTATCCACCAAAATAACTTCATAGAAGAAGAAGAAAAAGAAGAAGAAGAAGAAGAAGAAAAAGAAGAAGGAGAAGAAAAAAGAAGAAAAGAAGAAGAAGAAAAAGAAGAAGAAGAAAAAGAAGAAGAACAAGAAAACTGTCCGAGTGTTTGCGCTGCGCAAACTTTGAATACACATTTTAACTTCTATGCACGATAATGCATTTTATTAGTTTAATTTGTTATTTATGACGCGTTTAAGAGTGAATATATTTGTATCAAATTTAAGTTTGTAATGTTTTTTGCTTCTTTTCTGAGAGTGTATTTTTCCGTGTAAATGTTTAAACTACTAAATTATTTTGTTCAAAATTACAGTAGTTAAAATGATTTAAACTGCATGGACAGAAACAAAATCGAAAGCTTTGTATTGAAATAATCGTTTCTTGGAATACACACAATAAATTCTTGTGCGTTTACATCTCTGAAACGATTAGAAATGATCAAACTAATGATATGTGTGAACAAGCAACTAAATATTGAACGTATGACATCATACTAATTAAGTGTACACATTGCAGCTAGCTAATTCAGTTCATGTTATAATATGTTTTTTTTTGTACGAGAGCAAAGACGTAAGTAAGAAATGCAGAAGACGCGAATCTATCGAGACAGCGTTTATAACAGCTAATTGCAAGAGAAATATTAATTATATACGCAAGCAAATCAAAAAGAGAGAAAAAAAAGATCATCAGATGGCGCTGAAACCATTTATTTACGCTCAGACACGAACAGAAAACAAACAAAGAATATTAATGTTTATGTTTTCTTATAGTCACAATTATTATTTTTGAATTATGCATTTACACACACTTGTAATTAAATTCATTATTTTATTTAAATATACAGTGACTACTCTTAACACAAATTCGCCAAGTGAAACGAATTGTTTATATATTATCGGTAGTTTGTTATTTACGTAATTCTGTTTTGTTCTTGTTACGCCACAAATTCTTCTCAACTTATGTTTCGTTTTTCATACATGCACAACTTGCACCTAAATTGCAATCGATGTCCACGTTAAAACAGATAAATAACGATTTTCGATTTTTTCCGAAGCGGCTCGTTTGCTTTGAAATATAATACGAAAACGTGTTAAATTCTAATTGTGATAAAAACGATGATGAATTTGATTTATTTAAAAACATCTGTTTTGAATTATAAATGATGGAATTATATGTTATTTGATGACATAAATCCGAAAACAGGAACATGACTATAAACTCGTGGTGACCATTCTCGATTCAGAATTGGAGATGAGTCACTAAGGCTTACAACCATTGGTGATGTCAATATGTCTTTTTCGAAAACGTATACGTGTTAATTATGTTTAAAACAAATTGTTAGCCTAAATGATTTTCAAATATTTTATTATTTTAGAGAAAATTTTGTTTTTATTCCTTTAATATTGTTAAACAGAAATGACCACAAAATCGTTATTTTCTGTTATGGCTCTGAATGCTCCAGATTTTAATGCCGCACTAAGTATAGATTAAAAAGAGATGAAATTGTATAGATGGCAGCACTTTGGAACGCGTTAATTACGCCAGAACGAAGATTCCAAAAATAGAAATGGTCGACTTACCTTTAGGTATAATAATTCTAATAAATATGTATAGTTAATATAAATTTAAGCAAATTACGGTAATCATTCAAGTGAATATAAACATTTATGTAGCTAGCCGTGGAACTGACATGAGGTAGCGGGATCGGGATCGGCATCGGCATGAGGGAGACCGACGACGTCAGTTATATGTATGTACGAGTATGTATATGTATGTGAAATGTGTGGCTGTGCATAACAAGCTAAACTGCTCAAACTGGGTGGCAAGTGGTCATCTATTTATAAGATCAAAGGCTGCCAGAAGCAATATTCATAAGGTACCTACAAGAGGGTTCTACATTGGCGTAACGATATAAAATTATTTATTTAGAAATAATTAGGCGTTCAACTGCACAAATGGGACACAAGTTTGATTTATATATATGTATATATACATACATACGTATTATATACGATACATTTTCCACACTATAGACTGGAATAATAGAACTTAAGATGAAATAATTTACTGCATTGCAAAACACAAAACATTATTGTTTATTCACTTGAAAACTTCCCCGAAACCAACACCTGAGGGTCTCAACTTACTCATTTCATTTTCAGTACAGAAATTACATTTTCATTTACCTACATGAAGGTAGCTACCTATTGGAAAGTTACTTTAATAAGCAACACTGACATCTTAATTACAAAATTACAATATTATACAATTCTATTATATTTCAAGGGCCGTATTGCCATTAAAACTCAACTGTTCTATTTAATTTATAATGTTCGCGTAATATCTCTAATAAAACATCTGCAGTGTATTGCACTGGACTTTCTTTTACGTATTAGGTATATATTGTTTAGATATATGCCTAATACGCATAAGAAAGTCCAGTGCAAGACATTGCAGATGTTTTAGTCCTCAACTGAATTAAAAACCTAACAAAAATATGTATATATAATGTTTTAATATTTTACTATCCATAAGTATAACTTCCTATACCTACATAACCATGGCAATATAAATAAGACATTCAAAAAATTGAATAGTGATTTTCTTGAAAGGGGTAAACTTTTTGAATATTTTTTTAAACAAAAATTGTGCATAATATTAATATCTTTCATTTAGAATACTAGTATATTTTCTGTAAGTGCAGCCGTTTTGGAGATATTGTAGAATTTTGAAAAAATTACAAGAATAAACTTGCACTTCCGGTTTGAAAACTCTTTTCAAAAATAGAAAGATTTCTTCCGAGGTATATACAAGTTTTAAGTTTAAATTTTGATGATTATTGCATTGGCCGTTTTGGTTGTAGAGCGTTCACACACACACACACAAACGGAATTCTAAAAATATTCAAACTCGACTCAGGGAAGGTCAAAAGATATATTTCCGTTAAAATCTCGATTTTTAAAATTAAATTAGGCATACATATTTGCAGTACATTTAGTTTTGAAGATAGTTAAACCATTCGAAGATAAATTTGAATTATGTATATATATTTTTCCTAATTAGAAATAAGAGAAACCAATATCATCAAATTTTGATTTTGAGAATACGTCGATTACTTAAAATCTATGTATTTTATTTATGAACTGATTAAAATCTTTGGTCAATTGGTTAATATTTCAACATAAATCAATATAAAAACAAACATAAGATATAATCAAAAAAATGTTATTAGGTACAAAAAAATTGTGAGTGGGTAAAGATTCATAATTATGACGAAATTCCTATTAATTTTCGACGATTCTGTCTGATTTAATATTCACTACAAATAAATATGATTTAATAAACGCAATAAAATTTTATGTCGTTGATTTTAAAATTCGAATTATAAACATTATATGCTATAAAACATAACAAACATGGCTATTAATTAAAAACTTGTGTACACTTGATCACTAGCAACACAAGTCACACTATAGGTACTATAGTATAGATATACACATTAAAAAAGAACCATTATTTTATAAAATAAACACAATAAAATGAAGTCGTTAACGGGTGTTAATCTTTATTTATCTATTCGAAAAAAACACAAATTTAAAACAGAGGAGCTGATGCATGACCAAACCATCTATATAGAGACAAAATTTAAATTTTAAATAGGTTGTTCGTCTAAACAGACAGCTACACTAGCATTTCTACGATAAATCTTAATCTAATTAGAATACCCAGGATATACTTTAATCGAAGCCCGCTATAAATTCTATCAAAATATGTAAAACTAAATATTCAGTAAAACGATTTTCTGGCACTATAAACCGTATAATTTTAAAAGAAATTTAGCCTTCAGTAACAAACACAGTTAGTATATCTATACAACAACAAAGAGAAAGATTTATAATATAAGATAATTAAATAGCGGCAATAGGGAAGATGCGTTCTTTTGCTATGGTGAAAAGAACATATACATCATTATTTTGTACTATTATTATTATTAGGTAATGCATAAAATTACTTTAAAACATTAAAACGTAATTACATTTTTATTCACATTTGAAATAAAACACTAGATTTTTGGAATTTTTATCAATATTAAAATTAGTCTGGTTTAAAAGCATCTTTGAATACGGCTAAGTAATCAAAAAATAACAACGAGAAATAGGGTAAGTCCGGGAGAGATTCAAAGTGCAATAATTCCCACCTGAATATCACTAGCAATTTATTTCTATATAGAATAGATGTAGTAGTGATTAAAGTTTACTATTAGGTATGACAAACAAGTAATTATTAAAAGGATTTAACAAAAAAGTGGCAAAGGTAAAAATGTACAAAATGCCATCTCTCCCGATGATTATGCCAGGTTAGACGACACGGTGTGTTAGGGTAAGATGACACTAACATATTAATACATTTTGAATAGAAAATTATTTTATTTTGTTGTATAAACAAAACATCAGCCATGTATTTGCCCTAAACTTTCTTTTACGTAGTCAGTATATTTTGATTTGATAGTATATAAATTAAAATATAAAATGATTAAATTTAAAAGAAAATATTTTCATTCATTATGTCCAGTAAAATTATAAAGTTAGATTATTGTCAGATTTCTAAAAAAACATATGTATTTTAGATTTAAAATGTTCGATTCTATAGTAATATACAGAAAATATAATTATTCATTACATATTATTAAAAATTATTATGGCCGGGCATTTTTTAGTTTTCAAATGAACTTTAAACCATACAAAATATTTTCATATAGTATTTTAAATTATTTACTAACCTTTGTAACGTTTTTTCACTAAACTTATTTGTGACACAGACAATAAATGTTAAATGTCAAAATATTTGAAGATTTAAAACAATTGACATGCATAGTAGATGCGATTTATTATATATAATTTCCCATACCTACGTAACTATGGCAATATCAATAAGATAAGATCTTGTAACTGGTACATTTTTTGAAGAAATGTTTCAAACAATAGTTGTGCAGAATACTAATATCTTTCAATTTTATTCTAATTATATTTACTGCAAGTATAGCCGTTTCGGAAATATTGCAGAAATTGCAAAAAAAAGTCTTAAGTAAACATGCACTTCCGGTTTGAATATGCTTTTCAAAAACAGGAGGTTTTTCTCCCAGGCATATACAAATCTTAAGTTTAAAGTTTCATAATTTTATCTTCAACAGTGTAGGCTGTAGAGCGCATACAGCCGCACACACAAACACACACACACAGACGTCATTTCAAAAATAGTCAGACTCGATTCAGGGAAGGTCAAAAGATGTATTTCCGTTAAAATTTCGAGAATGTTTTTTTTCGTGATTACAATACTTACTTATTACTCGGTAAAAGAAAGCAAAAATTCGAAATTTTAACGGAAATACACTTTTTGACCTTCCCTGAATCGAGTCTGATTATTTTTGAAATTACGTCTGTGTGTGTCTGTGGGTATGTATGCGCTTTACAGCCTATACTATCAAATCAAAATATACTGACTACGTAAAAGAAAGTTTAGGGCCAACCCATGGCCGATGTTTTTTTCGTGATTACAATACTTCTACTGTTTCTATCGTGATATACAATAGTGTGTAACTTCCAGTTACACTCTATTATATATCACGATGACAGCACAATCTAACAATTATTTTTGAAAAAACCAGCACTGTATCGTCTATCCGGACGTTGCATCTCTCCCGGACTTAAACATTAGATAAATAGATGAGGCAATAGGAGTATTCTGCGTTCATGAACAGATTGGCAATTGCAGAGGCTTTTGTTGTTTGTTTGCGCTTGACTTATATATTATATTTCACTACTCCTCAGAAGTAAATAACCCAGATGTGCGTCTCTAAACACAGAGCGAATCTGTAATAACCTGTTCTTCTTCCACACATATTTTAAGATGCATTTCAGTCCCTGAGAGTTTGCGTTTAAACAGCAAATGTAGTAAAAGAATCTTACTTATTATTGTGAATAATCTTTTAACAAGAACAAATTAAGAGGATAAACCATAAAAAAAAAAAGCTCCCCTCATCCAACAGATTAAAGTATGTACAATTACCATCGAGTCCCCTTGGGGATACATCATCGTTAAACCGACATTATATTATATACATATGAATTGTATATCATAATCCATTATGAATACGGGTAGTTAGTGGCGTATAGTGCAGGGTAGATACACAATAACCAGCCAGCACTCGTCGCGTTTCGTGTTACTAAATGATTCTATATAAATATAACCGCAACACCCCGTGACGTACTCCGTTATCATAACAATAACCAAGCCGCTTATGTGGGGTTGCATATTAATTTATACAATATTACACACGAGTTTACACAAGTGCCACATTGGATAATATTTATTTACTTGTTAATATTACCCATCAGAAATTGCTTAATAACTACTTTTTCTTATTAACAACCAAACATTACTTTGTTCAGTTTAATTTCATACATTTGTATCTTTTAATGATATTTTGTTTGTTACATTGCTGAAACTGGTTATATTTTCGCTTATGCATATTTAAAATAAAAGTGTTTTCTTGGAAATACTTCTTTGCTTGTTACTGCTTTAAATTCGTGTGAAATAGTGATAAAAACATAACATTTCTCGAGTACGTAGTTTGCTTTTAATGTTTTTATTTATTTAAAAATACAATTTTTCTAAATATTTATTACATTCTTGTTTTATAAAATTTTCCATAACAATAAGCCCAAAAAGTCACATTTCATACAAAAATTATTGTTCTGAATATTAGACGTTTTGGTTTCTTATCTTATCATAATTATAGATTGCCATTACATATAAATCATCTATTTGGAATGGACCTTTTAGGGTGACACTTATTTTGCCTTACGGTTTAGATTATAAATAATTTTTCTCCGATTTAAAATCTTCCTTTTGCCTTAACGAAAACAGGTAAGAAAACCTCAATAAACTGAATTTTGAAAGTCAGGTTCACACAGAATTCAAAAAAGACCAAAAAGTAACCGTAATACAAAATGAGTTTCACCCAACTTTTACATACTGATTATTATTTATTTTCGTTATAGTATAATAATAAAAAATAAATAAAAACTATCATTATGGATGTGTTTTAAACTCTAATAAAACATTTCATTCGTTATTTGTTCAATTTGTTTAATAATCTATCTATCACGCATTCATGTTCAATGACTTGTTTTACTCGTAGTTCCAGCTTGGTTGTTTGTGAAGAAGTGATTCTTTGTAAACCATGTTAGTTCTTCTTCTGTAATTAATGCAATAATTGTTTTCGAACCGTAACCGATTCTGTCATTATAATTAGGGGTAATTCGTGTATCCGGTGTACGTACATCGGACAGATACAATCATTTCGGGTATCTCCGGCGGTCTTCGGATCGATGCTACTTTACCGCCAAACCAAGTCACGGCTCTCATAGTTTGTGCGCCTGTTATCAAGATGCTCAATTAAAATGTTAATTGTATGGTATTTCACGTGGTTGAATGTTTGTTTCTAGCCGTTTTTGGATGTGCTTATGAAATAGCTCAAGTCACGATTTGCATAACTATGGCTCATCTAATATCTATTCATAACATTGTCTGTTTCTTTATTTAAATTTTGAATGATGATTAATTTTATATGAATGATGCCCACAACTAAATAGACATCTATAGAAAATACAAAGCTGAAATAGTATAAATTCGTTCAATAGAGGAACCAGAACGAATTAGGACATTGGAGAGATTTAAATATGTACGTTTGTTTTTAATTAGAAAATAGTTACTGTGGTATTACTATTTCGTTTAATAAATAAAATAAGATAGATAATTTCATGCTAGTTAAGTAACTCATCTTGAATTCATTAAATTATTAAGTTCGCTGAAATTGATTAGGGACGCAATTTTACGGCAAAATCGACATCACTTTCAGAAGTCCTTTTTAGCAAAGAAGCAAAAAGTTAATTGTTTTAAATAATATCGCGCTTAAATTAAATGCTTAGCAGTCGTTTAGTAACCAAAGATGTTCACGCAACAATAATTAAATTGCCTGTTTAAAAAATATTTTAACGATCTTCACCTGCTTACCCCAAACTTTTGATATTTCTTAAATAGTTTTTTAAGTGTCATTACAATTACATACATACTGAAATAAACAATTAAAACGAATGAAAATATTTAATAATATACAAAATATTTAAAAGTCAAAAATAACAAATATAAATTTCAATAAAAAAATTGCAAACCAAAAATATATAACTATCATAACGTTGTTTTTCAAAGATTAGGTTCATATTTTACGTCAAAAACTATCAGATATAAGTTACTATAGATATGCACATCATACAATTATTCAGACGGTTCGTTTCGACGTTTATTTATTAACTTGTATTATAGTGTCAAAATACAGATTGAAGTATGAATGGCATATTCAATGTTTCTTGAAATAACTTTTTTAAATGAAATAAATACTTTTTTGGCGTTTTTTATAAACTATACTGTGGATACATAAAAATAAAACATCGGCCATGTGTGTGTGTGGTCCTAAATTTTCTTTTACGTAGTCAACATATTTTGATTTGATAGTATATAAATTGAAATATAAAATGTTTAAATTTCAAGAAAATATATTCATTCAATATGTCTAATAAAATTGTAAAGTTAGTTTATTGTCAGATTTATAAAATAAACATACATATGTATTTTAGATTTATAATGTTCGATTCTATTGTAGTACAAAGAAAATATCATTATTCATAGAATATTATAAATTATTTACTAACCTTTATAACGGTTTTTCACTAAACTTATTTGTGACACTGACAATAAATGTTAAATGTCAAAATATTTGAATATTTAAAACAGTTGACATGCATAGTCGATACGATTTATTATATATAATTTTCCATACTTATGTAACTATGGCAATATAAATAGGATAATAACAATTTTCTCGTAACTGATACACTTTTTGAAGAAATGTTTCAAACAAAAGTTGTTCAAATCATTAATATCTTTCAATTTTATTCTAACTATTTTTACTGTAAGTGCATCCGTTTCGGAGATATGCAAAAACTGACTCAAGTATACATGCACTTCCGGTTTGAATATGCATTACAAAAATAGGAGGTTTTCCTCCCAGGCATATACAAATCTTAAGTTTAAAGTTTCATAATTTTATCTTCAACAGTGTAGTCTGTAGAGCGCATACATACACACAGACAGACACACACACACAGACACACACACATACAGACGTCATTCTAAAAATCAGACTCGATTCAGGGAAGGTCAAAAGGTGTATTTCAGTTAAAATTTCGAGATATATTTTTTTCGTGATTACAATACTTACTTTATTTTTAATTGTACTTATTACTTTGTAAATGAAAGTAATAAGACTTGATTTTTAATTGTTTTTATGAAGAATTTTCATCACAATTTATAATTCGTAATTCTTGTGTGTTGTCACTATATTAATTAGCTATAAGTACATACCTATGTTGCACATTTAAATCATATAATTATAATGCGTTATTCAAAAACATAATTTTCAGTGTAATTTAGATATGTAGGAGTTCATTTCTATTTTTTAAATGAACTTCTTTTATAAAGCTTTAATTTATGAGTACCAACCAGCTACCTAACTAAAACACTGGAATATGGTTCTACAACGTTAATATAACAATTTTGCAATTTCTTTGTGGAGAGAGTGCATATGGTTGGAAAATTAGTGCGCGTAATCCCATGATTTGGTAGTTAAGAACGTCGTCATCACAGGAATAATTGCACATTTTTTAATTCACTTTAATAGAGATCTCAAGCCGCGCGGCTGCTTAAGCCCTTCTTTTTTCTTCACTTGGCGCACTAATTAAATTAGTGAAGAAATACTTCGGATGACGCCACATCGCAATAGCTCTGCATACTCATAAACGGGAGACACTAACTGCGGGGCATTATTCAACGGTGGTGTCCATGTCCTTACACTGCTAATGATTGCATACGGTGCTTTATACTAATTTGACTGCTTCGCTTGTAGTTATAATACGTATAAGTTAAGTGAAACACAGCAGAGACTTAACTCGCTCGCTCGCTAACGAGAAGTACCTACTTGGCAACCGAAAAAATATTGCAATTAAAATTAACATGTTCCACATCTTTTTACCACCACCTGGAAATGACTAGATTATATTTCTTTTTATTTCAAGTTTTCATCTGAAGCATTTAACTTTCGCAACCTTTTTAAATATGTCGCACGTTATCTTTTTTCACAATTTTTCCTGTAGTTATTAAATGCGTATCTACTATAGACAGACAATTTCCATATTTCATGTTTCTACGAAGTTGGAAAATTGGTTGTAGACGATATTTTATTGTAAATAAGATCAAATTAGAATTGAAATTAGTTATTTATAGTAACATAGCATTCAAGAACAAAATCACACTCCAATTAAAACCGCAAAAGTATATATTCAAAGTTTGAATATTACACTCAGAGTTAGAAGAAGAAAACAAGTTACCATAACTAAGAATTTGGATGTTTCAGTTGCCCGTTATTAGAGAAAAATGAACTTAGACAACTAAATTCTTAGTTGTAGTAACAATATTTTGCTAAACATAAAACAAGAAATAATAAAAACGAAAAGAAAATATTGCTTAGTTCCAAGCTGACATTCGAAACTTACACAACTGTGACATGCTTGTAGGTATGGAAGGCTGGCGAACCGGAGGTTCTGTGGGGCCTGGGTTCGCCACGGGGCGCCTGCCCGGCCCCCGGCTACACCGACGATTGAAACACCTTCCCCTGTCCTGTCCCGGACTTCAGCCACCCACATCCACAAGCAGCGCACACAAATGATCCCGTTTCTGAGAAGTCGAAGGAAATCGTTCAACAAAATAGTTCTTCACTTTTACAACACGAGGGGGCGTCAGAACGGGCATATGCAATTAGTTAAAATTAGAATGTAGTTAAGGATGCATTGAAAAAAGTAAAATAAATCGAAAACACAGAAAAGAGATTTACAACCGTCGTTATTCAGAGCCATACTGTCCTAAAGTGTGACTTGGTAAATTCAGCTACGTAAAATAATATTTAGTATAATGTGTTGTAGTAGAAAGAGTTTCAAATGTGATTGAATAGCACTAATTTGGGCAAGATTCATTTATTAGTTGCCATTAAAGGATTAAAAATTAAACGAACCAATCCTTAAAATTCAAATAAATACAATATTTAACACGAAAAATCGATTAACACGAAACACATGTTTATGAATATTACGATTCTTCAAACGTCTGTTAACGCGAAATGAATTTGGGCAATATTGAATATCTACCATATTTCGACCAAAGGGCAGAATTTAAGAAGATCTTTTATAGATCATTTCAATTACAATATTAGATTGCTTAAAATTCGAAAATTCATTTTAACATTCTTCAAAAACGAATTGACACAGATAATGTCTAAAAATAGCAAGAAACAGATGAGTACCGATTGACACTGCTATACTCGTATGTTAAATAGTTGTTGAAATATTTTGTACACGTAAAAATGTTCATGCCTTCTAAATTACATGTTAACAATATATGGAGATGATTTTCTAATTTTAGGTCATATGTATTTCAAAGTTATTTTAATCTGTTAATTCAATATACATATGTATGTATGTACATGGAACTGTCGTAACCCATCGTGCTACTTTCAAAATTCACAGTACTGATTCTCAATAATAATTAGCGCAATCGTAAATCTATTTTGTGTTGGTTACTTTAAAACCAATTAGTAAATTAAACTGAATTTGAAAACAATATTTAATTAAAATAAATACCATCTCCCTACACGCAATAAACATAAAAATGTATATTTTATTTTTAACAGAAATATTTAACTAACTAATTTAGATAGGCTATAACTATAAGGTACACTAGCTAGAAAAAAATACATTGAATGAGGGTACACCTAAAAGTCTTAGATTATACCAGATCTGTTAGATTTAGTTTTGAACTGAGTTTACTTTGTGAATAGCATTTTAAAGGAAACTCATATTAGCGTTTCACATTCTAATCGCGTGCTTCTCGTCAGCGTAGGAATGCTATTCATATGGTCATGGTTGGCCGTGAAACAAAAGTGGGGTGTGTGGATAGGTTTTTAAGCGGGAACCTTAGCTCAACGCAGTACATCACGGCTCCAGAGCTGCTGATTTCAATGCGAACTCATTTCCGGACCCGAGATTGTCTGATGCATATTGTATGATTGAGATCTGAAATGAACCCTTGTATATTTCATATTTTCCTTCTACGTCTTGTCCTTGTTCTTCCATGTACATTCAGCTAAGAGCGATTAAATTTTGTTTTAGTTCTTCTTGTCACGGAAGAGATTTCGTTCGAGTTTTGTTTTTCTAGAGTGTACTCACAAATATGTGTTGTATTGTTCAATATATGTCCTATAAGTATGCATATTGTTTAGTTTTATGAACTCTGTTCTAAAATTACATTTTCTTATATATGCATCTACGCAACTTTGTTTACGACCTAATATATATATATATATATATATATATATATATATATATATATATATATATATATATATATATATATACATATATATATATATATATATATATATATATATATATATATATATATATATATATATATACACCATAACGACATTCTGGCAATCTAAATTAGAAGATTGTAAAAACCAAAAAAAAATCTATTCACTATGTTATTTAATTGACGATAAAATAGGTAAAGTAAAATTTCTGGTGTTATTCTGTATAATTGTATAGACACCTTAGGAGAATTTGTTTATATCTAATATTGACCGTTTTGGTTTCTTTTGATTATAAGTCTGTATCACATATAAAGTACTCCAGGCTTTCGGCTGTGAATGATGGACATTTCGCAGATTATTATCATTGGTTGATAAACCGTTGTTATTTTCACTATTTCTTTAAATAGTTTCAGACTTTTTTGAATATTTCAGTTTGTAGAGAATTGCATAAATATTTGTTGAAAATCGCACTCTAGATTGGTTGTGAACATAATGTTGTAATACACATTCATTCGTGATATCTCATTAAATAGAAAATTGTCCGACCAAGTATCTACTTGAAGAAAACAATTTCACGATATAAAGCCTCATAAGATGTGTGCAATTGTTTCATTGAAAACCGATCGGCACTTCAATAAATCTCGGTTTTATCGCTGGTAACATTAATTCTTCGGTTTATTGTATCAGTAACAAACGCAGCATACAACAATCATTACTCGGTTGTTCGTACACAGTCAGAACCACAATCTCATCGTTCACATCGTCATGTTTCGAACAAAACACACGTTAGTACCCCAACAGTTATCGTTAAAGTCTTCTGAAAAAAGTCCACGCAGAAATCTGGTCGCGATGCACGCGCTCATGGCGTCACTAGCCGGCAATTACAGGAACTTCTTTCAACGCACACACCGTTTTATTCAACAGTGCCTTTATTAGTGTATTACACGTTTTGCGGTACTTCTTATATACCCTATATGCCTGTTTTCTAACCAATGCTTGTATAGACACATCTAAAGACGCAATCAACGGACATATTGCTGCTTAATTTTTTATTTTCGTTTTAATTAATACATTACAAACTAAATTATATATTATTGTTTACCTGTTTATACAGTTTTTCTTGAACTTGTGAAATGCAATACTATTTAGCTGTGTTTCTAAATTTTATAATAAGAATGCCATTTTGTTCGTTATTTGTCAATAATTTTAAATATAACTTTCAAGTTGAGGAAGAATCTTATATTTTCTATTTTGGCACTTATTAATAAAAGTTTTATTTTCAAAAATTATTGTTCGCCATTACTTTTGAAAACATGGAATAGTATTTATTACCTTATACAAAGTAATAACTAAGTATTAAATTACGAAAAGTTTCTAAATTTAAATTTATGCGTCAATATTTACCATGATACGTGTTTTTATTCACTGTAACTCAAAAACAGATAAGTCGAACATTGTGATTCATGATGTTTAAGATTTTTATATAATTTAGAAGAAATGGTTAGTTTTTTGAACCAGTTGACCAACCGGAAGTAGTATTTTATTTGATGCTGTTTTTGTGTATTTTAAGAAAAAGTATGGCATAATTTGAAAATGTACTTATTTAGTAAATTAAAGACTTTTTTACACTTTTAGTTTAATAGGTGTTGAAATAACTTCCGGTTTATGTGCTACAGATTTATATTTAAATAGGCTTCGAGGCTTTATTATGAACAATATAATTGCGAATGTCATAGAATAACTGATTAACAAATGTGAAAAATATTTGTTTTTTAGAATTTTCTATATTACATCAATTATAGATAATAATATTATGTTAATAATAAATAAGATAAAATGTTTAGTACGCACAAGAAAGTTTTTACAACATTATATATTTATTTCATAATTTCTAGGAATATATATTTTTATAAGTTAAATTGTTTTGATTGACTTATTTATAGACTTATATTTGGAATTTATTTAGATGAATGATTATTATCCATTAAACAAATCGTATTTGATTTATAATTTAGTATTCAGGTCGATCTAGAGATAACACAGCAGTACGTGTTAAATAATCTTTTATTTAGTTGGTCCGTGCAGGAATTTCTTTATTTTATAAGAACAATTTTTATTTTAAATACCAAAGAAACTAATAATATTTTTCTTTTTTGTTTACAGGTGAGTGAAGTTTTATTTTCTATTTCTTATTTGCTATACCAGACTACATTAGTCTTCTGTTGGTGAGTAACATATTATTAACTTATAAAATATTTGTATAGTAGACACCCGATTAACCGAACTCAAATAAACTAGTTTGCGAACTAATCGGGCCTCGACTTTAACGAAGAAGTATGCCTATTATAATATTATGTCAATAAATATTTGCCAAATGTTCAATTTTTTTCCATTTTGTCGATTATTAATTCAATATCAATTTCCGAACGTTTCCGAATAATCGAGAGTCACTTTGTATTCTAAAAATATAGATTGCTAAAGTATAGAGCATTTCTAAAAATATACATGAAATAAAAAAATATTTGAAATAGTTATTGTGAAAAAAGGTACATTCATAAACCATTTAAATGAAGTAGAAGCTGATTCTCAATTACCAAACAATTGTTGATATAAATCCTGATACAACTATTAATAATCCATCAATATTGGAATCTACAAATAGCCTGCTGTTATTATTCATCAACAATGCAACTGTCATAGATTGACATCAATCGCAATTCACTATCAAGATTAACAATCGGTATCGTACGTATCATAAATATATATTACGGTACGTTTGTCTAACTATATATACGCATACCGCCATTACATATTGAATGTCGAACAACAAAATTACACATTTGTTTATTATAAATATACAAAACAGTCAGTTTCTTTACCGTCCGCCGTCTTATAATGATCTTAAGTTTCATAATATCTAAGACCCATATCCATATATTCAATCAGTCTGCTTAACATGGTTCACAAATTGCGTTAACTTCGATTGCAAATTGCCTGGTAGTTAAAACACAGTTGGGCACGCAATAAAATTATTATATATGTACTTCGTGTTGCTTTTTTAATACGGTTAATTATAATAAAATATTGCCTACAAATAGATATAATTTAATGATAATCGTTGCTAATTATTTCTTAATAAAGTTTTAAAATTTTCGTGTTTTCACTTGAATTTATATATTCAAAAGAATATATAAATATTTTTTTATGATGTTTATTTTAATTTATACACAACTAGATTTTGCAATTTGGAATATGTCACAAAATTGGTTTCTCTTAGAATGGATAAGCGACTAAACCAATCAGAGTCGATATTTTAACAATTCTGAATTAATATTGACCATTTTCACCTATACGGTAATACACAGTAACACGTAATCGGATAAGTCAAATTAGGATATATGGTATTTAATATATTTCTTGAATGGGGAATACTACAATAATTGACCAACCGGAAATGGTGCATAATTATAAGCAGCATCCAGTTTTTGGTTATTTAAAAAATAAAAAGCATAAAACGTGGTGTATATGTCAAACAAAAACTAGAAATGTAATAAAAACGTATAAATAAATGATGTGCTGGTTGCATTAGAACTTTTTTTTTTTAACTTTGAATAATTCCATCAATTTGGGTTATATTTGAAATATATTAATTTTCGTTTACAAATTTGGTTTCCATTATAAAACAACTAATTTTGGTTGTTACAAAAATAGCCTGAAGTATTTTACGAAAGTATACTCGCGTAAATGTTTCAATAATTTAGAATAAAGACATTAAATGATTCACGCACGATGAACACACGTTTGGCTTACCCATCGGGAACATGTTTCAATTTGGCTCGCTGTGGTGTGATGGTCGCGCGATTTAGCATCCGATGTTTGAGAATCATATAATTTTATTGTGTCGCAGTTTCATCACGGTATTAAAAGTGCAGGTATCACATATCCGCGTTGTTGCATTTGCTCTTTTCTTCTTCGCGGCTGGACGACTTCGAGATTCTCCTCAAATTATATGTTTAGCAGAGTCCAGGCGTTCTTTGTCTTGATACGCTTTCGCGAACATGGGCCCTTCGAGCGCTCTTCTGATATTTGCTAAAGATTGAAGATATGTTGAAAATACTCCATAGGTATAGAGTTTTATTTATTCACATTTTGTGAATTATAAACTAAGCAACTGTGGTAGATCAAACAAATATAGTGATGTTTGATACATGCTATACTATACTACTATAGAGTCGAACATTTTCAATCTAAAATATATATTTTTTTAAACTTGACAATAAACTAAGTTTACAAATCAACAAACGTCAAACGAAATAAATAACGATACAAAAGTATATGTAATGTAGCAAATGTTTCAAAATTACCAACTTATAAGTTTTAAAAAATGTTAATCTTCTATATTAGGTCGTAAAACAGGACAACATAATTATTTTTGAAATAAAATTTATTTTCAATAGTTTATTAAGCCAGCAGGAAATTTCATGTTGTTAAGTTTTTAGCAGGTTTTGTTTACTATATGACGTAAGGTTGTTGCCTGCGTATCTGGATTATAGTAATATCTTAAACTGGAATTCATGGAGAATGTTACGTCATGATTTATAAGCGCGAAACTTAAAAAAAATAAAGTCAAAATGTACATGGTTAAAAAGAAAAATAGTATATTTATGTAAATTCTTATTTAAAAATCAATAGAAATTTGGATAAATAGCGACTAATTTAATGTTGTACTAAAGAATAATTCTAATATTGCAATTTGTATACGTTTTATTACAATATTGTCTAAAGTTTTCCATATATATTAATTGATTCACTAAATATATGTGTTGTTACAGTTATGTAAGCTAAGTTTATTTTCGTTGTTTAAAATTGTCATGGTCGCTGTTTGCGATGACTATTGCTGCATTTGAATTATAGATATGTTACGTGTGTTAGCAGCTGGTAGTCCGTTCATATCCCGCGACTCTTTATGGTACAATAACTGCTGGTTTGAACCGGGATCTTAGCATTTTTAATTGTTGGCTTGTTGGCATCCGAACGGCGAGTTATTGTCGCGTGTTTCTTATGCCAAATGTTTTGGCAACGTTTGCGTGTGTGCAAATCATGCTATAAACTCTAGTGCTAACCGGTCGCTGTGCCATTCGATAAGTGGTTAATTATTTTATTTGATTTCTTGTAACCTAATAACATTTTGTTCTTTGCCAAGAGATGTTATAGTATTTTTATATTTACGAAGTTCATTCGCGGTTTTTAGAACTTATAGTTATTATAAACTGTAATTAAAAGGTATGACTAATGTTCATGTTAAATATTACTCAGGTTTTAGTCATAATATGTGAATTATCACTAACGTTATCGAAAGCTCACTTTCCATTTATTTACTTTCTTTCCCAAAATCAACACCATTTTATTCGATAGGTATATTGGATATTTTAACATGTCCATGCTATGAGATATATTTGCTATTTCGTTTTCACCTAAATAAATACTTTTCGTCGCCCCCTAAACGACAGTAGGTATTATATACATACATACATATCTGTATTTGTGTTTGATGCGATATTATCAAGTGTAGGAAACATCATCTACCAGAATGAAATAGCTATCTGAACGGGCTTATCACAAGCATAATAATAGTCCTATTTACAAAACAAACTCTTGAGCTCGACTTGACATGTCCGTCATATAGTTATCTAACAGTTTATATTATGAAACATAAGAAAAACTCAGGTACCGATTGTAGATAGTCAAAACAAGTTTGTTCCCATGACCCCCAACTTGCTGTTGATATTATTTTTTATCTGGATCGAGTATGAATTTCAACTAGATGTTACTCTGAATACCTAAGTAGTGTGGTCATTGTTTTATACTAGATAAATAGTTTAGGGAAATACACGCGAATATTTAGTACTTTCGCTTTACTAAAACAAATAAATACAATACTGGACGAATGCATCTCTGGCAATTCTTCTCAGTTCCAGCAAATTAGTTCTTTATAACTTGAAATAATTTTAAAAACTTCAGTTGTTTATCTGTACACTGGTAAATAATACTATAATTTGATAATTGAATATAATCAGTCAATATTTGTTTTAGCACAATTTGACTTTGCTTTATTTTATTTTTTAGACCTGAATTAACACATTTGACTGATTTAGTTTCGAATTTTAATAGTAATATTCATAGGTGTCGTAAAATTTAAATAACCTATTATTTTAAACTAACTAGCATAAAACATAACAGTTTCGTAAAAAAATATTCATATTAAAAATTTAAATGTATGTATAAATTTTGCAAAAGGAATATTAATATATTTGAGTTCATCATTTGATCAAACCAGTAGTATTTACATAAAAAATCTACATATTTACATAATATTTCACATGCAAGAGTTCGTTGTAACCTTTAGTAATTATTCATATGTATAGTAAATTTGTTTAAAATGTACACTACCACAAGTTAAAAACAGTAATAAAACTGCCAGTTAGGAGATAGATAAATATTACCTTTACAGAAGCATATTAATAAATACAGGAAGCAGTATATTACATTCCAATAAAATAACATCGTGGCAACGAGTACTTATAATAATATGATAAATTTACTTATAATTGATATGAGCTTGGTTACACCATTAGAATTTTGAATGTGGCGACATAAATATATATATATATATAGTATATATATATATATATATATATATATATATATATATATATATATATTCGGTTTGCTTCGTTTGGAAGCACTTCGAAGTTCCTCTCACTTTCTCTCGTGTGCGTACTGGTTAAAACCATTATTAAACGGTTACATACCAGTTTGTTGACAGCTGTTTTTAAAGGATGATCAATTCACGAAACACGAAGTACCCCGCCGTGGTGAATAAATAATATGGAAAACTGAATTTGACTATCGTGTTGAATCACGTATTTCATGTACATATGTTTGTATGTTCTTTTTGTACCTGCGAATTCCACCAAATCGAATTATGTATCTCTCTTGTGCAATTTGAGTTTATTTTTTCTTCGTAAAGGAATTACGATTGCTGGAGCAATTTTTGTATATAATTAAAATAAAAGTTTTTATGAATATTACAATTATTTATAAATATGTTATCTAATATGTGATTCAAAATATTTACAAATTTTAAAATATTTATAGCTCCAAATTGCACGTATGTATATAAAAATATAAATCAAGATACAATCTTATAAACAAACACGCGTTTTGAGGTTTCAATAATCCTAATTTGTAAACTTATAAATACGTAATGAAAATGATTATTTTGCCATGACAATAAAAACAGATTAATTATTTTATTGTGCTAGGATAATAGATTTCATTCTATTTCGGAAATTATTATAAAATGACGTCATTAACAGATGCAATAATAAAGCATGGCTATCTTATAGTAATTTTTCCTTTGCTATATAGTGAAAATAGCAATTAGAAATATTGATAAAATAAATGACAAATTTTTAGCGCAACTTCATCCTGTTTTAGAAAAAGTTCAAAGATCCTTGATTTTATTAATGAAAATTTCCCTCACATTCGGTTATACACATGAAGCTGCTATAAATGTGCCTTTAGTTTTATGTTGTTTACTAAATTTAATGTAGAATTAAGTATACTGATTTGACAGGCAATAGATTTATTGCATATAATAGTATGGAGCTAATGGGCTGCTTCTCAATTTGAAATGATTTATTTTATGAAGTTGTAACAAGTGAAAGATAGAAGAATCGGCTTGTATACACCGTAACTTACAATCTCTTATGTTTAGGGAATATTTCTATAAAGTATGGCTTTTATATTTAATTAGTTATAGACACTAAACTTTGCATACATATTTGAAATTTCTTTGAAAATTTATTGATGTTTGTTGGTTACTGGAATAGATGGCTGGATGCTTAATTAGATTAAATAATAATCAGGATTACAGGCAATAGTTAAAAATATAGTATTACACATATTATTAATTAGTCGGATAATTTAAAACGCATAGTTAAAAAAATGGCTCGTCATATCAAAAAAAAAAACAAATAATTACAAATAAAATTGAATTTTTTATCACAACTAGTTACTACTCAATTTTTTTGTTGTGAAAATTTGATTCGTAATTGTTTATTTTTTATAATATGACGATCCATTTTGTAATTACCTATACGTTTTAAATTATCCGATTAATTATGCACCTGAATAAGACGCAAAAGATATCGAAACGTGGAGTATAATTTTATATTTTTTAACTATTGACTGCAATCCTGATTATGATTTAACCTAATTTGTTCGTTATGTTGATGGCTGCAAAATGTGTTAGTCGAATGAAGCAATTGTTTACCAGCGCACAGTCAGCCAGAAAACAATAATTCTCTTTACATTAGTTACGCATGCTAGATTGAAAGTAAGTTACAGTACATACGCTACGCTTTGCTGTTTTGTGTGAGTGCTTGATTTTTTTTTCATCTGCAAGAGAAGAGATACGTCTTGCGTCACCATTAAATCATTTCATGAAAGATACGAATGTACAAAAACCGGCGGAGAGAGCAAACCCGATGAATATAATTGGCAGTTAAAAGTAAACATGTGTTACTCTCTATGCTCGGTAATTGGCTAAGGATACGACCCACGCCGTGCCGTGCAGTGCGCACTCCACTCTTGGTTACCACTGTTTCTACTTGAAACCAGAGTTATTGAAACAGAGATGGATTCACACAACAAAACCTACCCTTATGCTTATCCTAACTAACAAAATCAACTCACATTTTATTCATTTTCAAAATTAACTTACGTGTTTGTAAACATTGCTAATTGATGCTATACACAATTGTGAACGATGTTTCAAATAGGTCATTATTCAGCTGTTTTTTTTGTATATATGTGTGGAATTCAGCAACGATTTTTATTTTAAATGAAAGCCATCCTAAACAAAGAATGACAATATTATCATCAAAATTAATAGTGAGAGTGCCACATACAAGTGTTTAGTGATTTCAGGTTTCGATCTAACCGAGACAGATTTTATTGTTTATTGTTGTTTTATATTAGTAAAACATCTGCAGTGTATTGCAATGGACTTTCTTATACGTATTAGGCATATATTGTTTAAATAGAGGGATTATTAATATATACCTACTACGTATTAGAAGTAAAATGCAAGATACTGCAGATGTTTTAGTCCTCAAATGAAATAAAAACCTAACAAAATATGAATATATAATGTTTTAATATTTTACTAACTATAAGTATAGCTTCGTATACCTACGTAACCATGGCAACATAAATAGGCATTCAAAAATTTAAATAGTTATTTTCTTGAAATCTGTAAACTTTTTGAAGAAATTTTTTAAACAAAAGTTGTGCATAATATTAATTCTTTCATTTTGATTACTAGTATATTTTCTGTTAGTACAGCCGTTTTGGAGATATTGCAGAATTTCGAAAAAATGACAAGAGTAAACATGCACTTCCGGTTTGAATATTCTTTTCAAAAATAAGAAGGTTTCTTCCGAGACATATAAAAGCCTAAAGTTTAAAGTTTGAGGATTATTGCATTGGCCGTTTTGGCTGTAGAGCGTTCACACACACACACAAACATACACGCACACACACACACACACACACACATACACATACACACACACACACACGCACATACATACACACACACACACACACACACACACACATACATACACAGACGGAATTCTACAAATAGTCAGGGAAGGTCAAAAGATGTATTTCCGTTATAATCTCGAATTTTTTTTACTTACTTATTACTTCGTAAAAGAAAGTAAAAAAGGGAAACGGGAATAGTTAAATTCTTACTTATAATTCAATTGAGAAATGTATCTTGTTTATCTACTACCGAATTGGTGATGTTAAAAGTTACGAAAAAATGTACACAAGGTTTTTTATTTTTGTACACTATCAATTTAGTGTCACAACTGGAACAAAATCTAGTTTTCAAGGTTTTGTATAACCCTGATGATAATTAATTGTAGGTTCAATGAAAAGTCCTAGTACAACCCTGCTGATTATGGCAGCAATACGTAGAATAATTTCACTTACAATCATTTCTTTAGCCGGCCGTAAGCCTCTGTGGATTTTCTTAAATGGTTAGGGCCATAAATACCATTTAATTGGCTCGCGGTTTTGGTTTTTATCCAGATGTCATTACTGTAACCAGTCTCATTCCTATGAATGGCTGTCAGCATCTTCAATAATAACCTAAATATTTTAAAATCTATTGCTACTCCCTGAAAATGCTTTTATAGAAAGGTTGAAAGTGTTTTGATTCAATTACTAACGCTCTAAATTTTATAGATCAATATTAAATAGAGACGTATAAATAAATATATGTTTTAAGTTAACGAAAACTACTGGGTAAATTTTGAAATATCGCCGTTTCAATCATTTACCTATATTTTTCAGCAATCTCGCACTCTGTAAAAGAAAGATTTACTGTTCAACTATTTAGCCACCCTTCATCAATGACGAGTGAAGGTAACAAGATTAGGGTTTGATTTAATCCAAGAAGTTGTTGAAGATAATCCGGAAATTGGCTAGATTTAGCAAGCATCCGGAACAAATCAAATGAAAGATTTATTTAATTGTACTTCGATTAGTCACAAAATGACTACGAGTCAGATATAACCTATCTCTATTGTAGTTAAAGTTGTGGAATATTTAAAAGATCATTTATTACTAATATTGATTTTTGTAAATTGTTTCTTGATTTTTTACAACACAAAACTGTAAACGAAAAGGTTTATATTATTTAATAAAAAATCAAAATTACCATCACATTAAAAATAATTAAAAAATTGCCTAATTACTATCTCATTAAAATTTAAAAAAAAAACAATAGTATGCTCCACTTGTCTTAATATATTTGTAATTAGATATATTTTAATAATCAGGAATAAATGACATATTGTATTTGATTAAAAAGAGTTATAAACGTTCAAATAATACTATTCTTTCTAATTTCATGTATTTTATTCAAAAACGCCATGAACTGTAATTTTAAAATATGAATTTTTTTTCTTAAGATTTAGAAGACATAAACATTGAAAAAAACGTTTTCCAGGGATTCATAAATTTGATAGAATCTATGAAATCACTGTGTAGAATACGCAATGCTCGTCTCAGTGTTAGAGGCCAACGTCAAGTTGCAAATTTAAAAAAATAAGGAAGTCTATAGCGTAGGCAAGACAACGCAAAACAAATACAATAAAATGCAATGCGCGTTGCCAATTCGCATCAGCATTCATGCTGTAACAATGCATATCCACGCATATATTCATAAGAAATACGGGTAAGGTAATGACCGTCGATTAGTAATCATTCGTAAACGTAGTATAGTCGGCGCCGCCATGTTTGTGCCTATAGTGGCGTAAAAGAAGAAGACGCGCGAGTATTCTGTACGCGGGAAACAAATGCGTTGTGCTAGGTGCGCAACTCCACTCATAATGGCATGTTTACAAGCATATACATACATATGTATTCGATCACAGAAATGAGAGCGATGCAAATGTAGCGTATGTATACATGAATAATAAAATTATGCGACCTAGCCCAACAACAAGGAACTCGCCAGCTTGTCAACTTCGTAACCCTTTCGCTGTCTATGACGCAATAGGTCTAAAGTTAACAAAGAAAATTTGCTTTTAAATACTTGAAAAAAAAAAACAGACAACGTTTTGCCATTAGTTTGTAGTTGCAATATTATATCAATAAATATTAGAAGTTGGAACGAAAAAAACGGCAATGGAGTTTTGATAACAGAAAACAAGCAAAATAATCAACAATTATAATAATTAATAATACTTTATTTAGGTATTAAACGTCGCTGTACCTATATGCAATAAAATTATTTATTCTTGTAATTTAATTAATTTTGAGACTGGAATCAACAATTGCAGAGAAAACATCGTTGTATATACTCTCTCATTTTATTGTAAATTTGGTCCAAAGTTTTTGAATTTTGATATTTTCTTTGCATATTCTATACGAGTTGCAATATTCTTTATTCCAATTTCTGTTTTATGCTATGCAATTTTGGCAGAAATTTCGCGTGTAAGAAAAATTGCTTCACTTCTTGCATAATTTGAAATCGGCATAATGAAATTTTGGTAAAAGATAAACGATAGTAAAATAATTAATAATGCTACTACTACTATTTATAGTCTATTGTGTTTTTAAAAATATTGCACTACAAAGAATTTATTGTTAAAGTATTCAATAAACTATCTTTATATTTCGTAAATTTATAACTTATGCCGTAATCCCAGTATCCACTCCTCGGTTACCTGTTCTGCTAAACGTCGTCAACAATTTCCAATCTTGTCATCTCGAGGATTATTTGGTCCACTTTTGTAAGATTTTCAATTTATGCCCATACATAAAATATATATCTATTTGAATTTTTGCGAAAATGAATTACTAGTAAATGTTACTATAAGGCATAATTCATTTCATCTTAATCTTGTTTGGAAGCAGTTTCTTCGGCACCGAAATAAATATCTAAACATATTGCTTGTGTGATTCGGGTAAAGTACGTATCGAAAGCTGTTAACGTTGAAAGGGTTAAAACAAGTGCTCTTTACATGTGCATCTATGATGAGGTTAAAATGTCATGCATGCGCAATATCCTTACAGTGTCACCTGAGTGCAGTGTACAAGGTTATGTGGGTACCTATACACATCTTTGACTGAATTATGCGAATATATACAGAGTGTAGGAATAAAAAGAAACGTTGATAGATTTATTTTCCTAACGGAATTATTATTATAAACGCTGCATTAAATACCCTTATGCAGCCGCACTATAGGAGTTTTCCGGTGTATTGTATTAGCTTCCTGTTGTAAGATGATAAGGAACCACTTTTTAATTAACGTAAGTAGAAGAAACAGGTGATGATTATTCTATTTCTTTGCATTTGTAATAAGATAATATTACGTAATGCACTATTTATTCGTCATGCAATATTATTCCTAGTTTTCATTATGTGGAAGACACCATATTGAAATTAACATAAATTGCTTAATATCCACTTTGGAAAAAAGTCCCGCATAATCCACGGGATTTATTTACTAAATTTCTCAACTTCGGCATTGTTTTTATTTTGATGAACATTTACATAGGTTATTATAAAACTATTTAAGTTGTAACTTAGCATATATTTGATCCAATGGTCAGTGATATTACTTTGCTTCAGGTTACACGTTAATTGTTCTCTATTTTGTTGAATCTGTTATCAAATCTTGTTGCTCTCTCGAAATGAATGTAAAAGAAATATGAAGAACTTGGATTTAATAATCAAAGAATCAAACCAAACACTAAAAGACGTATCGGATGTGTTTAGAGAAAGCTATGGATATATTTGTTAATTGTTGACGCTGCTCCATTGTTAAAGTTGCATGTAAGTGATATATTCACAATAGCGATAATTATGAAACGTTGATGATTTAAAGTAAATGATTGATGTTTATAATAATGATACTAGTATAATGTTGTGTCTGGCATTAAGATTATTTACGAGATGTGAGAGATGATTTTGCTGGAAATGATGAATCGATGAACAAATATAACAAAAATATCTGAAGTTGTTGTCGAAAGGACAATAATGAAAAAAAAAAAGAAAGTAATGCGATCAAACTCTTTGCAAAAGAGAATCGACCACAAAAAACGAATCACTGTGAGTGTTTACTTTGTGAAGACGATTCAACATCGAAAGAGGAGATTTCAATTTATGTCCAATGAATGGAAGTTGCGTCCATTCATACTCGACTGTGCAAGTTTTTACTCGTCGAGCAATTTATTACTGGAGCACAAATAGCGTTGCAATAAACGTAGCCACCGGTACTTTTTGTCGCTAAACAATTATAGATGGTATTTTAATATTATATATTTCTATTACTACTACAATTTGTTCCAGTCTTAAATTCGAATTTATTACTAATTATTAAATAAAGTTTTATTAGTATTTGAAATTACAAAATCATCTTTTAGCTTATCGTAAGTTAATATGAATAGTTTAGGTCATCGGTCGTCCGTTTATGGCGTTTCTTTTTTATAGTCCGGGTACGCAAGCAACAACCTTACATCACGGTCAAATGTTACTAGATTGAAATTGTACGTTTACACTACCATAAAATCGAACATTTTAAAACTAATATATATTTTTTAGAAACTTGACAATAAACTAAGTTTACAATTCATTTGAAGGTTTATTTTTAAAAATTAACCGAATAAGTTAACTACAACAAAATAACAAGTGTCAAATGAAATAAACAACAGTACAAAAGTGTATGTAAACTTAGCAAATATGTAAAAATTACCAACTTATTAGTTTAAAAAATGTTAATCTTCTAAATTAGGTCGTGAAATTAGACAAAATAATAATTTTAGAAATGAAATTGATATTCTACGACAGTTTATTTTATTTTAAATAAATTTTGATAAATACTTTTATTTTCAATAGTTTTTAAGCCAGCAGGAAATTTCATGTTGATTTGTATTTAGCAGGTTTTAGTTACGAAATGACGTAATGTTGTTGCACGCGTATCTGGAATCTAGCCTATATATATATATAGATTTTTTGATAAGTTAGTAGTAGGCTTCTTTCCTGGAGTCGAAGTATTACTTAAGCCTACCGCATTTAGATACCACATTTGAAAAACAAAATGGCTACATATCTTCCGAGAAGTAACGACATATTTGGTAATTAGATTTTTGAAATCAGGGAGATGAGAAATGAATTTTGTTAAAATGGTTTTCAATTCTGAAAGTGAAGCTCTTTGGATTTACTTCTGGCGAGCTCAAAACGAATTGTTTTTTTTTTTCAAATGTTTCGTAATTTTAGTCATGAATTCCCCCAGAGATGTATAAAAATTAGGCATCTCTTCAATAATCTTTCGAAAATATTTTGGTAATCTTTGTTAGACAGATGACAGATGAACGAAGCATGAGCCACAACTTTCACGTGGTATCATAGAACGTTGCTGGACAATCAACTGGGTATTAGATGGCGTGCCAGCCATATATCCATGTATGTGCATATGTATGTATACGTACACACATGCAACGTCCACTCATGCACTCATACATCAAGCTTTTCACACCCGTACCGTGTAGGTTTAATCACTTTAAAACAGTTATAAACGATAAAATTACTCAATTACACATCTCTCAAAAGTTACTTAGATCCATTACCAACTTGTATATTAACGCTACTTCATGATTAATTGGTTTTAAAACGATGCACGTAAAGATGCATATACTAGTGTGATGATGCGAGTTGTTATTTCGTCTTTCAGATAAAGAGATAATAACAATTAAGATGTTACGTTTAATTGTTTATAATTGAATTAATTTTGCAAATTGTTTATTAGCCTCAGCTATCCGTGCCATCTATATTATTACGTATTTAGATAATAAATAGTCTTCTTCTAGATTTGATACTATATATTACTCTATATCTAGTCCTATAATAATAATAATAGGTAATATATTTTTCATAACTACAATTTTGTTAAATAATGCGAGTTTATACGACTGATATTTGTTATTTAATTGTAAAAGTTGTGCTATTTGAAAGGATAATAATTGTTTAAATACATTTTCTAGGAGATCAATATATTGATTTTACTGATGTGGAGGAATTATTGTTAATATTTACCCTGACATTTAATTCCAACACAATAAGCGATGTTTAAAATAAACGTTTGTTACAATATAAACATTAACACAATAAAAAACATCGGCCATGTATTGGCCGTAAACTTTCTTTTACGTAGTCAGTATATTTTGTTTGATAGTATATAAATTAAAATATAAAATGTTAAAATTTCAAGAAAATATTTTCATTCATTGTCCAATAAAAGTGTAAAGTTAGATTATTGTCGATTTCCAAAGAAAACATATGTATTTCAGATTTTAAATGTTGGATTTTATAGTAGTATAAAGAAAATATTATTATTCATTACATATTATTAAAAATTATTATGGTCCATTTTTTAGTTTTCAAATTAACTTTAAACCAGAGAAAATATTTATATATAATATTTTAAATTATTTACTAACCTTTGTAACGGTTTTTTCACTAAACTTATTTGTGACACTGACAATAATGTTAATGTCAAAATATTGGAATATTTAAAACCATTGACATGCATAGTAGATGCGATTTATTATATATAATTTTCCATACCTATGTAACTATGGCAATATAAATAGGATAATAGCAATTTTCTCGTAACTGGTACACTTTTTGAAGAAATGCTTCAAACAAAAGTTGTGCAGAATACTATTATCTTTCAATGTTATTCTAACTATTTTTATTGCAAGTATAAGCCGTTTCAGAGATATTGCAGAAATTGCAAAAAAGTCTTAAGTAAACATGCACTTCCGGTTTGAATATGCTTTTCAAAAATAAAAGGTTTTCACCCCAGGCATATACAAATCTTAAGTTTAAAGTTTCATAATTTTATCTTCAACGGTGTAGGCTGTAGAGCGCATAACACAGACACACACACAGACGTCATTCAAAAATAGTCGGCTCGATTCAGGGAAGGTCAAAAGGTGTATTTCCGTAAAAATTTCGAGAATTTTTTTTTTTGTGATTACAATACTTACTTATTACTTCGTAAAAGAAAGTAAAAACATGGCAATCGCTTGTAATGATTTTTTTGTAAACTACAATTCACAACAGTCCGTTAGAGAGTAAAGAAGGCTTTATTACTTTCTTTTACGAAGTAATAAGTAAGTATTGTAATCACGAAAAAAAAAATTCTCGAAATTTTTACGGAAATACACCTTTTGACCTTCCCTGAATCGAGCCTGACTATTTTTGGAATGACGTCTGTGTGTGTGTGTGTATGTGCTCTACAGCCTACACCGTTGAAGATAAAATTATGAAACTTTAAACTTAAGATTTGTATATGCCTGGGGCGAAAACCTCCTATTTTTGAAAAGCATATTCAAACCGGAAGTGCTTTTACTTAAGACTTTTTTTGCAATTTCTGCAATATCTCTGAAACGGCTATACTTGCAGTAAAAATAGTTAGAATAACATTGAAAGATATTAGTATTCTGCACAACTTTTGTTTGAAACATTTCTTCAAAAAGTGTACCAGTTACGAGAAAATTGCTATTATCCTATTTATATTGCCATAGTTACATAGGTATGGAAAATTATATATAATAAATCGCATCTACTATGCATGTCAATTGTTTTAAATATTCCAATATTGTGACATTTAACATTTATTGTCAGTGTCACAAATAAGTTTAGTGAAAAACCGTTACAAAGGTTACTAAATAATTTAAAATATTATATATAAATATTTTCTCTGGTTTAAAATTAATTTGAAAACTAAAAAATGCCCGGCCATAATAATTTTTAATAATATGTAATGAATAATAATATTTTCTTTATACTACTATAAAATCCAACATTTAAAATCTGAAATACTTTACACTTTTATTGGACAATGAATGAAATATATATTTTTATTTATATACTATCAAATCTAAATATACTGACTACGTAAAAGAAAGTTTAGGGCCAATAAATGGCCGATGTTTATATATAGAATCTGTAGATATTGATGATAGTGTGTAGACGCGCGTATGAGGGACAGTGGGTTGTTGACCCATCGTCTGATTAATTTTTCAACAGTGCCGAGTCATGAAGAACTGTGATTGAGTTGAGATAAAATCCAAAGATATAATTAAATAAAGTCCCTGGGTTGTGCAATCACCCATCACCAGTGAGGTTCACATCGACATGTACTACGTACGATACGACTGGCGCGGCGCGGCGCGGCGTACAGTTCAGCATTCAGCTGGTTCGTTCATTTGGTATGTCGCGGGATGATAATTATAGAAATTGAATTACACTGCGAGACTGCCTGATAGCGAGCGCGAACGAGGCACTGCGGTATGATACTATATGGCTTACGTATGTATATGTACTTACATACGTGTTCATACAGTATCTACAACTGACCCTGCATTATATGGACACCGGTAAACGGAAGAAGTGTCATCCTGTTCTTGCACACCATGTATTTATTACTATTCTCTAATGACTTCCGGTATTAGAAAGAATGTTTGTTCAGAACAAATACTTCGAATCAGTTGACAAAAGAATGCCAGTTTTTGTTTCAAACATTCTTATTTTTCATTTTATATTATGTATTTTTATATTTTAATACTTGGAAGTTGAAATTTAGTTTACAAAACACACAGATATTATATACTTTATACAGAGTGTCGTCCATGTTACATATATGTACGTAACATATAAACGTTTTATACATATGTTTGAAAATTAAGGATATTTAGAAATTACACTCGTTGAACAAAATACCTAAAATTCACAAATATCTACACTTTGCATTTACCATAAATATCACACTGATGACATTTCTGTCCTGAAATTGACGGTATGACTGTATCGTTTAATTCCTAATGAATGTAATTATAGTCCAGATACGCAGGTAACAACCTTACATCATTTTGTAACAAAAAACTGCTAAAAACTAACAACATAAAATTTCCTGCTGGCTTAAAAAACTATTGAAAATAAAATGAAAAGTACTTATCAAAAATTATTTAAAATAAAATAAAGTGTCGTAGAATATCAATTTCTTTCCAAAACTTATTATTTTGTCCAGTTTCACGACCTAATATAAAAGATTAACATTTTTTTAAACTTATAAGTTGGTGATTTTTACATATTTGCTAAGTTTACATATACTTTTGTACCGTTGTTTATTTCGTTAACCTTTGTTATTTTGTTGTGGTTTACTTATTTGGCTATTCAAAAACAAACTTACAAATGAATTGTAAACTTAATTTACTGTCAAGTTTCTACAAAAATATATTTTAGATTTCAAATATTCGATTCTATATTAGTGTAACATACAATTTTAATCTAATAACTTTTGACTGTGACGTAAGGTTGTTGTTGCTTGCGTACCCGGACCTTTCAGAGTTATCTAGTTTCAATTTTTTAAGTGTATGGCAAAATATTTGTTGATATAAAATAGTAACTGATGATTAATTATGATCAATATCTATAACGAATTTCGATTTCTAACGTCTCTCTGAGAAGTGTATAACATTACAACATTGTAGCTTTTAATAAGCTTTCAGTTCTAGGTTCTATTTTCTTAAAAGAATAGTTTTGTTGTTGCAAATGCATTTTTAGGCAACTGTCAAATGTATTATATACTATATATACGAGTATATTTTTTGTAGATTTCAAAATAGCATAATATCAAATTAATTACGTTTTTTTTTGTGGTGTAAATGTGTGAAACTGGTAATATACATTTTTTATCAGGAAACATACCTTTAATTAACTGGTTTTAGTAGAGACTGCAGCTGAATTTTTTGCCGCGTCGTTGCATGTTTTTTTAAAGATTTGGTAAAAATATCAGTTAATTAATGGTTTATAAACTAATTAGGGTCGTACAGGTTACTGGTAGTTTTTGTTTTAGTTTTATCGGAATACATGACATTGATTAATTATTCATGGTATATCGCAGGTGTATATTTTTTGTTGATATTCGTAATTTTTTTATTATTTTATCACATTGCATTAGACATAAATTGTGTAATATAATTCTAATTTGGTGTAATTAAGTGACAACTTAATCAAAACCAACGTGTAATCCACTCTAATTTTATATATATAATTATAAATGTCATTCTGTATTCGCTTGAAGTAACTTGTGTTTTTTTCTTCCCAATTGGTTAGGATATTGCGTGACGAATCTTTTAAGTGTTTTTTAAGCCTTGTTATATGAGAGACGTTTTACACCAAATAGAGTTTAAGAAAATTTACAGTTATCTATCAGCTAATCTTACTATAATAGAGTTTTACCGTTTATTAGACAGTTAAAAAAATGAATCTAAATTTTTATGTGTTTTATACTATAAATATGATGATATTACTTGGAAATTTTAAGATATTTAAAAATTTTTATTCATTTCATTTTGGGTCGAGCAATATAAACTGTTTTGGTTTCAAAAATTATCTCGTAAAATGTTCAATAAAATTGTTAAATAATTTACTCTTATATAAAAATTATTAATACTAAAATGTGCTGAGAAATATATCTATATATGTATGTTTACCATTTACTATTAACAGTAAATATATTTGTAGCTATCGCGAATATATATGTGTGACTTTTTGTTCTTCCTTTTGAAATATATAATTATATTAAAATATTAGGAAATGATATAAAATCTTGCTTTTAATAATACCATCAATTACCATCAAAATTGGAATTAAAATCTAAACTCACTCTTAGAAATAAGAATGACTGAGCTTTTATTTTGAGATGTGATACTAATCTCAATCCAAATTAAGTCCAAATTGGTTTCATTTTAATTTTCTTCCTTACTAGTAATTTTCACTTAAGTTTCAACGGTCATGATCTGTGTATATACGTTTTTGGTTTTATATGAACTTTAATATATATTTCCACTAAAAAATCACATTCAGGAAAATTTGTGCGAATTTTAAAAGACATGTAAAATAACATTCATTTTTACAGTGTAACATCAGTCCAGAACAGCCGACACAAACTAACACTGAATTACAAAAAAATACATATATTCACGTTTAGAACCATTCGCTGTAAAAACCAATCTTAATTTAGTCAATTTGTGTTTACATTTATGGAATACAAAAGAATTGATTTTTCTGTACCTAATTGATTTTTTTTAACGATATTTTTTTACAAAAAACAACAACATATATTACAAGTAGACAGTATCAAACCATTAAATTCATAATTACACTTATAATAGAGGTAAATTTGAGCATATCAATAACTCTGTAAGGAAATACTGTAAATGTTTAAAACGCATACAGTTCTTTAATCAATTTATTAGATATTTTTTTATTTTCAATTCAATTAAAATAGTTTTCTTTTTAAAAATATTATAGACGTAAAACAGTATCAGATCTAACTGGGATTTTTCTGTAACAGCTTTTTCGAATTTACAGATTTTAATAACTACTTGGTAACATTCCTTAGCTCAAAAACCATTCTAGGTGCTAAATAAATAAATAAATAAATATGGCTACGGTTTTGAATATGAAGTTCTTTGCTCAGACATATTTTCTTTTCTTTTTGCAAGATATAAACTCAGGATTCTCATGTTAGAGACTCGTTTAGAATTCTAATTAGACCTATATCTTATATGTTTATGGACTCTTTGGCTTTTCTATGTAGCTTTATTTTACGTGAATATATTTATGTGTGCGATTGTTGGTGTGGCTTATACTTGTATAAATATACATGTGTTTCGTGTGTGTGAGTGTGTTATATTACCTGATCATGTACAAATATAACAAGTGAGTAACAACAAACAAAGGGCAATGTTAGTGCGTGACTTGGGTCACCAGGCGAGCGATTCTGCTACTGCTTGTGCTTGTGCTGTGGTGCTGCCGCGCCTAGCTTAGCCATCGGCCACTCCTCGCCGATTTGTCCGATCTACACATACACAAATAGTACAAACAGAGAAACACACTCACACACACATCTTACTCTATACTTTATACACTCAAACAATATATACACACAAGTACATTTACTGAAATTACAGATGTATGTAGGTTAAGACAGTAATGACCAATAGTTTTATTTAAATATCAAATCCGTATTACATTTCTAATATGCTAATTTATTTATATACGTAGATAATTTTTACTTACAAGCATATTACTTACTTTCAAACTGTAAAACTATATACATAACAGATGTAAACCACTATTAATATTTGATTGTTTTAAAATCGTGTTATTTTGACTTAAGAAAATATTTTATGTTTGTTGTTATAGTTTAGGACATGCTGTAATTGGTAGTCTCTGTCAGGAATGTTGCTATACTGCTCAGTCAAGGACAGTAAGAAGGCAAAATTGATTCCATCAATAACTTCAACTCAACTATGTGTATCACTACTAGTTGACCAAATCAAAATGCAACATGCCACATATTATTCAGCATTATTGAACTGTTCAAACAGTGTACAAAGCAAATAATGTGACTGTATGAATTGCATGAACATATATAAGAGCGAGACAAGTAAATAAATTAAAAAGTATAGCTGATTTTACATTGTAAACGATGTTTATATTATAGCTTTCGTATATTACAATATATACACGTTAAAAAATAACAACAAAGCCTTCTACACTCTCTACTGTCGTGAGTTATAATTTATAAAAAAAATACATTTTTCAAAAATCTAACTAAAGTCATATTTCATAAACGTTTAGGACTTGTAGAAGCATCTTGTTAAAATAACTACGCATATGTAAACGTCAAATAGTTTGAAAATATAATTCCATACCTACGTATTTATTTATTTATTTATTAATTTATTTACTTATTGTTTGAGATGTATACCTACCCACAAGTAGAGTTAATTTATTTTTGTTCTAAAGAAAGTTATCTCAAAGGTGTAATTATAAAGTTAACAAGAGTTAAGTAATCGTGTTTCATATTTTATGTGTAAGATGACACTGGCCTTTTACCAATGTTATGATTACGTTCTCACCAAGGTAATTGTAAAACGTAAGCTGTACCAAAGCAACTCAACAACGAACATTATGTATGTTCAATGTATGTATGTATTTTGTTTTTGTTTATTTTCGCCCCGGTCACTGGTGGTTTGGCAATTATTTTTTACTCTGTTTCTCCCACAAACCGATACCAAGATACCATCACGTAGCTACCACTACCATGCCTATTGTCTGAATGTTGAACCGGTACAGTCCTACACATAAATATAAACAACCTTCAGTATTGCGTGCGAGTTTTGAAACAAATCAAAATACCTTTTTATATGCATTACATCCGTAAACATTCTAATGAAATACATGAATAATATTACATTGTTTAAAATTTAATCAACTGTGTCTTGATTTACTTAATACGACTAGATAAACACTAAAATATGATTTCAGATTTTATGGAAATTTGTTTATTACAATTTTAAAATGGTTAAACGTATTTTTGAGAAGTCTTTGGAAAAATTCCATTAGTACTTCGATCGTGTACATCATCAGGCTTAGATTTTCGCAGGCTTGATAATACAAGCACTAATAAATATACCTACCTATTAATTTTTTTCTACACTAATATACCTATGATGATAATAAAAAATACAAATTAAAAATCTAAAGTAAATAATGTCCTTATTTTTTAATCATTTTGTTAACATTGTCTATCAGTGCATGAAACAAGATTGAAAAAGCTTGCTTGTAATACTATAATTGAAAAAAAGCACATTATATTCCAATTTTTGTCAATGTTATTTATATTTCACTCATTAGTTCTACTTATTTAATTACAACTTTGCTTGTTACTAAGGCAAATTTGTTTTTCAATTAATCTTAGGCTCATTAAGCATTTTTTATACTACAACTTAAGTGCAGTTTTTAGAAGAAAAAAAATGGAAATGCGAAACAAATGAGACACAATATCTTATTAAAATGCATACAGTAATAATTTTTATTACTTTAACCGTAAGTATATACCTAGGTACTAGGTTATAAAAAATGTATCAAAGAATACTCTAATTGTAACTGAAGGAAGAAATAAAATATTGTATTTTTTTTTTTGGTAAATGATCGTAATTGCAGTATATCCTAAGAATGTTAAGTTACTAAAATGAAAATATATTTGCAATATATTCTTCGTCACAAAGGCTGGCATTCTCTTTGAATTCTAAATCGTAAACTAATTTTTAAATAAAGTTGTATAATTAATATAAATTATTTTTATTTCTTGTTCTAATTTAGAATGGAATTTCACAAATAGTTACTCAGGTCATAATCATCTATATTACCATTTAAATTCGTTTTTGCCGTAATTATTTAAAAATTCTTCGTGTTTTATGTAACATAAAAATAAAACTAACTGAAAAATAGTCACGCGTTCTTTAAGATCCCTATTTTCAGTTACCTAATTCATAAAAAAACTTCTAATACCCGTATAGTTTCTTTATAGCAATGTTAATGTCATAAATGTGGAAGAAACATCAAAATTAATGAGTTTCAGTTCGTTAAATTTCCTTCATTTTAGCTAACTAGATCTGTTTATTACTGTTTGAATATAAACATGTCATAATTACCTCATAAATGCAAGAAATATAAAACGCTATATGTGATTATTATAATAAGTAGGTATATGTGTATGTTATAATAATAGGTGGGGTATAATAATTGAATTATAATATTTTGATCAATTACCGACATTAACAAACTCGACAATTGTAATGGTAGTTTGATTAAAAAGTGAATATTCATTTTATCATCTTTGTAAAACGGGTTTTCAAATCTGAATCAAGCTACATTGCAATTGAAATTATCGATATAAGAAAATTATCCCGTTCTCTATTGGTCATTGGTAGATTAGTAATATTGACTATTAATTTCGCAATTATATATGTTTTTTTTGATAAACAACGACCCTAAATATCTTATTTGCCTTAATATTTTTACATCACAATTTTACATTATGTCACATTTTGAAATGAAAAATAATTTACAAGCAACACTTTTAGAAAAAAAATGTTGCCACAATATAGAATTTTTAGTAGCTGCAATAATATATTATTATTATTATTATATAAAAATAAGACAATAAAATTCTTTGTTAGGGTAACATTTTTTATTAATAAATGTGTAGTTCTGTAGATTAGAAAAGCCCATGGTTAAATGTTGTGCAACCGGAAAATCGTTGGTAGAGTGGGTGCCCCATTTATCCCTAGTTCCGGTACTGATTACACATTCTAGTGAAATCAACATAATTTATCGACTAAGATAAAGCATCTTAAGAAATAGTGCAACACATTGGTGTACTAGATGTGCACGGGGTAGTCGCAAGGTTAACTGATGCCAGTACCAGAGTGCGCCACTGCTTCAAGTTACACACGCATATCTACATCCACACCGACGTGCACACATACAGCTAGTTACACAGGCCGCCGCGAGCAGCGATAATTGCTTCCTTTGAGTTACTGCTAGGTGTAATTTAGTCCGACCAACAACCTTAACTAATTAACACAAAGTGACGAGAGGAGATCCTGTGTTTCTCCGCGCTCTCCGTCGCCCTCTTGCCAATCGTGTTCACCCGCATCTTACGTCTCGTGACGCCCACACGTTCATGAATATCATCGTCGTCGTCGTCGTAGTCGTAGTCGTAGTCGTAGTCGAGTCGAGTCGTATCCAACACACGACTACAAATGTATTACACCTTGGCGTGGACAAGTAGATGCCTGCAGTTGTCGCTATTGCTGTTGAATAGCAGTTGCAATTTGCTATGACGTCATAACGGTTTTTAAGGCGCTGGAAAACACCTTATGCTATTCTAAGTTTCGGTACACGAAATCAAAACAATATGTTGAGATATTTGAAGCGTTGATAAGACCAATTTTCGACTTTCTGGCGTACACACTAACGTCGCACTTGAAATAATCCATACAGGAAATGTGTCCTCTAATTTTGTACTCTGTCCGTAATATGTCAGATTATCAATATTGGCTATCAATTTCACAGAAAATAAATATTTACGCAGTATAGCCAATTAAGCTAAACGACATGTCTTAAGGGAATGCGTGCTAAACGTATTTAAGAGTGAATAGTCTGTGTGGATTCATTTCTAAAAATATAGTAAATATATCAATAATATAACGCTTCTGAAATCATTAAAAATACATGACCGTTTACTTAAGCTCTTTATATATTATGATTTGTCTTCAATTCTTTTATTGTACTAAATTACGTCATCATATTGTAATTTAATTCTGACAATGATACAGATATTAAATCAATTACTTAAGCTCCTTGTACTTTAAGGATTGCTTTGACATGTTTCATTGTGCAAAATTACATCTTCACATTGGCATGCGTGAAACAGGTTTTTATGCGTATAAAAGTTCATAATCGAGTTTGAGAAAGTAAAGGTACTCGAACAATCGCTTAAGCCTTTTGCATTTTAAGGGTTGTGTTCAATTATATCATTGTGCATCAATACGTCATCAAATTGGAATGTTTAGAATACGATTTTAAATGCGAAAGAAACAAATGTCAATATTTGTTCATGTCTATGAATGATACAGATATTGTATCAATCATTTCAGTATTTGCAGTTATAGGGTTGTCATATCAATTGTTTAATTATGCAATAATCCATCGTTATAGTGAAGAGCGTGGAATTCGATTTTAAGAATGAATAATCTGTATATATGTTCGAAATTAGGAAAATGTAAGATAATTTTTATCAAAACAAACTTGATTCTAGTCATTTCACTTCTCTGTACTTTTCGTTTGACCAGCTACATAAATAATAGATTTATGACGTTTATCTATGCTAATATAAATCGAGAGACAAGAATGCTTATAATTGGCATACAACATAAAATTCATTTATTCATATATTGTTAATAAACAATTCCAATCATATACAATTGAATCAATAATAACCTGCATTGAAAATAAAATTACAAGAGACAATGCAAAGCTGCATTTAAAGTACTGCATGGTTTGACTTGCAAACCCAGTCTACAAGATCATACATAATAAATATACCGCACACACCCTAAGTAGAATCCAGCTCACGTAAGATAATCTCCGTCATCGCGAAGAACTAGTATCCGCATCGTGTCACATACTTTTAAATGTTTAACATCCTTCGCCACTCTTCTGGCACACTCCTCTCGTGTCCTAAGTAGTACCAGTCGATCAGTGGTAATTCTTAAAACACCGCAGAATCTAGCATCAGCACTCAGGAACCATTAGAATGCCATATTAATGATTCAGCATGCAATATCGGGCCAGGGCGGCGGATTACCTACTTTGTTTAGGTCTTTTTTTTTTTCTTTCGTATTTGATTTGGTAGTATTTTTAGGACACGCTAAAAATCCAGGACTGATCTAATCGTAAATGGAAGAAAGTAGAGGTTTTGTTGAGTAGGAACACTTTACGAGTAATGGATTTTAAATGAAGACTGATACGTGGTTTTCAAAATGAATGATGCAAATGGCTTTTATTTTTCTACCTTAGTTGTTCAGGTAATCATAAAAATATATCAATACCATCATTTTTATGACTCGTGCAGGAATGGTAACTATTGTTATATTGACGATGTTCAGTAGAATTCTGGAGTAGGAAAAAGAGGGAGGAGGTTCACTAAGGCTTGTTTTTCTTTATTTTTGAAGTTATTTCTTCGATTTTAATGTGATTGTATAAAATACGTGTTTCACTAAGAGGAAGCTCATAGACTTTCAATTTCAAGGTTAAAATCGTAATATGTATGGTTTTGGGACATCTCGTCTATTTTAATTATTTTATGAATGAAAGATGGGGCCATTTAGGATAACATGTTTATACTATTTCTAATTGTAACTGAGACTACAAATTAAAAAATTTGCTATTAATTTTGAACTAATAATTGTTTTATTGTTTCAGGTATGTACCACAATATTATTACAAATTATTCGACAGATTGTAAGTAAATTTTAATTAATTACAAGATTGATAAATTAAATTACATATGTTATGACACTCATCAATCTTAGAGTTTAAAAATTATTTAATAAGTAAAGCTGTTTTGCAAATCCTTGTTATTGAATAATAATTTGTTTTTAAACAACTCGTTTGATAATAATTATAGAAAATCGATTAGCGTTTTATGTAATCAACATTAAACATTTGACATTTTAATTTTATCTAATCAATAATAAATAATTACACACTGCTTTAGTGTTATAATAACTCTTAAAAGCTAGGATGTATACCAAAATTAATTAAAATCATGAAATTTATTTCTGTATAATAATTTCCATCAGACTATTATTCTATAGTCTATTCCACTTTGAATTACAACTCTAGTTCTATGATAGGCTTTCATTTGAAAATATAAGAGAAGATAATAAAAGAATCAATTCAAATATATTTTCTTATTATAATCTAGCATGCCATATTTTGACCTAACCTGAATATTAGGATGAAAAAGTCTATATTCAAATTAAATTTGTATCAATTTAATTCATGTAGATTTAATTTGAGGCAACTTTTGATTGAAAATGATGTTATCGTTTTCATTGCTTTGAATTCTATAGATTTTTTGACGAAAAATGGCATTGTTGTAAAAAAAAAGTGGAATTTGGTGTAGGAGCTGCCGGTTCTTTTTTAGTTTTATTTTTTTCTGAGATATCACGTGAATACATATACAACGTGTAATCAGTGTCTATAGATTAAAAGTCCTGAGGATCCATAAACAAATTCTTATTCATTTTTACATCTCATCAAATCCCAAAATTACTGGTCATTACAACGTAAATTACGTTCTTGTTCTGATGCGTGTAAATATAATTACCACGAAAAATCGTGGTGTGCGCTTCAAAATTGAATGGGCGGAGTCGCTCATCTTATAGTTTTTTTTGTTGTCCTTTTTACTTAAAATCATTTTCGTGCATATTTATGAGTGTTTAAGCCCAGCGGTTCCATTCGAATTCCTGGTACCTACCTATGTATATTAGATGACGACTTTCCAACCAAAACACTGACAAAATTAAACATAAATGAGAGATTTTTAATCATTTATTATTATTAATTTGAATGGCATTAATTAGTTTAATATATATTCACAAATTCCGAATTAGTAACTTTGCACAACATTTTAAATGTTTCCTTTACAAATTTTAACTGGTAACAGTTTCTTCTAAAGTGGAGGTGTTTTAATTTTTGTTGTTTTAATATTTATAAATTGTTAATATTGTAATAAATGAAGGCTATATTTTAACATCGTTTGTGATATTTGAATTAAACATTTAGACAAACTATTATCAGCACCACTCTTCAGCAAAATTATCCTTTTCAAGTAAAATAGTAAATATCAGCCATACTTTTTAATTTCTCCAGTTGTTTTGGCTACGCTTCTATTTGACCAGTGTAGTTATACGGAATAGGGAATGACGTTATGTTGAATTTTCATTTGGTCAACTAGTTAGAATTCGCCCCACTATTTTCGTTAACTGAACAGTATAACAACATTCCTGACTAAAAATTACGGCATGTTTTAAACTAAACCACAACAATAATATCTTTTTACATTAGATAAATAATATAATAAACATATTTTGTCCTAAATTTATTTGTTTTGTTGGGTTTACACCTAAAGATGTGTTAAATATTAGTTAAAGCAACAAAGTAAGCATACAGCATCGCGGGTCGTATATTCCTAGGCGTTATATTAATACTTATTTGGGAACACTGTAAAAACGTAATACTATACTTATTCAGAATAGTTCATAGAAAAAAAGAAAACGATTTTTTACAAAATATAAAGCCCCCATTCTCCAAAAAAAGAATAAAAACGCTTGTAACAACAATATCAAATTCAAAAGTTCGCAAATCCTACTAGTTTGTTTGCAAGTTAACCATGTATGTATGTACATACGTACGTACATATGTATGTATGTATGTATGTACATACTTTGTATGTACAATATCAATTTGCATCTTTTCGTTGTCGCAGTACACTTGTTTGATACGCACGTAATTGGATCGTGTCGCGCGGACGAACTAACATTTCAACTGATAACGTCTTTGTTTAATCGTGCCGACGGTATCTAATCGTGTGCGGCGGTGTCTTTCATGTGTCGACCAGTGCCCGTACGTTCCCGGAATCAGTGTGCGGTGACACCGTCGATCACGTGTAATACACTAACTTCCTCTCTCGCCCTCGACGCGGCTTCCCATAACTAGACATGTTTCACAACTAGTCTAATGAACCATATATTATCAACCATGTTTAGACTAAGAAAACATAACAGTTCCATTTTGTTCAATTAAATTGTAATCTAACTATTTCACACTTTACTTTTCCTTTTAATGATTTTCAGAAATGATTTCTAATAATAACTAATCTCAGGTACTATGTGTATGTTGTAAGAGTGCCATTTATAAATATTTGATAAGGTTATCATTTTCTGCGTTTTTCAACAAAATTTGATCTTACTACACGGAATTCAAATAGTGATAATGTTAATATGGTGCAAATTCGTCCGATGAAAAACAATTTAATTACGCATGCGTATTTATCAAGTTTTGAATTAAATTCGGATTCAACAGCCATATAATTTTTGCAAAAATACCTATTTAGTACTTGTATGAAATAGGTGTGATACTATATATCATTGTTGTTATCTTTCTATTATCTACAAAAGGATAATCCTGTCATCATACAGTTTGTACAAAACTTAATAATAAATATGAATGAATAATGGATAATTATAACTCCAGAAATCAACGAGCTCAACCGAGCCTAGCCGATTGAATTGCATCTGTTTATGTAGTACACGCATGCGTGTTTGAAGCTTTTATTGTTTGGCTATCAAATACAGTATACAGAGCTGTTTGTTTAGGTATTAAAGTAATCTTGAAAACGAATAGGCTTGCACAGATAAAATATAAACATCATCCCTATATTAACAACTGAATTAAATCGACAATTTAAGACATATCAGTTAAAACAATAATAATAATATGAAATAATTTCTGTTTACATAAGTGGAGCAATGTTATCAGTGTCGCGTTCGTGTTAAAACGAATACAGAGCAAACGTGTAGAAAACATGCAACCTCATGGGGCGCGGGCATGGGTCAACAGATAACGTGGACCTTACTGCCCCTTCCCACCTCGTGACGCCTATGGGTTACGCACGCGATAACGTGTACAACACATATACACATTCGGTGTTGAACCAAACACTTTTCCTTGCTAAGTTTAGATGATTTATCACAAAACAGCTTACACTGTGATTCATACCCAAATATTTTAATTACTTTATTTGTAGACTTTTTTTGAGCATATCTTTATATAAATAGCGTTGAATTTAACACGCACTGTTACGAGGACAATTGATATTTTTTACAATCCCCTATTTGTATTTTAATTTAAGTGTTCAATGTATGCAAGTGGCTTTTTCTTTTTCTGTTGTTAGAATTAGTCAGAGCTTGTTATAACGGCGATTTATTTAACACGTTTTTTAATCAGTTAATTTTTTAGGTGTTTTATGTATTTACGCGTAAATAGTACGTCAACTGTACCAAATTGAGATTTTAAATCTGCATAAATTATTTCATGAAAAACCAGGATAGGTTTCTAGATATTTCAAAGCTTACAAACAAATAGATTGTTTTTCTTATTCAACTAAATCGAACCAAACTGTATCGTATCTAGATTTAAATATTGTTTTAATACATCAAATAGTGAAATGAGTATTTAACATTAGATTTCCAATCATATTTAATGTAATACTTTCTGCATTATTTGCAATTGTTATCTATAATAAATATATGCACATACTTCATACAAATTAAATTATATCAATAATCAATATTGATTCTACTATTTCATATCGATTGAAAACTTTCACTTTTAACTCAATTTTATTGAGAGGTTCTCGTATTCTAATCAGAATAATGATTTTGTATGTCATAAAAATATTTTATTCTTTAAATACCAATTAAAATTAACCAACATATCAGTTAGATTTAATTACAAATCTGATTTCTAAATATGTATTTTAGAAATAGGATTTTTTAATTTTTTTTGAAAGATTCTTATAATAGAGACTATTGATTTAAATATAGGTATTGTTAAAAATCGTATATATTTAATGTTATGAATTTTAAAAGTTGCGGATGACGCATGACATCAAAAAGAGAGCCTATCTAGTGCTTTTTACAACATACAGTTGGCAACACTATCTTACGAGTGTTTTGGCCAGTGCCAGTTTATACCATTGTCGCTGCTATTTTGTTGATTTTTGTTATTAATTTGGTTTCATTCTATTTACATTTGGTGATTATCGTATTTAACACGGAAATTTTGCACGAAATGTGACACAATTAGTGTAAAACAAAATTGATATTGTTTTAAATTTAAGTTGGTCACGTTAAACAGAAAATTATTGCTTTTTTTCAGTTTAGTGGGAGTAGATAAAAAAATTGCTTTCTGACGTCACTAAGAGGGTGAAAAATGCGAAACTTTAATTGCTAATAATTAATAAACGATACGGTCTAAAAAGGAGTAAATGCGAAAAATAAATCTCAATCTAATTGTGCAAAAATGAATATTTATTTTATTTTGTATTATTTGTAAATCCGTCCCTGCAGTTACTTAAAAAACAAAACGCTGGCGTGATTTTTTAATCTATTCGTATATGTGGTGTACTAGGTGTGCGTATTTACATTTTGTGAATTTATTAACCCGTTACATTCGCAATCAGTCAACCTGTGTGGCGTGGTATTATAATTTTCACTGTAGCGTAACGAACGCTGGCGCTAGTGTGTCGGCGACGCCGATACCAACGTCCAAATCAACGTGTTGATTAAGACGTTAGAACGAGACCCATGCCTAATAATTCACCTACTGTGTGATAACAAACAACGTTATGTACATTTTTTTTGGTTTCGAGAAAATATTGCTCTGATTGTATACACACGAACTAAGTAGAAATCCTGATTTTTTTTAACCTTTCAGTTAAATAAGTATCTAACATATAAAACTTATAAAAAAATCTGTTTTTAAATTGTTTGTTTACTATTTACATAAATATAAATATTTTGTAGTAATTATGTCTTCTTGAGTTTTTCAAAATGTGTATTTTAATATCTCTTCTATTTAAACAAAATATACCTACTACGTATAAGAAAGGTCAACAACTTACAACATGCATTGTAATCTTTAAAATACTGATGTTTTTTTATTAAAATCTCAATCATTTCTTAGTAGGTATTCAATTATGTAAGATCTGTCTTTGGCATACCAGTGCAGATATTTAGAAGTTACTTTTAAAAACGACTTTTCAAATAAAATAGTTTTTGCTATTGAGTACATACTCATATAAATAACTATTTTAAAAATTATATCTTTTAGTTTACAATTTAGAAAAAATATAATTTCTATCGTAATTTAGGAATATTACTGCATTTTTAGTGCAATTTTAATAAATATCAGTATCAATAATTAAACACGATTTATAGTTTACGCACCATATACTCGTAAATGCAGCATATGCAAGAAATAAATATCATTTCATAGGTTTTCCAACGTTTCGCGTTCGCAACGCAGAATATTTGTTATTCTTGCGGAATCGGATATGTTCGCTACGTATTCGTGCTCCGTCGCTGTATTTTCCGAATTAGAACCAACTACCTATTATAGCAACTATTTCTTCATGCACATCCAATTGAATCCTAGTTAGGGTTAAATTAAGTTACGTCGGTACTTACATATATTATACTTCATCCTTAAGTATGTGAATTTATAATAAAATACATTTAAATACTTAAGCAAGACACATTTGTAAATCGCAAAATGATTGATGACCATTTAATTTGACCAATTGAAATATAATATAACTACAGGTATATTTTATAGATAACAAATTTTATCTTAAATCTATACAGGCTACTCGGAATAGCTTGGACCCTGTCACTGATATGCATAGAAGACTGTTGCAACCAGCACTGTACAATATGCAAATTATTTATATTCTTGTCTTTTTCTATCAATCTTTCTTCAGCGTATATAGTGGTTTAAACTATTCCGAGTAATTTCATATATTTTTAATATTGTACTAAACATAAATTTATGGTCTTTTTAATGATTTATACAAAATCATAAATATTAACCGTGCCTATTTGTATTTTAACAACATTAATAGACGTATAAAAATCTTTAATTACTTTAATAAGAACATATTTCATCTATAATGACAAAACAAGAATAATAATTACAACTATTAAACACGAATCAACTTTGCCGAGAACAGTTTAAGAACCAATGTTGTATTATTATGTAATATCAGTGCCTGTTGCGTGAAAATCTCAGTGTATCTTTTCATATTTAATATAAATAAACAATGCTGCTTCGTATACGTTAGGTTGGGTGCAGTGTCCGCCTTTTAGATCCCGCAATCAGAAGCAAAACGGGGCTTATTATTCATGCGGGAAATGTACACATGGATTTTCCACGTATATGTCACTCAATTGAAAAGGTCGTCATATATTTCATGCATTTATAATTGACACAACGATACGGTATACTTTCTATATGAATATCATAATATACCGCTCTGTTATTACGAGAGTCTCATCTTTAATTTTCTTTTTACTATTTGTCCATTTTTTTTATTCTTCATGCGTTTGTATATTCAATTCGCAATTTAATTTCTTTTCCACTTATTTCTATGTGCCTTTTAATTTACGTTCATGACATCCATTTTATAATCTCTTTCTTGTCAAAATGTCTTCTTGATTTCTTATTCAACTAACTTTTCTACTGCTTTGTAATTACGTTACGGCTTTTTTTATTTGTATACATATTGAATGATATAATAATATATGTCTTTTGTTCAATCTATAAATAGGAAATGGATTAAAACGGAAAAGAAGTCGCCTTTTCTAGATGAATTTATATATTTCAGGGGCATAGTTTGAATTTGCTTATTTGTGAGGGTGGAAGTTTGTGGCGCTTAGTCTTGGTGGTGGTGGTGTGTTGTTGAACCATCATGGGGTACCACACGCGCTGAAAACATCAACTATTCTCTTTGTAACGTGAATGCATCGTTCGGCATTAGTGTTAGAGATTGAATCCATGCACTTTGACATGTATCTATTATCTAAATTTACTCTAGGGTGACTTAGGGTTTTCAACGTAGTCACATTTACCTCCAGATATCCTCATACTATTCTGATGCCATATCCTCCCTCAAAAACATTAGGTTATTTCTTTGTGAATAGCATTATGTTAATCTTTATAATGTCGTTTGCATCTTTTTTCATTTCAAGATTCTTATCGGCTCAGCGAATTCTCTAGTGACTCTGAGACGAATGTATCGCTTATAGTGGGATTATAGACGGATATTTAACAATTAACATCGATTTAACAATTAAAGTTAAGCTAAAAGTAATATTGGTGCACCAATTGTTTCACGTAAATTACTTTCTGTTTCTGTTTAGAGCTCATTTCCTGTTTGTTTTTCGTTTAAATAATGTTTTTCTTATATTTTTTACTTTCTTTTACGAAGTAATAAGTAAGTATTGTAATAACGAAAAAAAAACTCGAACTTTTAACGGAAACACACATTTTGACCTTCCTTGAATCGAGTCTGACTATTTTTGGAATGACGTCTGTCTGTTTCTGTGTGTGTGTGTGTGGCTGTGTGTGTGGCTGTGTGCGCTCTACAGGCTACACTGTTGAAGATAAAATTATGAAAGTTTAAACTTAAGATTTGAATATGCCTGGGAGGAAAACCTTTTATTTTTGAAAAGCATATTCAGACCGGAAGTGCATGTTTACTTAAGACTTTTTTTGCAATTTCTGCAATATCTCTGAAACGGCTATACTTGCAGTAAAATAGTTAGAACAAAATTGAAAGATATTAGTATTCTGCACAACTTTTGTTTGAATCATTTCTTCAAAAAGTACCAGTTACAAGATCTTATCTTATTGATATTGCCATAGGTACGTAGGTATGGGAAATTATATATAATAAATCGCATCTACTATGCATATCAATTGTTTTAAATATTCAAATATTTTGACATTTAATATGTATTGTCAGTGTCACAAATAAGTTTAGTGAAAAAACGTTACAAAGGTTAGTCAATAATTTAAAATATTATATATAAATATAAATGTCCTGCCATAATAATTTTTAATAATGTGTAATGAATAATTATATTTTCTTTATAATAATTTTACTGCACATAATGAATGAAAATATTTTCTTTCAAATTTAAGCATTTTATATTTTAATTTATATACTATCAAATCAAAATATACTGACTACGTAAAAGAAAGTTTAGGGCCAAAACATGGCCGATGTTTTACTATTTTGGATTATTTTTCTCTATTTTTTATGATCTTATAGAACTATGGGTAATGACGAAATTACATTTGGCGCGTGTGCAGATATTTTTTGTTTAGCTAACCACTAAGGAGTTGTACAACGGTTTTTACAGTGTAGCTGTAATAATTGTAAAGCTATAAAATAATAAAACCGTCACACAAATTAAGAAATTAAGAAAATTTAATCATTATTTGGGTTTTGACATGAATATTTAGTTTGGTTTTTTATAGTAACTTTTAATTAAAATAATCACACAATCTTAAAGATAAAATTATATAAATATTAATTTGGTTAACAGTCCATTAAAATAAGCTCTCTAGTGAATATCATATTGATTATAAAATTATAATTTAATTATTATTATTTTGTGTCGTTTCATACATGTAGGTGCACGGTGCGCTAACAAATGAATAAGGTGACAGTTGCTAATGACATCATGGTGTGCCATGCCCACCGGTTACATTGGACCCGCGCACGAAAAACTAATACTATTACCGTATATATCTATACTATCAGTGTATGGTACATACTCGTATATAATGTGTGTTTATATATTTGTATGTATGTGCCACCCGTACCTACAGCGTGTCAGTGACAAATGTTGTCTTAATGACTTTCAGAAATGTCAACCGGTCGAAAGTAAATGACTGAAAGTTGTTGTTTTTTTTTTCACTCATACATTTTCAAAATTGCATATACATCATGATCTTATTTAATTTCATGTTCAACACCACCTGAGATGTTTATCGTAATTAGACTTGTCATTTATCATTTTTCTGAATTGCTAACTTATTCTAAAATTAATAAATACAATCAAATACAAACTAGGTAGCCTTTGCGTCATAAATTATTTACATAACAATTGTATTGCTAAAGAATTACAATATTACACGATCCGCGGTAAGCCCAAAATAAAATTATTTGTTAGTAAAACTAATAATAAAATATTATTTCTATCACAATAGTCAAATTTCGCATTCAATTTTAAAGCTTCGGCTATCATACTTGTTCACTTTTGAATACATGCAAAATGCAGGTAATTGTTAATTATTTAAATATTCATGATTGAATTTTCTAAGCATATCTAATAAAGCTAGAAATTTGATAAACATACAATATTAGAGTTGAACGTTGGACACATATTTATTTTTCTATCAGCAATTTCTATTCAAAACGTTACGTTACAACACGGCAATAAATCTTAATTACTGTCACAAATTAACAAGAACAAATATAAAACAATCAAAAGTTTAACGTCATTCGTACAACAATCGGAATTCTAATACAAAACATCTATTGTTCCTTTTTGAAATTAGAATTTATTTGGTTCCTCAGACATAAGTTTTACCTCAGTGTTATTAAGCAAACCAAACAAAACCCAAACAAGCCCTTTTTTGTGAATGGACAAACAAAAGAAGTACAATTTCTTTAAAGGATTGTTTTTCAAGATATAAATTTTTCTGTCAAACAAAAGCCGTATACAATTACACAAGATACGAATATAATTCGACTTTATTTAAATGTTGTAGTTAATTCATTTACATGCTATAAATATAAATAAATCTAGCTTCTGATTTCATTCTACAAGTCCGTAAAATAATTGCGCTTAACTATAATAAAGTTATATATATATATATATATATATATATATATATATATATATATATATATATATATATATATATATATATATATATTAATAATTCTAATAGAGATAAGTATGTTAAAAAAAGAATTTTTACGGTGAGTAAATATTAATTAACACCATTCATAATTCATTTGGGCATAACTATAATTTATTTTTAATTTATTTATATGATGTGTTTGTGTTTCAATTATTGTTTTGTATATTAGAAGAATACATACATACATACATATATATATATATATATATATATATATATATATATATATATATATATATATATATATATATATATATCATGCCTATTCCAATCATATGGAGTGGCAGAAAACCCTTATTAGAAGAATGATAAAAGTTATTTATGAGATTCAGTAAATTTGCGTTCATTTAAATATATTTCATAATTAACAGAATTAATTGGAGAAATGTGCACGTTCACCGAAGATATAAATTAACAAAGTGCTATCAATTGTTTGTTTGGTTGTTATGAATTGTTATTTCCATTATCCTAAAGGCGTATTTTGTACTTTTGTTGTTTGGTTTATACTTTGAATTATGCTGGGTTAGTTTATTTTCGTTCTGTTAGACTAAATATCTCTGTAGAACATTGCGACAATGTGGAGTCTTTCTCGGAATAAGTGGATAAATACGATTGAGAATGAGAGTAAGATTGTCAAGATGTGAATGAATGTAAAGGGTTTTCTGCCACCTTAAACCCCATATGATGGGAATAGACATGATGTTATATATGTATATAATCGGTAAATGTGTATATATCTATTCTTTGTAAATAATGTTTGTGATAAATAGGCCTAAATGTTGGTTTACACAAACATGAATGGACACAAGCATATATAAGTCATCAATAAAATGCAAATATCGTTTCATGAATGCTAAAAACGTGTCTTTTAACAGCAATTAAATGTATTATAATTAGAATATATTATGTTCTGCAGAAGTACAGTTTAAGTGAAATGAAATAAAATGTTCTGAATTGCCAAAGCCTAGAACATTTTAATTAGAATGATATTTGAATTCAAATGAATATTTCTAATTATATTAAAAGTATTATGTTAATATAAAATTAAATAAGATGCATACATCATAACAAGTAATATAATTAACAATTTGCATAAAATTATTACACGAAAATTGCAATCTCATCCATACGGAAGCAATTTAATTTACCTATCCCAGCCAACTTCCGTTTACAAAATTCTCCATGTGAATTAAAACTAACAAGTTAATTAATATGTATCAACTGCGTACGAGTAATTAATATACTTTTAAATTGATAACACGCACACACACACACACAGACATGTCATGTATTCACAATCCGGAACTAGTATAGTTCAATTTTAAAGTATAATACTAAGGTCTCTATATAATGTAGAGAAAGAAGAAAGGAATCTACTATACCTACGTCTATTGCTCAGTTCACCTCAGCTGCTCTTCAAACATGGCGAACAAGAAGTCATTAAATTATTCCAGAATATGAATTTACAAAATTAATGATTTCTTGGCAGGCAGGCACAATGCTCATTTGCCAACATCGATGTTGAGGGGAACAATTTACGTACTTCCTATATTATATGCCATATTTCAAGGCTCACTGCGACTGCATTTAAACTCATCATTGAATATCAATGTAGTGCAATTTTACTGTTTATGGCTAAACAATAAAAACTAGTAAATCTACATACATTTATAGAAAAAGCAACTAACAAATTTTAGATTGGTATGTCAAAATAATGAATGCTAGTAGTGTATATAACATTTTTAGTGAATGTTCGCTTTACATCTTGTGGACATAGTTTTATTCATCCATCATACCAATAATATTATGTTATTTTTGTCAATTCTCGTTCAGAATGGATTTGGAAAGCTACCTCGATATTCTCTACATAAATTAAAATAGCCAGGCTTGTGAACATTTTTACTAATTGACTTTGATTGATTTCGACATTTTGGTTTGTACTATTTACTAGGTATAGCTAATCTGATGAAATATAATTTACATGTTGATAGTAGGTACCATTCAATACAATCTCTGATTTTTAACTATCGTTAAAATAATAATTTTATTCATAACAACATACATACATATATCTATATATAGTTATATAAAAATACAAAATCCACTTTGTGTCCAATATTTTTCATTTGATTTCCAAATGTGTCAACATTTTATTTGATGTTTTATGGAAATATTATAGTTAATTAATAAATATAATATGTTATCAATAACTTTTAAATGCATTTACTTTTAGCAATTTTAATTTAATATCGAACAAAAAATTTAATTTGTAGTTTATGGGAATTTCATTCCGACTATAAATTAATATTTATTATAATTATCAAACAATTTTAGAAACTGTATCACTTTATAATGAATTTATCAGCTAACCTCAATTATTCATTTAATATTAATAACTAATTTTCATTATTGACAGTTTGCATGCATCTAAATTTATTAATACGAAATAATTTGCGCTGCAATTATGATCACATCTTTGGAAAAGTATTAAATGTATTTAATTCAAGTTTTTAAAGCGATATTAAATGTATTTAATGCTTTATGATACTTAATAGACGTAAAATTTGTTTTGGTAAATAATTTTATTTCATGACATTTAATTGTGGTAATTTTAATTAATTTTCTTACGGAATATAACAAAAATTACAATTTTTAAAAACAAAACAGCGACTTTTCGTATCAAACTATAATAAGTTGTACAAGCTAAAACCATATTTAATTAGTGTCTACACACTTTTAAATTAGCTACAACGTTAAATAACAACCGTCATCAGTTATCGTGACGTTACAGTTTCCATCGGTGGAAAATAATATGAAAATAGAACGCATAAACGTAAAAAAATTATCGGTTCGTCGCATCGCGTACGGTGATCGTTTCCAATTTAAATTCAAAACTAGCACTCTTGACCAATAGCGATATGGATGATATTCGCTTGCGATGTCACCGGACGGTTGTCGCGTGTAAATGTTTAATAACGCGTCTCGTGAGGGTTGGCAACACTGATAAACGAGTGAACCAGGGGGTGGAGCGCGCTAATTAATGCGTGAACTACGGTTAACTGGTCACCGAATACACCTGAACGACACACCACATAACTTTTTAATTATTTATATATCATTGCGAGTTATTGAAAATGTGTGTTTCTTTATTCGTTAGTCAAGAAAAGGGTTGAAACATATTACTCGTTGTTTTGAATTATTTAATTGTCGAGTTGATTTTTTATTTTCTTTCTCTGTTATTATTTTATAAAAGTTGAGAATTCTGTTCGTTTTTGTATAGATAGGGGTAATTTAAGAAAAGGGTTGAAAAATTTTCTACTTGGTAAAGTGGATTATTTAATGGGCTAGGTAGACTATTTTTCTTTTTGTTATAATTATATTAGTTTAGAATTTTGTTCGTTTTTTGTATAGGGTGTAATTTAAGAAAAGGGTTGAAAATAATGTCACTTGATCTTTTATTTGGTGAATTATTAAATTGTATGAGTTTTTTTTTTTTGGCTTAGGTTAAGATGATTATAAAGTAGAATTAATTTTTATTCAATAACAGTTAAACATGCCTTATTTTTAATCTAGAAGAATCAGAAATTATTTAATATGAAAAAATAATGAAACAATCTATTCAGATTTAAACGAATAAACATATATTTCATACCATAGGTCTTTTTATTCAATAAAATGTTAATTAGAATACATTTTTCACTAACATATTCATTGCCATTTTTATTTAAAAAAAAAACTGTTTTACATGCAAGAACAATATAAAAACGTCATTAATAATATATATCATTTAAAAAAAAACACTCTCATCTATTATCACATCAAAAGACAAAGCAACCACACGCATTTAAATTTCACACTTCTCATCTAGACAAATATTTGTTTATTATTATATTATTACTGGAGAGCATTTTTTGAATATCTTCTAACAAATCTAAATTTATTACTTGAGACCATAATTGTTCTAACGAATCTCAATATAACATTATGATGCAGGTTTATTTTTTTAGTAGTTAGTAAACTAAGCCTACCACTTTTTTGTAGCACACTTAATTTCAGAGTTATAATTTTTTAAGTTTCACGCTTTAAGACATTATGACGTGACGATCCTTTTGATAAGCCTAGTTCCTAACCTATTTACTTTTTAAAATTGTTCGGCGAAAGCGAGGATAATTTTACTGTATCGATTATTGCAATTGTAATGTTAGTTCGCTGAAAATTCGTTTAAAATAAATTTTGAGCGAATTAACATTTGAAATAATACATACATGAAAATTACACTTTTCTCTAATCGGAATATGGCAAATTATCAATATTGGCTATTCATTTTATAAAACATCGGCCATGTGTTGGCCCTAAACTTTCTTTTATGTAGTCAGTATATTTTGATTTGATACTATATAAATTAAAATATAAAATGTTTACATTTCAAGAAAATATTTTCACCATTATGCTTAATAAAATTGTAAAGTTAGTTTATTATCAGATTTCTAAAAAAACATATGTATTTTAAATTTAAAAGGTTCGATTATATAATAGTACAAAGAAAATAATATATAATATTTTAAATTATTGACTAACCTTTGTAACGCTTTTTCACTCAATTTATTTGTGACAATTAATGTTAAATGTCAAAATATTTGAATATTTAAAACAGTTGACATGCATAGTAGATGCGATTTATTATATATAATTTCCGATACCAACGTAACTATGGCAATATCAATAAGATAATAGCAATTTTCTCGTAACTGGTACACTTCTTGAAGAAATGTTTCAAACAAAAGTTATGTAGAATACTAATATCTTTAAATTTTATTCTAACTATTTTTACTGTAAGTGCAGCCGTTTCGGAAATATTGCAGAAATTGTAAAATGTGACTCAAGTAAACATGCACTTCCGGTTTGAATATGCTTTTCAAAAATAAGAGGTTTTCTTCTCAGGCAGATAGAAATCTTAAGTTTAAAGTTTCATAATTTTATCTTCAACAGTGTAGCCTGTAGAGCACACAGACACACACACACAGACGTCATTCCAAAAATAGTCAGACTCGATTCAGGGAAGGTCAAAAGGTGTATTTTCGTTAAAATTTCGATTTTTTTTTCGTGATTACAATACTTACTTATTACTTCGTAAAAGAAAGTAAAAAGTAGCAAGTTTAGATAAACAGTAGCTTTAAATGTTACATGAATCCATCATCTGGCGATTGTTTAAAAATATATAAACTGTATTTGAACTTTATGCAATGCGTTTTTTAGGCTTAACTAATCATATGTATATTTTTCAATATTGTATTTAACCTAATTTCCACCTTTCAAAATATATTTGACATGCTAAAGTAAATGGGCTGTATCTAATCGATTTTATGATTGAAAAGAAGATTCCTTAGCTGGAATACTTTCTTGAGTATATTAGCTGAAGAGCGGGGCAGAGGGAACCAGAAAACTAGAATAATGTATATGTAACCTGAGGCTATAGATGACGGAGCGTGTATACTTATCTGTATCCTATCTGAGATACCATAAAACAGTTGAGCATTAAGCTTGTTCACCTAACCTGTCATAATAGTACCAAGAGTACGATACAACCATTTACCACATATCTCTCTCTCGCGCTCGCTCTTTCTTTTTTTCTTGTTAGTGAACCTTCTAAGTGTAGTTTGTAGTTGTACATACATACATACATACATACATACATGTTTGCACTAGTGGATTTGATTAACATTTGTTTAATAATGACGTCATTCATGTTCACAGCTACCGGTTTTCTATATGCATATAGCGCGTGTTGTGGTCGGGAAGTCTTGCTTTCGTTTGTTTATACTAGATTCTTCTTGTTAGCGAAGTGAAGCTGTTTGCATGATAGGTGCTTCTTCAGTTCAAGGTTATCATTCTATCTTAGTTATTGGCGTGGAATTTAATTTAGTTGGCGTGTTGTGATCAATGTTGAATTTAGGTATGCCCATAGAACATGGATGAGAAACACATTCTAAGTGAAAATTTACATCATTCTAAAACTTTTTGTTGTCATTTTTTTACATTCATTTTAATTAAGTTTGAGCAGCATAACGTCAATATTTAATCAGTAACTTTGTACCTATAGTTGGTGTTGTTACTCTACAACTGTAAGGACACTGATTGTTGTCAGTTGTCTTAGCAATATTTGTGATTATAGTTCGTCTTGTTTATCCGTTATCAAAATCTCAAGATAATGAAGGATTTGTGGATATAAAGCATGAAGAATCAAACCAAACCATTCTTAGTTGTTAGCTTCTGTCAACATAGATCGTTTCGTTGATCCGTTACGAAAACCTCTTTCTTTTTCAAGATAAAGGCAAAAGAAATATGAAGAATTTCTGAAATGGATGTAATGCACAAAGAATCAAACCAAACGCTGAAAATCATAGAAATAATCTAAGTAATTGAAATAAAATGACAAGAGTTATTAACCGAACGGATATGTTCAGAGGGAATGAAAAGTATTTTATCTTTTTCATATTTCTCTGGCAAATATATTGAAAACTGTAGCTTATGTATTGAATTTTATTAATAAAAGTCCAAGTAGTTTTATATTGCGGAAAAAGAAAAAATATTAGACTAGCGTGGCTAATAAACGACCGAGGTCAACGGGTTAAGAACAGAAGTAGGTTGTTCACTTGCATCGCATAAATAAATTGATTAATTGAAAATCCATTCTTTATAATAGAAACCATAATTTGTCAAAAGTAATTTTGTTCTTCATATACCCAACAATAAAATAATGTGATAGAAGACTGGGAAATACCTGCAAGTGCAGGAAAGAAATTGCAATCTTCTGGAAGTTCATAATTCACGTTCGTTCATTCGCTATGTCAGCCAACACAGGCGCAAGCACGATAAAAGGCGCCGACAAACTTCAAAGAGAAACTTGATTTGATAACACTATCCATTAAGCACGCAAGATTGTTGACTAACACATGTTATTGAAAAGTAAACACTGAGAGATAATTATCAGATTATTAAATAGCTTGTACACACTCTTATACACGCTCACGCTTATAATTACAAACAAACAAACACACACACACTATCTCATTTTACTATAAATATATAGGGCAACCACTTACATTTTTAAATATAACTAACATGTATCTAAAGGGTTTTTTTTTCTTTATGTGCCTATCAATATCATCAAGTATATGTGTTTAAATAAACATATATTGGTCTGAAAAGTATCTCTATTCCATTTAATTTTTACTATGAATTAGTTGTGACATTTTATTTGTCGTTATATAAATTACCGGTTGAGTAAGTCATTCGGGGCGTTTCCACCCAAGTGCCTGGGTGAATTGACGTGTGTATGTGTGCTTTATATGTATGTATGTATGTATGTGAACATAGATTAATCATGTCACTCTGGAGCTTTGGGACTGGTCTAGTCGGTAAGGCCAGGCCCGACTTGTTGGACCAGACCCATTAACTCTGGAAGGGTGTGGTGGACCCCAGAGATTGCTACTCTATGAGAAAGACACCGATGGTGTAAACAGATTTAAATATTTAATTTTTCACCTTTTTTTCGGAAATCCACTGGTGAGTGGTGAAGATATATTACGGGTTACTTCACACTTCTGTCAGGAATATTAACCAAAATCGTTAAAAATTCGCATTTATAGCAAACTTGTTTATTTATCTATTTACTCTAGTACCTACCAGAACTCCTACGATGGAGGTGATCCAGTTATCCAGTAGTATAATCGGTGAAAGATCTTGATAAATAATTGTCGATATATTTTATGCGTTACATTAAATTTTACGTATACGTATATTTGTTATTATTCATAAATATTGTCGACGTGACACGAAGCTGTGTTTATCCAAAGTAATTCGTAAACGATTTATGTAACCGGTCAGTAACTCAGTATCTGTGCAGTGAGGTATAATTAAAACTTTATTAGTGATTTGACCGGAATATCAATCAAATCACCAATTCATTCTACTTTGGTATATAATTTGACAGAAGTCACGATTCGTGTTGAAGTGTATGTACCTAGTACATGATGTGTGTTTGTGGTCGTTTAGCACTAGTTTGTATAGTTGGAGTGCATCAGAGTGGTCGTAGTAGTGGTGGTGATATCGCGTGCAAGTATATCGCGCGTTTCCCGGCTCGGCTCGACTCGACTCGGCGTGGCTGCTGGCCCAGGTGAGACCAGCGGTAATTTATGGAGGCGCGAGTTCGCGGACGTCTCGCCAAGCGCCCATAAATCAAAACACAACCAACGGTACGCTCGCCCGTCTCTTTTCCTCGCTCCTACACCTGTGACACGTCCATGCACTAACACATTCATATTTTATTACAATTCTCCATCCAAAATTGTACACTCATCTACTTACGTTTCAGAACCTCTTCAAACATAAAATTAACTGCTCTAATTTTACTTCGAGAATCACTTCTAATTATTTTATATTAATGCAAATTAATATTTTACAATCTTGGAACAAGAAAGAAGAACTTCTTTCGACATCATTTTCTCAAAAACGACTGAACTAAGTGAAAAATTAATTTGTATCTTTAGATTGTCATGAATACAAAATTATCTATTGAATGCAATTTGTTTTTAAGTTATTATCTTATAAATAAACAATTGTGCATTTTTAAGATTTAATTCTCACTAAAACATTGTGCCTATCAAATGAAAAAAAAAATACCATTCGATGTGTATTTGCATAAAAAATGCATTGATAAAAATTTCATTTATTTCTATTTTGTATTAATGAAGAAAATCATAAAAACTATGAAGAAGTGCCTATTTTGAGGGTTTTTATTTTTTATCTCCAATAATACTAGTTAGAAATAAATGAAATTTTTACCATGCATTTTTAATACAAATACACACCGAATAATTTTTTTTTTAAATTAACCCCCAAATTAGACACTTTTTCATAGTTTTAATTTTTTTCTCCATTAATACAAAATAGAAATAAATGAAATTTTTACCAATGCTTCTTTTATGCAAATATACATAGAATGGTAATTTTTTTTTTTTCATTTGATAGGCACGATGTTTTTTCTAAACGAGCCTGATGGTTCACCTTAATAAAACATTTTCAATATTTATTTCTGATCTTATAACTACATTAATTAAAACAATTTTTATTTTTTGACAGTAAAAACAGTTTACTTATTTAATTATAGTAGAGAAATGTAGAATTTTTTTCTTTTCTGGAAATTATGACAAAATAACTTAATTTTTGATAATATAAGCTTTTATTATAGACCATCATTAACATATGTAATCATAATTATATATAATAATTCGGTTTTCGAAAGCTAAAGAAAGTAACTGTACTTTGTGCGAACGTTATTCTTACTACCAATATATAAACTCGAACTTCTTGGGTATATGAACAATCGCGCGACACGTTGTCAAGAGAACTGAACTAACTCTTTCTTTATTTAGTTATACAATTGTTTTATTTTTGCATCTCGCTTGAAGAATAAAGTCTGCTCTTCTTTGATTCTCATAAACCGTTGTATTTTGTTTTAATTAACTATTTTTATTCCTCCATTATGGTGCATCTGGAAAACCTTATGTTGTTGTTTTATAATAAATATGTAAACAATTTAATTCAAATGGATTTTTCATTCAAAAATAAAACAAATAAAATGCGTCATAAGTACTATTAGGATAAATAAAAATAAATCGCCATACTTTTCACATAAACATCTCATGCTATTAATAATACTATATATTTTGCAATGTATATTACCCACAGTAAATTTTTTATTCACAAATGAACCCTTCTCTATATCCCACACAATAAATCTATCGTTTTACTGGAAACCCTTATTGCCGTAAGGGCTTGATTATACACATTTACTGTTTCTGCGTAGCCACACGTCAAGTCTTGTTACTATCATACACGCATTTCGCGTGAGTATAACTTGAAACTAAGAAAGAGAGACGGAGCTAATAATAAAATAAAAACAGTACATATGGGGGTACAATGTACAAAAGATAGAAACAGTGGCGACTCGTGACATACAAAACAATTGAAATACGAAAAGCACAAAGTTAGTATTGATCATTTGTATATCGTAACTTATAGAATTATAAATGATGTTTATATAAAACGGTGGCATTCGTTTGCTTTTCAAAAAAAAAAAGATTATTTTTTTAATAAATCATAACTCGCAACTGTGACGATGGCTTTATTTTTGTTGTTTTGATGGTTATAACAAACGAACTATATTGTTTGTGGTGTTTGAATTTTAAAAAATATATAATTAGTAAACGTTTATCAACAACACCCTCAATGTATTGTTCATCTTAAAATATTATCCTCATACGTTTATCTCACTCTCATATATACCCTACTTTCCTTGACTGAGCACAGTGTAGCAGCATGACTGAGTGAGACAACCGATTACAGCATGCCCTAAAGTGAAACAGACAAGCAAGTGTGAAATATCATCACAACTGCGATTTTATTTTAGTTTGCAAGCATGTGTAACAATAAAATTTGAAAAGTGACTCAATTCATTTATTTATCCTAATAGACGTGCCACTACTGACATTCTAGTATTCTTGTTGTGAGTATTATATATCCGTGAATTTGAAACGCACGTGACAATCTTTATTACGATCTGTGACAGTAAATTCTCGTGTCCTGGCCACTTTTCGTGCCATGACGGTTCGGCTGCGTTCTTAACTTGCTTCACTAGAGGTAAAAGTAGGTACTCGCGCGATATCCTTCGTAAAAATGTTTATGACTTTTATGGACGGAGCATTTTAATGTCGACATTATTTTTGCATAGATTGATATCGATACGAATTTGTATAATTGATGTGCAACGCACTCTCTCAAATATTATATTACCTGTGCCGTGTGATCGTTAAATATTTTATTGTTACAATTTTTTTTTAGTTCTATATTTATTTTGATGTTTTGTTTTTAGTTTTATAGTTTATTTTTATTGGTACTGCAATGTCAATAAACATTTTACAATTGTGGAATTTAACATTTTATTTATTTGCTGCATAAAATGAAAATTATATTATTTATTTGTTTCTTAATGAAATTTTTTCTTTGTTTCAGGTATGTACTTTTCGATATTATTAGAAGTAGCTTACAATGAAAAATCGTAAGTAAATTTTGAATAAATAGTACAATAAAATTCTCGTAAATATACGAATGACTGTCAGCACATTTCATAGAACAAAGGGTGCTTTTTAAAATAAAATATACCTTTTGCATACTAACATAATTAATACCTACTGTCACTAAATAAAATATAAACATATATATTACAATACGATTGTAAATTAATTCGTATTTATCACATTTAATCTCTTTTAAAACGTGAAAATGTTATGATGGTCGCAAAGCTTGTGACGTCACAAGTAATATGTTCCTAGTTAACAAATGAGAACGTGTTTCTACGACCGAGTTGCTCGAGCTTAGTTTTTGGTTAACGTGACCAATGCAGGTGTTGGAAAACTTATTAGTACAATTTCACCAACTATCTAGCATAGAAAATACTAGATATCCTATCTTTGTTTCATCATCAAGATGCTTGTCATCGCACAACTTTATAATTTCACTGTTTTAAATATATATATATATATATATATATATATATATATATATATATATATATATATATATATATATATACATATATATATATATATATATATATATATATATATATATATATATATATATATATATATATATATATATATATATATATATATATATATATATATACATATATATATATATATATATATATATATATATATATATATATATATATATATACGAGGGTGGTCTGAAAAGTTTCCGACCTAACAAAGATACAAGACATTTTTTCAGATTTTTTTTTAAATTTTTCAACATAGTCTCCTTGTAACTCTACACACTTCTCCCAGCGATGCTCCCATCTCTGTAACCCGTCCAAATAGTACTCGGTGTTTTTCTCTGCAAAATAATTGTTCACGAAGGTGATTGCCTCTTCATTTGACGAAAATCTCTGTCTTCCGAGCGCAATCTTTAGATGAGGGAACAAAAAGAAGTCGCTTGGGGATGAACTTTGGCGATGTTTTCGTCGGTAGTTGCAGTTTTTGGACGTCCCGAACGTTCATCGTCTCCCAAGCTCTTACGGCCACGTTTAAATTCAGCTGCCCAAAATTTCACTGTGGTAAATGATGGTGCAGAGTCCCCATACACAGAATCCAACTCATCTTTGATTTGCGTAGGCGTATTGCCTTTCAAAAACAAATATTTGATGACAGCTCGATACTCGATTTTGTATATATATATATATATATATATATATATATATATATATATATATATATATATAGGTATATAAAAAACTTTTATAAGAAGAAGAAGAATTATATGTGCTTTTATAATTATACACTGAAAAAATCAAAACTGATGTCATGGCAATCTTATATATTCAATTAAGTAGAATGCTAATTTATTTGTTGTCGAAAAATATTTAATTGTGGTAATTAATCCTTACAAATAATTTAATTGATACAGTAAAAATTTTATTTGACAATATAAAATTCAACTATATTATCGTGCAAGTTAGATTTTTATTTCATCGAAGTAGCGTTTCTAGAATTGCATTAGAAATATGTTTTTCTTTCCCATAATAATAGAATTTTAAGAACACCTATATTTATCTGGTCGAATGCGGTCTACGAGGTTTATAGTTTCATTTCATCCAAATATTAGTTTTTGAATGAAGCAATTCATATGCTTTAGTTTAATTTTAAGTAGAAGGACTACTGGCTAAATTTGTAATACCCTGGGATCGACGCAATAAATTTAAAAATAAAAACAAAACCATTTTCTCCAACGGTGGTTACAGATGGAATGTACCAATGTATGTAGGTATCAGTTCGATCGTTCGCTATTTATTATTCCGCAATGACTGTCTCACACGCTTATGCGTTAGAATAATATACGTCGGTTATAAAAGTGACTATGGTGAGCATGTAAACACAATAAAGCCAAGACACATTTCGATCAACTGTGCCAGGCGCGATCGTCGCTTATTGCATTGCCTGTTTCTACCCGGCTATATAAAGCTCTCAGCGCTTTGCATAGCATAGCATACAAACCAAAGAATTACACAGACTGACATATGAATACATGTTTATATATGCACATGTTCAACGCCATCACATTTTTGCTTATACATTGCGATGTCATGTATGTACATTTCAACTTTATTCAAAAAGCCTTACGACTATTATTTTAAACGCTAGAAAATTGTTGTCAAATACTTTTTATTTATTACGTTAGCATGTATTTAAACTTTAGTTGCATATTTAATGGTGAACCACACGTCCAGATTAAAGTGTGCGAGTTATAATAGCGATTACACTTCAAACATATGATTTATATATCAACCGCTGGACAAATATGTTTTCATTACTGTTAAAACTATTAAAATACTTGTACAATTCTTTCAATAGCTGTTGATTTATTTAAATTTGTCGAGAAATAAATTACCTTCACATCCATATTGTAATACACCAATTGTAGCAACACTCCTGTGGATCACATTACATTCGACCAGTAAAGTAACAAACAACGCTTACCGAGGCAACGGATCATGGAATGGAATGTGGGCCACCATACTTCACGCTGAGTTCTTATAAACACCTTGTAATAGCATTGATGAAAATTCATTAGTTTTATGTTATTGTGTCATGCGAATATGTACCATGCTAGTTATGCCGTTGATTGATTGCCAATATATCTTCAATTTCAATCATTTTCGAGTGAGGGATGGCGAAGTATTAGTTCGGTTGATGTGAAGACGACAACATCGATTTAGGTAGGCGGACTGGTTTGTGTTTTTCTTCTTTCAAATAGACCGTGTTGACGATTACTGTTCGTTCAGTGTAATATTTAACATGTCTGTATGTACTTTCGAACTGGGATCGTGTAAATTGAAAAAGCTAACTAGACGCCTATAGAAATTGACATAAGAATTGCTGTACAGTCATGTGCATAGTTAATATTCTCGCAGTATCAAATATTGTAAAGAAAACGAAAAAATAGACATATCTATTACTTTGCTAGACGGTTACTAATGAAATATTTAAGTTTCGATCTTTTTCTTCTTTATATGAAGCAAATATTGTATTAAGCACGAAAATAATCAAAATCGAGATTTTAATGGAAATATCCGTCTGGATGATTCGTCTAGACAATAAATCTGTCAGTGTGTGAACGCACTAGCTTAAAAACGTTCAGGAAACAATTTTTAATTTAAGATCTGTATACCGTCTTGAAAAACACATTCTGTTTTTGAGCAGAGTATTCTAACCAGAGCAGTATCGTTTTTAGTATCTTGACAATGGCTGAAGGATATTAATATTTATAAAAACTTTTAGTTGATTCATTATATTAATAAAAGCATGTAGTAACAGCTTTTTACTTTCTTTTGCGAAGTAATAAGTAAGTATTGTAATCACGAAAAAAAATATTATCGAAATTTTAACGGAAATACACCTTTTGACCTTCTCTGAATCGAGTCTGATTATTTTTGGAATGACGTCTATGTGTGTGTGTGTGTGTCTGTCTGTGATCGCTCTGCAGCCTACACTGTTGAAGTTAAAATTATGAAACTTTAAACTTAAGATTTGTATATGCCTGGGAAGAAAACCTCCTATTTTTGAAAAGCATATTCAAACCGGAAGTGCATGTTTACTTAAGACTTTTTTTGCAATTTCTGCAATATCTCTGAAACGGCTATACTTGCAGTAAAAATAGTTAGAATAAAATTGAAAGATATTAGTATTCTGCACAACTTTTGTTTGAAACATTTTTCCAAAAAGTGTACCAGTTACAAGATCTTATCTTATTGATATTGCCATAGTTACGTAGGTATGGGAAATTATATATAATAAATCGCATCTACTATGCATGTCAATTGTTTTAAATATTCAAATATTTTGACATTTAACATTTATTGTCAGTGTCACAAATAAGTTTAGTAAATAATTTAAAATATTATATATAAATATTTTGTAAGGTTTAAAGTTCATTTGAAAACTAAAAAATGTCCGGCCACAATAATTTTTAATAATGTGTGATGAATAATTATATTTTCTTTATATTACTATGGAATCGAACGTTTTAAATCTAAAATACATATGTTTTTTTAGAAATCTGACAATAATCTAGCTTTACAATTTTACTGAAGATCAAAATATACTGACTACGTGAAAGAAAGTTTAGGGCCAACACATGGCCGATGTTTTTTAAATTTAAACTAACTAAATTCGTAACTCTCAATGGTAAATGAACTGTAGCTTTTATTGATAGGATAGATTGTTTATAAATAATATAAAACGACAATTTTTAATGAAAATACAATAAAAGTATAAAACACATGAATTTTGCATTTGCAATGTAGTAATTGAAATTGAGTGATCAAGTAAAATTACTATATAGGTGATGATTCATCTTAAGGATATTTGACAATTGTGCGAAAATATGCAGAAGAATTTCCGCTTCTTCAGGTCGTATTCGAGCAAATAACATGATAACTAACATCTCTTTGAACTCTGATCCGATGTTCAAGTGACCGAACTTATGTTGTTTATCAAAGGAACGACACTTTTTTTTTTTTTGAAGGAGCAACAAGCCTATACACTGTAATCCTTGTTTACAAGCAACAAACTTTTCAAAACGAACGATACTCTCTTATACGTTTAGACGATTTCTTTACACGAACGCAAATTCAGCAATAACATTTTTTATTATTCTAAAACTTTTATTTCTTTCGCATATATTAGCGAAATACCCGTCAATGATGACGGTTTTTATTATTTTCTTATCTTATATAGTAATAGACCCCAATATGCAAAGTGGAAAGTCAGGATTGCTTTATATAATCATGATTAAATTAGAAATTAAATTAAATTATGCTTTATCTTTTCCTGTCAATTAAGTAAGATTTCAAAGAAAAACTGTTCTACTGGTTAACTTGTTTATAGATGTAACAAATTCAGCTTTTTTCCCCAACTATCTTTGTGACGTAAAAACAGCTTTGTTCTGTGTTGAAATTTAATCCATAGAGACAATTCACAGGTTTTTCAATTATATTAAAAAAATGAAAATTGTGTCTTATTTTTAAAAAGTTTTATGAACGCTTTATGTTTGTCAGTTGTGGTATTTTAGGAAATGCAAAAAAAAAATTAAAATGCGTCCCATCTGTTTCTAAATACGAGTTTCCGCTGCCTTAACGCTGTCCGATTCTTTCTGTATTCACATACTTGTTAACCTTCGATTTTTTTCCAAACTTATGTTAACGATTTTGTAATAGATTTTTCGACAAATAGAAAAAAAAGCTCGCGTCTCGCTGTTTCCCCCAAAAAACAATGAATTTGTATTATTTGCAATTCTAATACGAAGGTTTCTTGTCTTTGTTTTGTGATTCTGTATGTGTTTTGAGTTTTTTGTTTGTTTTTATACCGTAAAGATTTATCGTCGTTTTCGTGACCGTTGAATTAATTTATGGCCTACAGGTAAAATCGGTTAGGTTCTTAGTTTGCGGACCGTGTGCGAATATGAGTTTTTGCAAATACAAAAATATGTTCTTTGTTGCACACACTACATGTGTATAGACAAGAGAAAATATTTTTATACTAATAAAATACAAGGGCCCTAATTCGGAACTCGTTATACAACTATAAAAAGTGTTGTGGCAAAAGACTGCTCTTACATCACTATTATTTATCTTATATATTTCTTAGATTTTATATTTAATTGTCGTTTTTTAATAAAATTGACAAGCGAATGAAAATATTTTTCAAATATTTTCTTCGCTACAAAGCAATATTGGTATCTGTATCAATTTCTTCAATTGTATTTAAGACTTTTGTTTATTAGGAAAATTAGCATAAATATTTATTGCGAAATCGAGCACCGTGAGTTGCTTTTGCGCAAGATTTATGCATTGTATATGATCAATATTAGAAGTATTTTACAAAAACGTTTTGAAATTTGAATACATCACAAGAGGGAAAGCTACTTCCAAAGTATGGAAAAGTGCTTATGCACCAAAAAATGAATGATAATATTATAAAGCATTACTGCACTAATTTCGTCATTTTTCACGGATAATCTGTAGTTAGGCTTACAAAAAGAAGACAATCTAAACATATTCTAGTCATAAATGTATGTATTTATTTAGTTGAGTACAATAGCGAATGTGTACTGGATGATTTACAACTAAGAAGCAAGACAATGAATCCCCTCCGCTATCTTAAATAACACCATAAGCATAACCTTATGGAAAATAAACCGCAGTGCACATGTTCCACAGTTAATTTAACCTGAGATGCACGTGTCTCTCTGTCTATAAACACCGAGAATAAGAAGTGCGCACGCGTTCGCATGTGTATCCATCCGGATGTTCAATCAGTGCAGTGGCGTTAAGAGGCACGCGTTCGCTGTTCAGTGTTCACTTTGAAAAGACCGCCGAACTTCTGAACCAAGTACAGACGTACGCGCTAGACGAATACTGTTGACCGAAGCGAAGTGAGCGCCCGGTGAGTTCAAAAGGAACCGCGCCGTTATAGTGTGACAGCCTTAATATGTGTTCATTGGATCTTTTTATGACATTTGTGTGTCTACCCAGTGATTATGAACATTACTATTACAAAGTAGGTGTTGATATACTTGCATACCGCAGTATTCCAAGCCGCCTTTTAATAAACAGGACTGCTCGCTCCTTTCTATTCTATTCTTAACAGTTCGTTTGAACAGGGACGAATTGCTTTTACGTCTGTTATTATCGACACCGTGTGTTTGCATTTTGTTTGTTAATCACGCTAAATAGGGTTGATTTTAGTTTTTAACGAATTTATATGACATTTAATTAATCCTATAATAACTATGGAAAACATGTGACTGCCTATACCTACACAAATACAAAAGTGTCATTTATAATTATTTTATTTTAATAATATTAAAATATTGTTTTTGACGTTGTTTTACTTTGTTATATAGTGTTATTAAAATTCAAAACGGTTTTTCGTTAATTAAACATTCATTTATCAAATTAATTCAGGCATATTTTTCGAAATTCTCTTTATTTTAAAAATTATATCCTATATTTTTTATAGACACAAAAACAATTATAATAATCCCTCAATGTAGTACATTTAAAAATATACGTAAACACAAATTGTTACCATAACTAAGAATTTGGTTCTCATTTTTCACTAATAAAAGTCTGTTGCAGCAAATAATTTTTAGTAACTGCAATAATAATCTTATTGCTGTTACATTTATGCAAAATTTGTTTCCGCAACAGTGAAAAACAAGACAACCACATTTTTACTTATGGTAAAAAAATTGTTTTTATTATATATATATATATATATATATATATATATATATATATATATATATATATATATATATATATCTATATATCTATATATATATATATATATATATATATATATATATATATATATATATATATATATATATATATATATATATATATATATATATATATATATATATATATATATATATATATATATATATATATTATATATATATATATATATATATATATATATATATATATATATATATATATATATATATATATATATATATATATATATATATATATATATATATATATATATATATATATATATATGTATATATGACCGAAAATCAAATATAATCAACCAATCTCAGCAACAAAACTACTTATAGAAGTTTAATTTAGAATTTATATATGAAAATAGTTCTTATGAGCATAGCGCTATGCTGCAAATGCTTAATTTATCAGTGGTTCTGAACATGTTTCCTTTATAACTTCTGGCAGGTACCTTGAAAATGGTCGGAAATACTTTTCTTGTAGCACTCAAATTGACATTTTGTTGGTAGCATACATATATCTGTCGGTGTACTATACAACAGTCTTTTGTACAATTACATGCTTTTACAGTAACAATGAGTTACTATGCGGTTACATTTTCATCTTGTTAAGATTTTCAAAATGGCACGGAAGAGTTTAAAGTACTTGTGTAACAATTACTGTAGACTACAGTGACGGGAACGTCCACTTTATACTTACATGTTTCATTGTAAATTACTAACGACGTAGAACTTATTAAAATAGAACAATTTTCATTATATATATATATATATATATATATATATATATATATATATATATATATATGTATATATATATATATATATATATATATATATATATATGTATATATATATATATATATATTATATATATATATATATATATATATATATATATATATATATATATATATATATATATATATATATATATATATATATATATATATATATATATATATATATATATATATATATATATATCATATGGGTATTTCAAAAATTATGCTATTTTGTATATTATTTATATATTTGTTTATTTTCCTTTTAAATAATAACAATAATTTAATTATTTATTATGTACCTAATTAGTACATAATTATATCAATTTTATGTTTTATTTATCAAGTCTGCTAATTTAAATTATTATTTAACCACATAAATATTATAGATCACTCTGAATACAACATTATAAATTAAATACGATTTATTTCAAAAATGCAATCATATATAATAATTCGTGTTCTTAAGGTTTAATAATAATTACGAAAATTATAGTAAAACAATATTTATTTTACTGGATATAGAACAAAGAAAAAATACATTTTATTTGATTTTCTAACTGGAACTTTAATATTAGTTATAAAATTTTATATTCTAACCAGAAATTAAATAAATATATATTATTAAAGTTTTTTTTTTTCCTAAATAGAGGGTATTACTGCAAGCTTTCATTATTTTAGGCTTCCATAATCATGGTAAATTTATTATAGCGTCTAGATGGAAAATAAAATAATTATGTTGTTTGTAGAAGGTAGGATACAAACTCTGATCATGTTTAGTCGAGGCTTTTAAGAATGTCACGACACTTTTAACCTCTTGCGACTTGCATTATTGTTACACTGTAGAAAAACAAAACAGTTGTAAATTTACAGAACTATATTTTAAAAAGTTATAGCAAAATTACGCTAAGAATCTAATTAAAAACAAGATATTTTTCTAATTTTAATAGCGAGAGAGCAAATAGTTGAATAATTTAATATTTATATATCAACATTCTGCACAAAGGCAACAACAACATAAAATCTTGTTTTAAGTTCGCTTCATATAAAAACGTGCTCAAGCGAAAAAAATGGCCTGTTTTTAGTGCAGTTCTGTAATCCTATATTGGTCAAGGTTTCCATTTACGCATAAGTCCAGTTCTCCAGTTTCCCAGACTCGTGATGGGTGGTCTTGCCATTCCGAACAAAACATTCATAGTTATCCAACCAGACAGCTCAGAGCCAATTCCAAATCGTTTCCAAACAAAATCAGTGCTTGTGCCTTTTAAATGATCAATTTATTTCGATTAAACTTCATCTTCAACATCTGCGATTCGATTTTCTGTAATGATATACCTACATGTATGCTTTCACACACTCGGCAGATTCGTTTCACAAATGTTCTCAGACATACGTCACCGTGTTAGATGCGCAGAATGATAGGGCGCCGCCTGTGTGGCTACATGTGTTGTATGGATCTTTGATTGACACATTGGATGGCTTTTGCCACTCCCCGCCGCCCAGGATTGTTTGGCATTCCGGTGTGCCTTTTGAGACAATTCGTGGAAGGACTGACCATGTGTCTACAGCTCTGACTTCTTTAGTGGTTTCTGAATAGACCTGCCCACCCTACCCCTAATTCTATCCCATTTGTATGGCAATGTGTATTCTGTCCTGTCCTACGCATAAGTAGCTCTTATTTCAACTAGTTCTGAAACTCGAACAAGGTAACGATTTTGTTTGCTGTATATAATTATTACCGTCGTTGTTATAATAATTTACCGGTCATCATCTGACGAGAAATTGATTTTATGGCTTTTTTATTTCTGACCACAACCCGTGGATAATTAATTTTGGTTTCTGACGTCATCTTTGAAACCAGAGTGTTGCTGACTAACAAAAAACTATTAAAAATCGATCATATATTCATAAATCAAGATTAATTGCCTATTTTGGGTCGTTCTATCGCTATTAATTAAACTCAACCAATGATCATGTTCACAAGACATAAATATAGTTTTTTTTTTTAAATGATTCTGGCTTTTTTTATATTACCTAATTTAGAAAACTGCTTTTGCATATTTAAGTATAAACTAAGAACGAAAATTATTACACTAACGATATAATAGAAACTTACACGGAAAGAAATATGTAATACAATTTATTATAAATATCTTATTCCTTACTAAAATAATATTGCATAAAAATGAATTTCATACGAACAAATTATTACGGCCATAAATCTCGTTAATCATATTTTTTTATTATAAATTATATAATATAGGTATAGGTAATAAGTTTAGTAGCCGCAAATAGGATTTTATTAGTGAAAAATGAGACTACCAAATTCTTAGTTTTAGTAACAATTTGTTTTCTATGTATATTTTTGTTATTGAGGTGACTTCTGTTTCTTAATATTTGTGGAATTTTATCGTTATTGGTATGTATGGCTTTAAAATGACAGGTTTCTTTTTATGTTTGCATAACAAAAATGTGTGATTTGTTTGTTCTGGTATAACATTTTTTTGGTCACTGATTGACTGGTGAATTTTGGATAGGAATGTTGGTAGCTGCAGAGTGAACCGGGCCTGGCCTGGGTCCAGGTAGTCCCGCATTGTTTGTAGTGGCCGTACATCTTTGAATGGCGACGGGAGTCCACAGCCACTCCAATAGTATGTGTGACTGTATGCTTGTTTGACTGTGTGTGTGTGTGTGTGTTCACTGAAAAAAATTCAGAACCGTAAGAAATGTTTGTTGTCAATAGTACAATAGATGCGTGCTTGCACACGTTAGATGCGCTCGCTCCTATCAACAAAGGAAATGTAAATATGCAAATTGGGATGTTATTTTTGCAACTATACGTTTTAGCCGACGAATAAAGGACATTCTCATAATTGCGATTAGTATGCTGTACTTAAATTATCGTATTATGGCTAATGTAGTTTTAATTCAATGCACTTGCGTCATTTCCGAGATAAATCTCGATTAGAATTGAAGATGGGAGTAATATTTATGTTTGAAACGCTATCATATGTCCGTATCAAGATCAAAATATGATCAACATTTTTTGATCTGATTCTGAATCAGTCTGACTAAATTATACGCCTTGGAACGGTGACAAAAACGAACTAGCAGTATGACGTCACATTTTCGCTTAGGGTTGCTGACAGTCTCGGAAATAAATGAGAAACATGTTTTCATTCGAATCTAAAAAAGAAACGGGTCGCAACTTCACATCCTGTGCCTTCATATTAAAATGTATATATGTATGTATGTACATCTTCGAACATAAGTCTTGTCCTTTTATAGCCACCTAAAGTCTCGCAACCAGCATTGCATGTTTTGAATGCAAGTTATGCAGCACGTACAAAATCAGTTAAATTACTTAGGTGAATCCATATCATTCGCTTATTATGGTAGGGTTGGTCCACCCTACCATAAAAATATGGATTCACCTACGCAATGTAACTGATTTTGTACGTGCTGCATAACTTGCATTAAAATCATGCAATGCTGGTTGCGAGACTTTAGGTGGCTATAAAGGGACAAGACTTATATTCGAAGGTGTACACTGAGAGAAATGTATGTCAGTGACTAAAATATTTATTCTAAGAAAAATAACAAAAATAAAAATATATTCACTATAGCTATAAATATACAAACTGTTAATTTCGGTGTGGTTGTGATAAGTATATTTGTATACCTGTCCCAAAGTATTTATCATCAGTGTATTTTGAATAGGTCGACGTGACCTAAGTAATAATTGTCATCGTTGCACAAGTTTTTATTTTGTTAGTGACTACACACACTAAACCATATAGTTAAGAAGATAAAAATGATTGTATAATACATTTGATAACAAATGTATTAGACAGTATATTGGTAATATACATACCTGTATACGAGAAGAGTGAATTCTATCAGCAATAATTTCAAATGCATCAATTTGAATTGAATTCCTGAGACAAAAGAATGTATGTACGTCATCGTAACATCAGTCGCAATATGCAGGAAGCGTATTCGCATGATTTTATATGCAGTTGGAATAGTACGCAAACTGTATTAACTTCGGGACGCACAAAGTATACGTTTTAGAACGTCGATTATGGCTGTTCTTGTGCATGGCATGTTCGTGTTTCACCTGACGTGGCGGTCTAACGTAACGACGCGACGCATGATTTTGATATGCCGCACGGTGCACGGTGCTTCATCGACAAACAACCATTGTCGATGTAAGGAAACCATAACACCTTTAACGGAAACAGAAATGGCCCACTAGCATGTGCTCATGCAATTGTTACTTTTTTAGTTCTACCTTCTTTAGATACTACATATATAACATAATTGAATTGTTGATTAGATTTTCATGATCAAATTTACATTTATTTCATTTACTTACAGTCTTTCTTCACATCCACTATAATTGGTTTTATTTACTGGCTATTGATGTTCGATCTCTCGGTAGTTCGTTGTCGTTTTTGTCAGAAACTAGTTTATCTATGACTCAGGCTTTATTTTCTCCTCAGTTGATATAAACCTTATAGATATAAATTTGGATTTTATTCTTCTTTCTTTTATCGTCACTATACTCATGCCTATAGTACTTACTTCTGTATTACTGGGAAAATGTGTCATTATATATATATATATATATATATATATATATATATATATATATATATATATATATATATATATATATAGATATATATACACACACATATATATACATATACGATATATATATATATATATATATATATATATATATATATATATATATATTAACAATTAATATATTAATAACTATAGTATATATTTCTGTCTATTTGTGGCTTTTCTAAATATTAGATTGGTATACAATTTTCTCAGTGAAACCCGAGGTGTAAATATGATTTTTTTTCTACTACCCACAAAAGTGCTACATGAACAATAATTTCTAAAGCTTGTGTCATCAAAAATGCTTGAGACCTCGAATCATAAAACCTTGATACGCTAAAAATGGTGTCTTACATCATTAGCTTTAGCTAATCAATTTATACACGGACTAAATTATACTTGCTTTGCTTACAACATTTGTGACATGAGCATACAACTTGTTCGTCGATACTATATCGCAATTTGGAATTCTATTTATACAGCCAATAATGTATACGTAGAATTTGTGTGTATTTTATTTTTAGTTTGACATACATAATAAGCAATGCAAACGAATAAATAGTATCAACAAACCGTTAGGTTTTTAATGCAATATACCAAATTATTAAGTGTAATTTGAAAATAATATAAACCAAATATAGTATTTGTATATACATATATATATATATATATATATATATATATATATATATATATATATATATATATATATATATATATTCGTGGACAAACTGTATATATAAACCAAATACTATATTTCGCTTATATTACTTTCAAATTACACTTAATAATTTGGTATATTGCATACAAATGCTTTTAAAAAATGATAACAAAACTACGTTCTTCGATTGTCGTTATGGTTTTTTGTACGTCGAAAAGAAGTATTATCTGCAGAGATTGAGTCAGTTTAGCAACGTTTTTAACGCCGTGGGAAGATAAGCGAACAACTTAAGTTCTAAATAGGTTCCAGCGATAGCGTAGGGATAAAAAGCAATCTAATGGTCACAGTGATGACGTTGGCGTGTGTGCTGTGTATTTGTAAGCAAGCGCAGTAGGTACTTATCGAAGTTCCAACGTTAATTGGCCTGCTTCTTTTTCGAATTCATTTAAAACACATATAAGGAAGACTAGGGGAATCAAAGATAGAAAAGCTACTCATGTGTCTTTCATGTAGCACCGTAACAATCTCTCCAAGTCCCTTTGCACTTAATTATTTCAAACTCCCGGCAGGCGTCTCACCCAATTACAGAAAATAATAGTGCATACGGGTTTCTGTTTGTTTTTCTCCGTTTTGTTCAGTATTTATTCGAACTGAGCAAGTGTGTATCCTGTATATTAACGACGATGACTTTCCTTTTGCCATACGCTTTACCTTATTTCTCTTATATCTTGCCAGTAGGTAGACAGACTTGCAAAAACATGTTAACATTGTCGCACTGCTCTCTCCAGAGGTTACATTTAATCAAGCGATTAAAGTCACATTATTTGTACGTCCTGCTTAATTTAAATGTTTCAATCTACCAGACTTACGAGAAAAACAATGGATAAAATGCTTCATGCTTGGGGATACAAAAAAAAACTCGCAATGCAAACATCTTCGCTTCTTGCATATTCTGTGTCATATTCACACTAAAATTCAGTTTTTCAATTTGATACATAAAAACATACATATCTGTTAATTGCAATTATGTCCTTATATTTTATCTTTTACCTAAATTTTCTATTTTACGAAATTGATATTTAATATTGATATCTGCTTTATTACAACTAGATAATAGTATTAAATGATAATTTTCTTGTATGGATCATTTTAATAGCAATGTTAGTTCGCTTATAACTTGAAAATTCGTTTTAAAAAGATGACAAAATGATTTTTTGCTTCAAAATTTACTAAGACCAATGCTTTCTTATTTGGTAAATAATGGTTTTGGTGCATATAGAGGGGCCTTTATGTTAGGCAATTCCAAGTTATATCATATTTGAAAGTGAAAATTGTATTGTACTATTTTATGATATAAATCCGGAAAATGATGTTTATTTTATTTTTCAAACTGTTTTACTAATGACAAGTGTCAAAATTAGTCATATATCAAACACTAATAAATTTGTAATTTATTGAAGATGTAGGAGTGTATTAAATTACCTATATATTTGATTTGGTCCCACGCATCTCGTTATGTAGCTGGTCTTTCATCGGTCACACCTGTGCGCTTCTATACCTACCTACCGTCTTTTTATATATGTGCTTAGTTCCCGTGAATATTCCGAGACAGACGTTGTTTTGCTCACACATTGATTCTATTTGTGCTTCATAACACCATATGGCAAACTGCTTAATGATTTAAAAGTAATATTTACAAATGGCATACCCATTCATTGGGGTAGCAATTCTATTTCATGTAATCATATTTTAGAAGTCTCCTTGTCTCAACTTACGAATTTAAGTATTTCACTACAAGGAACAGAATATTTGCGAATTGCATTATTATGCATTACATGCACGTTGTATAGAATGTGATAATTCTGGGAGATATGTGCGCACATGTATAATTCACATTGGCCTATGTGTTATGACACAACCCTCAGAGGAATTCTACTGGTAAATATAACATAGGCATATTACGGAGGCTCAAGTTTTATAACGGCCTATACATATATTAGTATAGAGTATCCAAGGCGTTAAACTTTTTATTATATAATGTACAACTCCATATGTAAATTGGATGTTTATTGTATTTCTATTTGTATTGTATATTAGCAAAAGCTCGTTATTTTGAAAGCTTATTCAAGCATTAAAGCATACTATCATAATAATCTAGCATGTATGAAATCTGAGTAGAAATTATGTGGTTGGAATAGTTATTTTTGAATCTTTTATGAAAAATTTGATACGAAGGTCTTAAATCGATGTTGTAGTGCGAGTGAAAGAGCTCGAGTTGAAAGTCCCCGAACAATTATCAAAATAATCGTAATATGACGTATTTGAAGCTACGCCCGCGTTTACAGAAGCCCAGTCCAAACCCTTAACCAGTCACCGAGCAATCATGCCAGTTCAGCGAATAATTGCAATTAGAAATAGTTCAAGCTTGTTAGCTTCATTACGTGCGGGGAACCGACATCACCTGCTTCTTCAAAGCGCCAACGACAAACGACTACAACAACGACATCAATAATAATAATAAAAATAAATATACCAATACCGAGATCTAGACTGTTCGTTTGGTAGTTACTGGTTCTCGGAATTTGTATATGCTGCAAAACACACACACACACACAAGGTCGTTTGCCGTTTGCAAAAACCCTTTTCTTCGGGAATCAGCCAACCATGGAAATCAGTGCCTAGATGTTATGGCTTATAATTGCGGCACGGCTTTTTTTTTTTACTCCCGTTTCATTATTGGCGTTTTCTGTATCACGAAGGCACTGCAGAGTAATTAGCGTGCAACGTTCTTTTTACCCCCCCCCTTCCTCCTCGCTCTTTTTTTTTGTGTTTCATTCGGCTATTGTTCGTCTAGTTACTGTGTCATGAAATATGAAACAACGCGTGAATTTCAACTGGCAAATATTGTATTCGCAGCCTACTTCTTCAGCCGTAGTACATTGATGATTCAACAAGGATTTTCTTTGCGCACTGGTGTTACTTCAAAAGATATCTGACCTTTTCACTTGCACCAACAAAGAAATGTATCTTTTTGTGAAATTCTTGGAAATGTTTGCTTTTTAATTTATACATAAATAACGCCAATTGTTTTATTATTAATAAAGGAAATATGGTAGGCTCCTTGAAAATTCTTATTATTTTCTTCTTACATATCCGCATATACATTTTTTCGATACTCGCCCTTCAGTCAAGTAGACAGAATTTCTTTTCTCTAAGGAATTTGTAACTATTGGTTCGAAACCATTTTTTTTAAATTATCTTCAATTTCAAATATTTAAGCTAATTAAATTAGCGCAAGTTACAACATAATCAACATAAATTTATACTGTTTCTAGTAACTCTAATTCTAAACATTTTTGAGATTTTTGTGATCTTGGGAAAGTAAAATTAAGAAGATTACTGTAGTTCAATATATTTCGGAGAAATTTTAACAATGTGGGTGATGCAAAAGACACGGATTGTCCGAATATATTGAACCTATATAATTACTAAGAAATCAATAATACATCAATTAATTAATTTTTAAAATACGTAGGTATATTGAACCCATTTTACTTGATTCTTGAAACTGAACTATGCACACTAGAGTTACCAATGCTTTATGTATCGACATGTTCTGAATTTGTTGACACTTAATTGTGCGTAACCGTACTAGTAATCCTTATATTTACAACCAAACTATTTAAAATTAATCTCACTGTATATTGGAAAGAAAAATCATTCAAGAATACGTTTCCAATGTTGATTGGCTACTTATATGTTGACCATTTACTTGTCTTCACATATTGTAATATGAGAATGTTAAAACTAGAATTGAAGGATCTACATGTATAACATAAAATTTTCGAATACTTGACAACAAACTTATTTAAGTGTATTTGTGAACAAATAAAATTTAACAGGCCATTCGAAAAAGGGCAAACATGTTGTGGTATGTTATCTTCTGTACCTCTTAGAAAAGGCCCTGTTTCGTTTGAGTAGACTTGAGACACAGACTAGATAATGTCAGATAAATGGGAAGGGACCACGCCACTACAAATTGCAAACATTTGGGATAATTTACGTCCTTCCTCAAGATGACTAGACTAAATACTTTTCGTAATCTAAATTTTAACAACGTCGAAAAAAAATATTACAAGATATAACTTTTCTTAATTATCATCATATTTTCACAAAACTAATAAATGATATGAAGGAAAAGAAGTTTGTAAGAATAGAATTGAATGGCGAAAGATTGTCAAGATGTGAATGGATATATAGGGTTTTCTACCACCCCATTTGATAGGAATCGGCATCAAATTATCTGCATTTAGAAAATTAAATTTGACTAGATCTGAGTATTTGGTAGCTGCGTAGTATAAATAACAGAAAAAGTACGAAAGTAACTAGTTTTAAATGAAAAATTGCAAAGCATATATAGAGAACTGGAATCACTTAATACGTGGAGTGACGCTGTGGAATGAATACCTAAAAACCTAACAACTGAAGGCGACTGTGCTGTTTTGTAGTTGAATACTTTAACCATTTATTTTTTCTACGTTGTGGATCATGCTGATCTAACATCCATTTGTAAGCGCAACAGAAGGTTTTATGTATTACAATCGCCATGAGTCAAGTCAGTCAATCAGTAAGGATGTTAAAATGAGAAGCAAAAAGCCAAGTCGACTTTGACAGTTGTATGTCCTATAGTGTCGCCATCCCTCGACGGGCGGCCGTACTATTTTGTCCTTCACTCCGTCACACTACTGGGGCCACCCACGTTGCTCAAAACACACAAAATGCTTCACTTTAGTTTTCTGACTAGTTTCTCTTTATGCATTCTGACATTTCCATTATTAGTTTTATGATCGGGTGTATATTTCTAAATTTGTTTTTAGAGACTGTAAATCATGCTTTTGACTACTCTGCTGAGATATTTCTATTTGTTAGTATTTATAGCATACTGTTATGCAAAATAAGAATTTTTCACTGTATACTTAATGGCTGAAGAGCATTTTTCTTTTGGAATTAAATAAATTAATAGACAATCGATTTGTTTACTAAGACAAATAGAGATCGGCAATTATTTAAATCAAATAAACTACGTAATTGTACTTCGGTAATATAGCATCATATTCATAAATAAGAAAGCTGTAAAATCACATTATTTTGAGCAATTTTTAAAAATATACGAAGATTACAATGTAAAATGAGGACCGTGATAAATTTATTTTTTTCTCTGAAACGAAAGTGAAATTATTATTGGTATCCTTAATTGTTAAGGTTTCTATGTAAGGTTTATCTAAATCTGGTAAATAAATAATAAATATTTTCAATGATTCACTAACAATCGTATTCCGTAAGTCTTTGTTGACGGAATACAAATGTTTTCGCAAACGTCCTGCCGGTCTGTCGAACACTATATGTATCATAAATCCCACAAGAGTGAGCACTTTGTGTGTGAAATTCAAGGTCCGTTACACGTTTATTGTGTGCGCTACCCCGTTTCATTTCTTCAGAAAACGAACGCGAATATGCCTATTTTTAGCTATGTAACTTCTATATATGTATACATGTATGTCTATTGACCAATACCTGTTCTGTGTGTATGATTTTTTTGCATTTCTATATATTTAATCTTATCAACGAAATATGCTTTTGTAAACCTGGAAACATTATTTAATTTTGTAGATGGAAATTGGTAAACAAAAATTAGACGTTCTATTAATTTAATAGTTAAAGCTCCGCCACATTTAGCATTCACTGTAGCAAAGAATTAATGCCGTACATTTGCTTAGCATCTACTTAATATAAAGTTTCATACACAATAGCTATAAATATGTAATAATATTTTGACGTTCACATATGAAATCGCCACAAGAATCCAGAAGTAAATTATCCCGGGCGACGTCAAATGCAACTTAATTAAACTTATTACTTTCTTTTACGAAGTAATACAATTTTCGCTATAATAACTACAAAAACATCGGCCATGTGTTGGCCCTAAACTTTCTTTTACGTAGACACTATATTTTGATTTGATAGTATATAAATTAAAATATAAAATGTTTAAATTTAAAAGAAAATATTTTCATTCATTATGTCCAGTAAAATTGTAGTAAAGTTAAATTATTGTCAGATTTCTAAAAAAAAATATGTATTTTAGATTTAAAATGTTCGATTCTATAGTAATATACAGAAAATATAATTATTCATTACACATTATTAAAAATTATTATGGCTGGACATTTTTTAGTTTTCAAATGAACTTTAAACCTTACAAAATATTTTCATATAATATTTTAAATTATTTACTAACTTTTGTAACGTTCTTTCACTAAACTTATTTGTGAAACTGACAATAAATGTTAAATGTCAAAATATTTGAATATATAAAACATTTGACATGCATAGTAGATGCGATTTATTATATATAATTTCCCATACCTACGTAACTATGGCAATATCAATAAGATAAGATCTTGTAACTGGTACTTTTTGAAGAAATGTTTCAAACAAAAGTTGTGCAGAATACTAATATCTTTCAATTTTATTCTAACTATATTTACTGCAAGTATAGCCGTTTCGGAGATATTGCAGAAATTGCAAAATAAGTCTTGAGTAAACATGCACTTCCAGTTTGAATATGCTTTTCAAAAATAGGAGGTTTTCCTCCCAGGCATATACAAATCTTAAGTTTAAAATTTCATAATTTTATCTTCAACAGTGTAGTCTGTAGAGCGCATACACACACACACACACAGGCACACACACACACACACACACAACACACACACACACACAGACACACACACACACACACACAGGCGCGCGCACACACACACACACACAGGCGCACACACACACACAGGCGCACACACACACACACAGGCGCGCGCGCACACACACACACACACACACAGGCACATACACACACGCAGGCACATACACACACACACCCACACACACACACACACACACACACACACATAAACACACACACGCACACACACATTCACACACACACACACATACATACACACACACACACACACAGACAGACGTCATTCCAAAAATAGTCAGACACGATTCAGGGAAGGTCAAAAGGTGTATGTATTTCCGTTAAAATTTCGAGTTTTTTTATTTTCGTGATTACAATACTTACTTATTACTTCGTAAAAGAAAGTAAAAATTGTAATAGGGTTGATACTATTCTTAATTTTAATTTTGTCTATGAAATATTCTTGTAAATTATACTATTAATCTCAATTTTATTGATTAAAATATTTAAAGACAACTATTTAAATTTTTACATTAATAGCCATTCTGATGACGAAATACCTAATATTTCCCATACTATATGGTTGATGTCACTGCTTTAGTGATTAGATCACTTTTTTCATTAGTCACGTTAACCAGAAACTGAAATCGAGCAACAACATTATAACATGGTGGTCTCATTTATTTGGTGAATATCTTACTTGTGACGTCACCAATATGATGGCAATTACGAAATGTTGATTGCAAATAATGAATAAACGTTATGGTACAATAAATTAAATTATAATTGTAATGTTTAGTGCTACAATATAAGTGTAGATTATTATGGTTTAAAGTTCACTTATCCACTTTCCTTATAATTAAATTCTTAATTATGCTTTGTGTTATTCAGGTATTTAATTAAAAACGCTATAAAATTACAATAATTGTGCCATCATTATAAAGTTAATTGTGTGTAAAAAAAGGTTCTTAATTTTAAACAGCGAATTAAAAAACGCACAATAGATATGCAGGAATGTGTCACGAAATCTACAAAGTATGTTTCAATTTAAAATGTATGTATATAGGCCGTGTTTTGTGTGATGCAATGGGAATCTTATGAATAGGTAATAACAATTTTGAATATAAACTAATAGCCAGCTGTCATTTGACTTGTAATACTACAGCTGGTACCTCAGTTACGAACATTTTTGATAAAAATTATCTTATCTTGTGTGTTTGTTATGCTGGTTATCAGTATCTTTTAATAAAGATGAACATTTTCAATTTTCGTATATAAATGTTAGCATTATGTATGTATGCTTACACAAATATTTTTTCTAGTCAAATATATTAGTACCTACTAAATTTTTGCTTATCATTTTCTTCAATATCGTAATTATTCATTTTATCCAACTATATTTTTAAATGAGTTGAATAAATACGTAAATAAATTCTAGAATATTCTAGAGGTCTAATTATATTAAAATATGTCAATTACTAATATGTAATCCACAATAACTCGCGTGTTAACATACCAAAATGACATACTTACACTAATCTACACGCGTTAATCATTCTTTGGTTCCCATCATTATTATTTATACAGATAGAAAAATAAGAAATGCTTTAAAATTTTAAAGAATTTCTGTGTAAAATGTCGGTTAATATACAATATGTCCGCAAAAGAAATGTATTATGATCAATTTAATAACTGTTGTATTATATACAATATATAGGCGAATTCACATAAGAAGAATATTTTTGTGGCATGAATCATCACTACACTTCATAAGGTTATATATACAAAATGTATGATCATGCCACAGAAATGTTCTTATGTGAATTCATCTATATGTATTTACACCTTTGAACATAAGTCTTGTCCCTTTATAGCCACCTAAAGTCTCGCAACCAGCATTGCATGATTTGAATGCAAGTTATGCAGCACGTACAAAATCAGTTAAATTACGTAAATGAATCCATATCATTCGCTTATTATGGTAGGGTGGCAGTTATAGATGACGTAAATAGCTGCACCAATTCTTGACTGAGGATAAAAATGCGAGTATAATTTTATAGACTCCCCATGGCATGTGCTACATGCTACACAACTAGCATATATACTTAAATATAATCTCGCAAATAAAAAATAAACAACATATTTGTTCGATTTAATAGCTGGAAAAGAATTTCGAAACCATAAACAAAAATTGTTGACCACCAAAACGTTTCGAGTTTACGATTTTCGCTCGAATAAGTGTGCTATAAAAAAGGTTTCATTTCCTCGTTTGCAATCGACGGGGACCAACGCAAATGGCTGCACGAGAACAAGCGAAAATGGACTGGAAATCGCGTGTACGTTAAGGTGTGTACGGGTTGCACAACCTTAATTTACATATGTCCACCTACTGGCAGAACGCTGCACTAAAATTACACAATAAAGATCCGTATCCGACGGTAATTGTCGATAAACTTGAACCCCATTAGCATAATTGTGTACAATTTTAGTGGAGGAACAGCTACCCGGTGTGTGCGAAACGCTTCTGTTCAAACGTCGAACCAACACAGCGATTATTGTATTCAATTTTGAATTATGACATCCTGCTGCGATACGTTTTATATACGCAGTATGCGCGCACTTAAACATTAAACATTTTTTTATTTATTTTTTGTATTATTTTAAAGGTATGATTTGTTCTCATCCAAACAACATAACAAGTTTATAATTTAGGAATAATTTAAATTCACACATCACACACTGATGACAAATATATATGAAACTAATAAGAAGATTCCGCGGATATATATATATATATATAATATATATATATATATATATATATATATATATATATTTATTTATAATGAATTTATAATATGCTGAACAAGGCGTAACGATCATTGTTACGATTACGTTGAAGCATTGTCAATCAGATTGGAAATGCATTGAAAAATAATGCAAAATAGTTTATATCAATCGGTTATGATATTTATTGATTGAATTTGTTAAATGTCAAAAAATCGTGGTGTTCGTATAATAAAAACCCATTTTTTGATTGTTTATCTGTATAAAATAATATTGGTATACGTATGTTATTAGAATTTTTTGTTTGTAAAACATTGATAAAATATTTGCTCTTGAGATAATAGTGATAAATATTTAAAAATGTCTATATTTGTATCTGACAGATAATGATTGATGGGTTCGTCATATGAAATCACAAAATAATTACTCTATATTAAAACAAAGACTACAATAACATGAAATAGTCATCAAATAAAAATCAATTAAAATTGACAAAACCAAAATAATCTAAAACATTAATCTGTGCAATCTAAACAATATAAATAAATTGATACCGAAAATGTTTGGCACCAAAACTATGCTACACAATTTTTCTTAATTCGCAGATTATAGGCAACATTTCTTTTAATATGTAAATGATATATTTTTATACATTTAGCATTCTTATGTCATAAGGTGGATACCTATTGCCATTTAATGAAATATTAACTCGTACATTAAAATAATTCGTATTTATCGCAGTTGTTCCGTCTTAAAACTTATTGTTTATTAATTATTAGCAATTTAAATTTCGTTATTTTTGCGAGGCTAGTGGCGAAAGCGCGAAACACATAGTCATATAATGATAACGCGTTGTTATTAGCAAACGAAATTAACAGCTCACTATCTAGCGGCGAAATTAGGTACTATTTGAATTATACTAGGACCAGCCATTATTTGTTTATTTACAAAATCTCCGAAATAAAAAATACTCAGAAAAATGTCCTGTTGTCAGTTTTGTCTATCTAATTCAATGGAAAATAAAAATGTACGTTTCCATTACTTTCCAAATAATATATATATAATAAAATTGGTAATTTAGTGAAGTTATGTATATTGGATGGAACTATCAAAGTTAAAAGAAAATAAAGGACAGAGGGTCAAAATATACTAGGAGCAGCCATTTTATTAGCAACAGTAGGGGCCTCAACGATAATTTCGTTTGCCAATAAATGAATTGATCTGGTTCAAGTTTCTTGTTAGTGTGATCAATGATCGTGTTAGAAAAGTGAACAAATCACTTACGAACGCAGAGTCACCAACTGTATTGTGTTATATATCATTGTTTCGTCATCAGAATGAATGTAAAACATCATCTACCATATTCTTAGTCAAGCAATTTATTTTAAACCAGGACTAAATATGATCCAGGAATATAAACTTATGCAACTGTACATAAAATAAAACAGGACTGAAATCATTTATGCTTATTTTGTCTATGAATATATATATTTAAAAATATTTAATATTTTGAACCATTAAATTTAGATCGATTAGGTATATAATACTATAAGAACTTTTCATAAAAATAAAATAAATAGAGATATAAAAGCCCTAAAATACTTTCTAAGAGAATGTTCTTGAATTTCTTGATTTTACCAACTAAAATCTGATAAACATCTTAGCTTTGTTAGTGGAAGGAATGTATATCTGCAAATAATTTAAGATTTACAATTCATGTCACAAATTTCATAAATATTGTGAAATCTAAAAACAGCAAAGCAATCATTATCAAACTTAAAAATCTCGAAGAAGAACCCTCGACCATTACAGCGTAGAAATCTGATTTCTCATAAGGTCTTGGCCACCCTTCTCGAAGGGGACGAAGATTAAGGCGAAGACGTGACACGATCCCTTAAAAACCGGAAACACGACGACCACTTCCGGTCTCGCGTCTCTAAAGATTAAGAAGTCTACAGCACACTTTATAGATAGTACCTGACAACAACAGGAAAAACACGAGAGTCTGTTCCATTCCATCTCGCTTGTTCGTTTCTTTATATCCCTCCTCTTCAAGTGTATAAGTCGTCTCCGCAAACAAACAAAAACAAGCAGCCCTCTGCGTGTCATGTCACAAATTTAATTTCTAATGGAATGAAAACTTTTTAACGAGTTCACTTACTTGAAAGTTTTGCAACTTGGCACAGGATTACAAATGCGGTCGCGAAAAACTAAATGATAAGATTTTCTGTTCAATTTCAAACACGAATCATCAACAGTATATATGCACAAAACCTCATTTTCTTTTTCAATCTGAGATAATTTTTTAAATTGTATGTGTGTATTGCTTTGGACTTTCTTATACGTATTAGGCATATAATGTTTAGATAGAGAGGTTATTAAGGTGAACCATCAAGTTCGCTAAAACATCGTGCCTTGCAAATGAAAACTAAAAAAAAAATACTATTCGATGTGTATTTGCATAAGAAATGCCTGGTAAAAATGTCATTTATTTTGATCTTGTATTAATGGAGAAAAAAAATAAAAACTATGATAAAGTGCCTATTTTGAGAGTTTTTATTTTTTATCTCCAATAATACTAGTTAGAAATAAATTACATTTTATCATGCATTTTTAATGCAAATACACATCGAATGACTTTTTTTTTTTAAATTAAAACTTTCAAAATAGGCACTTTTTCATAGTTTTTATTTTTTTTTTTCCATTAATACAAGATCAAAATAAATGAAATTTTTACCAGGCATTTCTTATGTAAATACACATCGAATGATATTTTTTTTATTTTCATTTGCAAGGCACGATGTTTTTCTAAACGAGCTTGAAACTACAAAATTTTAAATCACACACACACACAGGCGGAATTCCAAAAGTAGTCAGCTTCGACTCAGGGAAGGTCAAAAGTTGTATATCCGTTAAAATCTTAAATTACAAAATTTTCATGATTACAATACTTCCTATTATATACGAAAGTAAAAAATTCAATAAATGAAACTAATTTAACAGTTATTATCAAACAACATAAATTCCGTTGAAATTGATTGCTTGATATACCAAATGAATGAATGTCCAAAATACTTTGCGTAAGCTGTTAAAATTACTATTGCAATTCAACTGGCCTGAGTATATTTAACTTCATGCAGTTGTTTAGTTAAAACTGCCCAAGCGTGTTTGATGGGTTGCAGGTTATGTTTACGTCTATACAGATTAAAAATACAAGTTTTTCTTGGTAAATATTTATTATGTACCAATGTCTTATTGCTTCATAAAGTCGTCTAAAATAGAAATAAGCCTTAAACCGCAACATTTCATAGGTCATATATACATTGCAATATAAATCATTTTCTCAAATATAATTCTTTATATATCATTTAAATAAGTTAATCATCATGCAACTTTCAAATGTTTGTGCATCATCTACGAATTTAAGAATTAAACACAATTTTTTACCAAATACGCTGCAAGCAAATACGATTTAACCGTCCTATCTCTATTTCACGGACAAGTTATTCGGGGGAAAAAACCTGTTTGCCTTGTCTGTTAAATATGTTTGCCGATGAAATCTGAAGCCTTGAGTGTATCGATGTTCGATCGTCCTGTATAGGATTCACTTGACCATATGTGATGGGGCGTGTGATACGATAGTTTTGGTGGTTGTGTACAAATCAGAGCGGCTGATTAGGTATATACTCGAGCCGGGAGTCGAATAGGGGCCCTTGGATGGCGTGGCGGTGACAATCCTGTAGCGCGCCAATCGGAAATGGTCGAACGTGACCGGACACCAAAGCATTGGATCGTCTCATCCAAAGTTCTTAATATTTTATGGATTCTATACAAGTGCGAAATTTTACTACTTAAACAATAAATAAGATTTCTTTTATAAATACAGATGGTTGTACTATCTCAGGAATCAAATTATATATAATTTAATCTATATTATATCTCTCAAATAACGTTACTATAAGTTAATAAACAGCGCTGGTTGTATGTGTCTAGGCGTTTTTATTTAGGACTTAAAATCTGTAAATCATGAAAACTTAAAACTGTAGACATTCCGGGTATATCACATCAAATATTTCCACAAGATATAAAACGTGTATTTACCAAAAATGCTTTTTAGTAAGCAGACAATATTTAATTTTTGACAGACATTGTCATTAAATAAACCTATGACATTATTATGATTGTGATTAAAATAGGCTTTAATGAAAAATGCAATGAATAATATAGCTATTACGAATAATTATATAGGATGGGCCATCTATTGGTTTCTTATTGAAGTGCGTGCTATTTCAACAGTTTGCAACACTGACGCGCTTGACATTGATAGATATATAGTGTCGAACCTTCGCTGTACTCAACAATCATTAAAAAATACTAAACGGTGTAGTTTTAATAGCAATTTCAAAAAGAAACCAACAGATGTCCCAGTCTATTGTTCTATAACAATTTTTAATTTATGTTATTAATATTTGTTTCAGGTATGTATCTTTTCTATCCTGTCAATGTGCTGTTTTCAATTTTCGTAAGTTACAAAATTTGATTTTATTTATTTAGTACTCAATGACACTGCTATACCTAAATGTAAATTTATATTTATAAATACGTCCAATTCTTACGGTCTTAATTTATCGAAAATATTTATAGTATTGGCGATATTTTTAGCAAAATCTTGATTTTCCGTTGAATAAATATCAAATTAATGAAAATATTTAAATATTTTTCAGTTTGATGAACTACCAAACCGAGTAGGTACCAAATAAATAAACTTCAGAAATAACGTAAATCAAATATTTCTAGAAATATTTAAATAAAAAATCAAGTTTTCGGCAACTAATATATACTAGTAATGTAAAAATTCCGCATAAATTTCGACACAAACAAGAAAGACGTGATTTTATATAATTTACAGCTTTTAAAAAATATCCTACACGATTGATTGTAATAATTGACACAGCTGTAACTGTTTTCCGTTTAGTAGGGAACGAATGAGGTAATAACTCTGAAATCCAATTCACAACGTCAATGGTTTCACTCGCGTTTCTTTAGCTGTCGCGTTGCCGAGACGAGTAACTTTTTTCCAGCAATGAAACGTGTTCTGTGACAGTAGGTGGTGGATACATTTAAATAAAATTGATGTCAATTATACTAAAGCTGTTTGACCATCTCATCTTTCTTCTTCTTCTTCTTCTTCTTCTTCTCCTTATGGCGTGCGATTAGACTCTGTGATGCATTTGAAACGCAGATTAATGTTGCTTGAACTCATTACACATACAAATACACTCGAAAACTTCCTATTAAGGAATGTCACTTATATCGCCACTACTTGCAATTGCATTTATGCTGTAGATTATCGGGCTGATTGATATAGATATAATTTATAATCTTAATTTATTGATGGCAACTTCTATGTATATAACGACCAGTGTCCTTTTTATTGATTTGCAATCGTAGATTATATCTATATTTATCCTTAATCAGCGTCATTTCATGTTCATAATTAATATATTCTATGAATCAATTTAGGAAAAAAGTGGTCTATACATTTTTATTACTTGCAATATTGATATCGTTACAATTGCCTGTCCCATGATGTTTATTAGGTTATCCATTAGGACTTCCTTGTTGCCAATTGAGCATTTTATGTCTTTCAATTATCTGTACCCTACATAAAAAAATCGAATTTAAATACTACATATTATTACCATAATTTCTCTCTTTTAATGAAGTAAAAAAGTATCATTTTACTTTTTCTAGGCTAGTCCCCAGGTATAGTTAAATCAAATCAAACCAAATAATGACAAAATTACATTATTGCTCAAATATTATTTGATTTAAATTGAGAGATACTTAGAAGTCATTCAATTGTCCCTTAAGCCCTGTTCTAGTTATTTATAATCAAGAGATAAACGTAAGATAAATAACAAATAAATATTATTTTGGTTAAAATGTTGTTTATTTTTAATAAATAAGCGAATATTCGTCAAAAACTAGAAAATCAATGCAACAACTGTCAGTTCACTTGATAACTCAATCAATTAATCAATCAATGAATTACAATCAATATTATTTGATTTAAAAAGTGAAAATTATCTTAAATGTGAATGAAAATGTCTCTAAAAGTATCTGTTCCTTTTTTTTCTATAATGCTTAATATTTACAAAATATTGTAATTTATTTGTAGCAATTTGAGTAAGTCTTGACACCTATATGAATTTTTCAAAATAAACTAATCAGCTCAAGTGAGCTGACAAGCACTGCGGGTTGCACATGCCTAGGCGTTATATTATTATTACGTAGAATTATACGTTCGAAATAAATCACAGCAGAAAAATGATCCGCAAAATCTAGAAAAGAGATGCAGTTTTTGTTGTGATTTTGTCATAAATGTATTTGTTAGTGTTAGGTATAAAATTAATATATCTGGTTATATCAAGTCGTAGTAGGTGGGTACTTTTATATAAATTAAAATAATTTGCTTGAATAAAGAGAGTAATGTCCAAATGACTGCACTGTCTATACAGAAGAGTCATAAATTGGTAGTGTTTGGTCAACCGAAAATCTTCAAGAACTCTAGATAGATAATGTAGAAGAGAATGAATAGTTATATCGCGTATATACGTAACTATATACATACATACATACATACATTCATTGGACCTTTTCACATCGAGTGATTTATGCATGAGTGAATTTAAGGGCATCGGATTAATTCAACCCAAATACCGGAAGCCGTGTATGCGAGCAACCTTCCTGGCATCGTCCCCGTCGGCAAAGTAGCAATTCACCCTCCCGCCTCGTCGCGTTATCGACTGAATTCGTGGAAATTCGCCGCTGTGAGCGAACCGAACAGGATATCATTAGCGATTTCACTGCGTGTATTCCCTGAATTTCGCATATGATGAGGTAACTCCTCCACAATTTTACTTGCCGTATACATACATACATACATACATATACAGTGAAAATACTAAATCATCATTTCTAAATTCATCATCATTTATGCGGACGAATAGCGCGGAAACATCAAGAGATATTTGTTTTTCTAATTTGTTGTTTCTTCGCGTTCCCTTTGATCTTACGGTTTATTTAATGGCGGCAGCACCTGTTTATTAGTTTACGTTTCAGACGAAGAATGTTGTGCAAGCGCTGTGTGTTACGTTTATGTTTATAGTAGGACACACGGCGTGACACGATTTTTTGAACAATTCATTCATTCATCTTCCCTAATACTTTTAGTTTTTTTTTTAAATGTTATTTAACGGAAAGATATGTTATATTTTAAGCTTGTTAAAACTTAACTAGCATTTCTTTTGATTTAGATATATGTAGCGTAACAAGGACATTTATAACAATCTTTCAACGGTAAACTACACTTAAAAAATATAAATGTCAAGTTAAATGAATTATAATTATTTATATATTTCAATATTATTCGATTTTATAATATATTTTATTATATTTATATTTATATTTGCGTGAACGTTATTCTGAATTATAATATTTCTTAAGATTAAACTAAAAAATTAAATATTTTTTATAAAAAAAAAAGAAATAGTAAACAATTTTGTAATTTTTATTAATAATTAAAAAATCGTAGTAGGTTTTTTACACTTATCCTAAACGAGTACCTGCGCAGTTTATTTTTGTTGATTGTCTTCTGCTAAGAATATATTTTTGCAGTTGTTACGCAGATATGTATCTATTTTACGACGTTAAAAATTGTTATAAAATATTAATTAATCCTAAATGCTCAATTTCGTTAATTATGAAACTAATTTTCAATTATTTTCTTTGCTTATCTAATTCTATAGATTTAAACGTTCTATACCTATAGCATTTTTTAAATTGTTACTCCCATAATATTGTATAATTTCATACCATAGTTTTCTACCAAATTTCTGACCACTTGCTCTCTATAATATTTATAGAATCACCCAAAAACTATAAAGTGTATAAAGCTAAGACACGCGTGACTCAATATATATCCCAGTGTCAAATGACAGATTTAAATGAGCTTGGTACACAACACAGTGTATTCTCTTTGCAACATTGCATGCGTTTCTCTCCTCATGAAACATTTACTCTTCTGCTTTGCTTCTGCCGGGGCAATGTCTGTTTCCTTTCATGTCGTAATTAGTCCTACACTGTGCAGTGTTTTCTGTTATGGTGCTTGGTGTTCGTGACATTGGGTTTTTAAAAATTATCCTCTGCTTTGTGTGTTAAGATAATGTTTTCTATTTTCTTCAAATATTTCTTTATTTATATTAAAAGTAGATAATATTAATCATTTTTCTATTTTAGAAGAAAAATGTAACCATAATTTAGAATTTGGTTGTCTCATTTTTCACTGATAAAAGTCTGTTGCAGCAACTAATTTTCTGTAACTTTAACAAAAGTATTAATGCAGTTAATAAAAATTGGTTGCTGCAACATACTTTTATCAGTGAAAAATTAGATAGATTCTCAGTTATGGTAACAATTTAAATGTTTAATATTAAAGTTAATTCCTCTAACACACTATTTTGTGTAAATTTAATATTAATCTTTTGTTCATTTTGCTCAAGTTTGAATGTATTGAGATAGCTTAAACATGCCTGCTGAAATAAACCAAATAAGAAAATGTAAATGTGGAAAGACAGCCTACTGCGTGTAGAGGCACAATTAAGTTGGTCCTGAAAACAATTAACGTGCAATTTCCGTGTATATTATTAAACGTTTCGAGCCGGGCTCATTTTCTATATCGGCGAATAGCGTAGCGTATAGGGAACTCACATCGTACGTAACTGTGCTTGCTGAAACGACAGAGGCAACACGTTCACCCGAACCGGGGATGGTGCAGAACTCGTGGGGGCGAAACGACGATTACTTGTTCCGCCAGTGAGCCCCCTCCTCGGCCCCCTTCACGCTTGGTCGGGACCAATTCAGAGCCGGAATTTATCCTATCAATTTCTGCCCGTTGAACCGGCAAAGAGCGCGAACGTTGGGCGTTTTCTCTGCCACCCAACCCCTCGTTGATTCCCCCTTACACTCGCTGCTCCATTCGGTGTGCACATCGGCGACAAGCACTCCGTGTATTAAACACCAAACACTTCTTCTCCAATGTATCTATGTACCTGTGAATACTTGTACTGTCGCGAAAATCGTCAATGTTTTCTATACTTACTGGTTGCTTCGTTTTCCTCTCTTTTGTATCTTGTTAGCTGGCACCTATCTGTACAGCGTCTGACGATATGCGAATAAATATTTTCATTTTTCAAGTGAATATCGCAAATGATTCTACATGTTTTGAAGTATAATTCACTTGTATACCATCTGAAGTAGATGTTTATACAGTTTGGAGAAAGATTTTAGCTATATCAAATACTTCAATTTGTTACATTAAACATCTTATTTCTTCATTCATTAGAACATATGTTTGTTTTAATTTAACAAATATACATTCTAAACATTCATAATTGATATTAAATAATGTTTACAAGTGAAAGTCAGTTTATAAATGAATTATTTTATATTAAACAAATGTTTTCAAAAAATTAAGTATATGTTTGTAAATTATAACTGGCAACAATCCGTTAGACATTTGAGATGGCTTTTGTTTTTATTGTTTTACTGATTATATATTGTTTATATTGTCACAAACGAAAGTTGTATTTAAGCAATGGTTGTTGTGTTTGAAATACAAATCTGAATAAACTATATTCAACACCTCAATCTGTCCATTTCAGTTAAGGTGAACCATCAAGTTCGCTAAAACATCGTGCCTTGCAAATGAAAAAAAAATACCATTCGATGTGTATTTGCATAAAAAATGTCGGGTGAAAATTTCATTTATTTTGATCTTGTATTAATGGAGGAAAAAAAACTATGAAAAAGTGCCTATTTTGGGTTTTTTATTTTTTATCTCCAATAATACTAGTTAGAAATAAATTAAATTTTTACCATGCATTTTTAATGCAAATACACATTGAATGACATTTTTTTTTTTTTAAATTAAAACTTCCAAAATAGACTCTTTTTCATAGTTTTTATTTTTTTTCTCCATTAATACAAGATCAAAATAAATGAAATCTTTACCAGGCATTTTTTATACAAATACACATTGAATGGTATTTTTTTAATTTTCATTTGCAAGGCACGATGTTTTTCTAAACGAGCCCTGATGGTTCACCTTAAATCAATAATTGTTTTAATTCAAAATTTATATAAACATATATTATGATTTTAAATAGTAGGTACATCTTTTATTGTAAAATAGCAATTAACAGCCTTGTGTTTTAATTTCTCTAGTTGTCCTTGACTGAGATGCATGGCAGCATGCTTGAATGAGACCATCGATTACACCAAGTCCTAAACAAAACAAACAGCAAGCTTCAAATATTACTTTAAAGAAAACTGTTATTGTTTGAAAAAATGATTACATATTTCGGGAAATATTAATGCAAGTTTTAGCAAAATATGATGCAGTCCCGTTTTACCATAAATTTCAGAATATCTTATCTATTTCTAGTGTGTAAACATATGCTTGAATACGAGTCACAAGATAGTTTAAATATTCTTCCATGTGCGTTAGCATAGTCATCCATATGGAGAAAAAATATTGACATAGGGGTTAGTTTACATAAGCAAACAAACACACAAACGGGTGACTATATAGAAGTTGTGCGTATGTGAGGTGGTACACACGCCATCTTGACTCGTGTCAGCGTAGCTTTCAAGCCATAGTGACAGTCAGCAAGCAAGCACCCTCTTCGCACTATATATCTATGGGGGTAAAGGTATTCACATTCTCACATACAAGTACATTGTTTTAACGGTGTAACGCTGCGCTAAGAGTGTGAGAGACACTCTCACAAAGCTAAAGCGGAGAATATGTTAACGTATTCACTGCACAAGAAGACCGAGGATGTGTGTTCTAGTAACTATATATGCTGTCAGAAAAATATGATTTTAGTTGAAATTATTTTTGAATTATAAAGGAAACTGACGCTAATGGAAAAGTATCTTTAACGAATTTTTAACTCGCCTTAGAGCTTTAGTGTTTGTCTGTAACATTCATGGATTAAAAAAAAAATCTTTCCGAAAATGTTATATTGTATTAGACTTGGTAATAGTTTGGTCGCTTGCTTGCTCGCTAGTCGTAAGACCAAATTTTGTCGCCTCTTCTTCTCTGAAGATACCAAACCGATTTCAACCATATTTCGCACACATATTGTGTAACTTCCCGATTGAGTCTGCTCGCATTTTAAATCCAATCAGTGCTCTACTTCAGGAGATATTCGACCTCCAAAATAGGGTTAACCTTAAAATGCATTTTTGAGCATTTTGGTTTTACCAAAAAATATACGTAAAATTATAATTTTTTAATGTATCTAAAGTTTATTCAGGTTAATATCGAGAGCCGTAAAACAATAAGAAAAATAATTATTTATAAAATAAATCAAAAACAATTGTACTTTTTTGTTTTTTTTTTTATGCTTTTGCGATGTTTTGGCCAACCAATATAAATAATTTAATACATGCATGCGTTTTCAATTCAGAGTGTGGTATATTTTGAGGTAGTTACATACAATATATTACATTCGGGCTTGGATACCTGCTGTTTTAGTTAAAATTGAAAGCGAACGAAAAAAGTAAATGGTGTTTCTGGAGTGCAACAGAGTAAAATTGAGAGGCGATAAACGTGAAAACCTGTCTCCATTGTATAACACGTATATACACATTGTGCCGTCGCGTCGGTTAAAATGTCAATCACAACCTGTGCAAACATCAAAGGGAACACACGAAACAAATCGTTTATATGATGTGTAAAAATCAACTGGCCGACTAGAGTTTTGATAATCTGCGACGTGCTAAAATATTACCTATATGGATTTAAAATATAATTCAGTGACAACACATTCACACTCGCAAAAGCATGCTTCAAGAGAATTGCCACGGAACAGAAATACATTTATTTTGTTCGTGGATAGAAAAGTTTCAAAAGAATCAGCATTGCTGATGCTAAAGAAAATTGAACAATTTTATGTGTTGTTTTATTTAGCAAAAAACATTTCTATTAGACTAGATCGTATTCCTCAGTAAGAATATAGACATATTCTTGTTTTCATGTTTTATATGCAATGATTCTGTCTTTTACGATTAAAACTATTTTCACACGATGCCGTTTCAAATACAGATTAAATATACCTAATTAAAAATATTTAGAGTAAAAAATGTTGGATTATTATAATTTATTACTTCAATTTTTTTTTACTATTTAAGGTCATTTAAGTAAGATTCAAAACAAGTGATTATTAATTTTTATCCTTTAAAAATTGTTTTATTATGGAGAATTCAATTACGCCAGGCAAATGATTAGTAAATGTTCTATATTTAATGATTAGTTAATAATAAATAAAGATATTATATCAACAATAAATAAAATAGAAAAAAAGTCTTGTACTGGGCACATCAGATTGTTTTTGCAAGCGGTAAAGATATATAAACAAAATAATATTGATAACTAATGTCATTTGTCGACTTTAACCCCGAAAAACAACAAAATATACATCAGTGCACCGGTAAATAAGCAAGTCTATATTCGATCATCCACACACAGTGACTCCACCAATTCGTTTTGTGAATGCACCATAAGATGGCAGTGTCTGGTACACAGTACAGCGTAGCTATGGGGTTGGGTGAAGTGGAACGTGAAGAAACGGTGAAGAAACGGTGAAGAAGAAGACGTTGTAGTAGTAGTAGTGGTGGTAGACAGAATGTACGTACGTACGTACGAAAGAACGAGGGTGCATGTAAACGAGCCGTGCTAGCAGAGAGATCAAGAGCATGCGAACCGGAATTCTCATTTGATTCGAATTCAAGTTGACTTGGGTCACTGCATGTCCCTATAGGTACACTTCGTCGTCCGCGCGTCTCTCTCAACAACTCAAATGTATTGCCAACTGGCACAGTTCTCTTTTTGCTTCTTATTTTATTCATTGCTCTTCTGTACGTTTTCTTGTTATTTCTTGTAGCATCTAGAAATAGCCAGAGCTCACTGCATTTTAAAGTTTACTTAGCTATAATGGAAGACATTTTTTGGTGCTAGTATTCCAAGTAGCTACCCAAGTACTAAAATATTCAAATGTATCATTCAATTGAAAATACGTTTGTACTGCAATCTAACCGAAATAGTCCAAGTGAATCTGTACCACAATTTTTATGCTTATACCTAAATGCAAAAAGTTACAAGTTATTTCTATACGCCGCCCTGGTGGACAAACGTACAAGTTAACGTTAGTATGTAATATTCATATTTACACAACAAAACTATCAGAAATGCCCTAAACATATTTATTTGAGAAACTATCATCAAATGTTTATTATATGCCATAATGTGTTCATTAATGCAGATTAAAAATAGTTTCTTATATAAATAAATTTCTTGCTTCGTAAAATCTTGTAAAATAATGATAACAATTATATAAAAACTTGCTATTACATATAAAGTACCTACTTCTGGTTCTTTACTTTGTTGGAATGGCAATTATTTGTTTACTTTATCGTAAGAGAAAATTAATAAAAACATCATTATTAACGGGTTTTTACGTATAACTTATGGATATATTTCTAGTGTAAGTAGAATAAATGTATACGCAATACTTTAAGACTATTCACAAAAGTGTTTGTCCTTACATACGTAAATCAAAAAACTGGCAACATATTACTGCGAATAGTGCCGTACCTTGTAAAAAGAAATGAATAATGGTGTTATTTTCAATGACTATACGTCTCGGTACGTACGTTCTATTCACCTTAAACCATTACATTATATAATACATTATCCAGTATTTGATTATGTCGCAGTCAAAAACGTTGAAGAGGGGAAAAAACTAAAAGGAATGAACATTAAAGTTGTATTTTCCTTTTCGCGACTGTGTATTTCTAAATCCTGTTATCGTGGCAACGTCCAGCAAGATTCTGTACGAGGTCGGTCGTATCATGCCATTAAAATGAAGGGAATTCTTCAGGGATTTTGCTTAGTTTTTCTTTTATTTGTTGCGCGTCGTGGTACTCCGTCCGCCCTCATTCGTTCGTCCAGCGAAATACGAGCCAAGCGAAATACGTTTCCAAGAATTCGCATGCCTGGCCTTCAATAACTGGCCAATGACGTGCTCCTTCAGCATTCGCTCCGGCATCACTCGTTCGTCTGCGCCAGCGGAATTTGAATTTGAGATTTTATTTTTACTAGCGAGCCCGTCCGTGCTCTAATGAAATAGAATCGAAAATATTTTATGTATTACAAGGATTCTTCGTTTATAAAACGACAATATATCTACAGCTTAGAAGTTTGGCATCAAAGATTATATCGAAATTTAATATAAAATAATAATAATATAAAGTATATTTAATTTATGGGAGTTTCCATAAAATCTTTTATAGAAATACAAAAAAATATATGTGTTTTACTTTATTATCAATGAATAAGTGACAAAATCACTGCAATAACTGCTTAAACTTATATATTTTTGGTCATTTACATTTCGTGGAAGTAATTTTATCCGCTGTAATGTAATCAGAACGTGTATAATTTTATGATTTTGTGGTTTTCTCATATTATTTAATAATATAACGCTTCAATTTATGCAATCCGCGGTACTTTTAAGCAGACTGGGTAGATAGAGCTCCGTTATTTAATCAGGGATTCTGTTCGTCACTTGTGCAGTCAATCAATCAATAACAACGGAAATTATATTATTTATGGATATTTTATAAAACTTTAGCGACTATAGGTACTTGTATATTATTTTGAAGATTATAGAGCTTATAAAATTATACAGAATATGATCATTATGATTAATTATTTTTTATTTCGAGATATATTATTGCATGATTATTTTGATCTTATATAGACATGCTATAGACATATACAAAATTATATATTCATTTAGCATTTAACATGTTAACAGATTTTGTGGTTTTTCTAGTTTGATAAAATAATAAAACGTAATAAAATAAACAATAAATTTACTATTGGTTCTGCTTGTTTCAGCAATTCATGAAATTGTAAGATGATTTCATATTTTTCATTATCAGAGATTTTCAATAAACGAATCCAATACAGAACGATTTGTCTTTGTATGTTTGCGAAACCATACAAGGGATTAATATCAGTAAAAGACGAATAATTACAAAATAATCCGCAGTGTTCGTTGACAATTGTCAATCATCATGTTACCCTCTGTGAACCGATGGGCCCCAACTATTGTCTCTTGTCGGTACATTTGTCCACGACAATACCGACGACATATGCGATGTCACACACACACAACAGATATGATGCGGATAACGTTCATAGTTTTTTTTTTATATATACATATATGTTTAGTGTAGGTAAATAGGGGGGGCCTGTTGAAAGTAATGCACCCCCAGCCAGAGGCGCACTGCAGGACGTCAACCCCGATGAAGGGCCAAGTAAGCTAGCGAAAGTAATCCATAACTTCATTAGGTTGTTCAGATTAGTGAAGAAGCGACATGCTCTTTACTGTAAACTATACATCATATCAATTTAGCTCCTCCGCCAATTTTTACCAATTTTTTAAAAGCACAAATTGCCAATTTAAAAGAGTATGAACGCAATTAAGAAGAGATAATAGCGTTATAATTTTTTTTTTCTTTGTGGGACAAACGAAAGATGTTTCAAACAAAAAATAAAACAAATTATAAAATAGTGTTTGGCTTATATCTATTCGTGGGGAGAATTTACAAATGTTGAATGTCGTTCGAATATCGATTTGTATTCAAGTTAGCCCGGGTTTTTCATTCATGATGTTTTCCTCTTTTTTCCAATTCGTGTGCCTCATTATACAAATTGAAAATTTTAATGTATTTTAAGCTAATATTTACACGGATTTAACTTATATATTGTGAAAGTCTTTGATGTCAGTCGGTAAATTTGACGAGTGCTTTTTTTCGTGCAGCAGCACGATGTTTCGAACGTATACATACATATATGTATATATATATATTTTTATTTCGGGAAAAGAGTCCAGGATAAAAATGTTTGCCTTTAAAATGAATGTGTTAAATTTAAACTCGTATGAGAGTATTTGAGGTTCGATGTCAATATGCGAGCTTCTTTTTTTCATTACAAAGGTTTCAACTGTTTGTTTGTAATTTATAATATTTGTTCTCAGTACCACATGGCAATTTATACACTTCATTTGGAACTTTTTTTTTAATGAAAAATGTATAAACGTTTTTCAATCAGCTTCCTACACAGTTTTTCTTTTTTTGTACTTTGTTTCAATTTTTTAGAAAACCTTATTTTTAAATACTTTTATTTGATGTTTTAACACTGTCTACCTAACACAAATATTGCCTAAATATTATAATCATATTGGTCAAATATTGATACAATAAATTCGCAATAGAGCGCCCTTCCTTTGAAGCTACACCGCTTAAGTCTCTATATTCATGGACCTGCTAATCGCGTTAGCCTAAACCTGAATTCGTGATTTTAGTTCACCATACGTACTGTGCGATTGTGTGTCTGTAATATTCTCGTTTTTAATTTTTTTTTGAAATTCGTTTCATCATTTGACGAATATAAAATAAAATGTATTTCACTGCGTCGTTCGTAAGGCAATATTTTATTGCCACCCATTGAAATTGAGTAATCCTAATATATTTGAAGTTACAAGGATTCAAAAAGGATATATAACCATTATTGATTCTATAAAATTTGAGAATATTACCATAATGTCTGTTAAGAATATATCCAAATTCGTTAAATATTAAAATTATGATAAACTAATAGCTCTTAATTATACCCAGGTATCTATTGAACAAAAATATAGATATCAGAATTAATAATTAATCTATAAATAGCAGTGGCTCTGAACATTTGTCTGTCATAAAATTAGAATATTATAGTAACAGTTTTTCTTTTTCTTGTTGGCTTTCGTATCTATGCCAATCGGCCAGCTTTGTGTTTTTGCTAGTTTATGTTGAGTTTGTACATACATTCATTTGGCCGCGGGGGTTGTCGCGACATTAGTAACAGTTTGCCATTACGTCGACGTTGTGGATATTTCACTAAACTATTAATTAATTTATTTTTTATATTTATTTGATTTCCAGCTAGAAACGTGCGCTATTAATTAAAGATACAATACTCAATATTTAATTAAGAATCATTATTTCTTGAGATTTAACATTCTTCTGATTAGTTTTCTACGCTATATTTCAATAATTTATATATTATGAATTATATTATTTTGGATAATATCAGATATATTATTGAACGTTTATCCACAACAAACATTACGGCATCATATATATATATATATATATA